>CAWUFW010014439.1:0-413452 GCA_963921515.1 Calotriton arnoldi
GGACCACGTGGCTGAAGAGTCAAGGCACCCGCAACCGACCTGAAGCGACCGACGACGGTGGGCATCCATCTTCCTTGCCCCGGGTCACTGCCAAGTGACTTTGAACACTGTCCCCTCTGCTTTCAGGTCATCCTTCTCCAGAATCCAGGCTTGGATTCCACCGGACACTTCTTCAGCTCCCGCAAGCAGCAAGTCTTCTTTGTTCGCCATTGAAAACGACGCCGCGACCCTACACCAAAGGACACCTGTGCACCCGGCTTCCCTGGGTGAGGTAACTCCAGCACTACGGTGCTCCTGTGGGTGTGGGCCCTAGAACTACTTACCCTGTAAGTGACTTGCTTGTAGGTTCTCCCGAAGTATCCTAAAACTCTTTATTTCCAACCGCGACTTGCCCCATTGAAGTTAACGGCGATTCGCGCCTGTGTATCCACACTGCACGCGTCCCCGTGGGTCCTTTACTTACCTGCCTTGGGTGGTTTCGTGAGGCCCCAGCACTTCTGAAGGCCCTAGGCCTTGTCTCCTTGCAAGTCGTTGTTTCTAAGTCTCTTACTTAGTATATGGTCTGGTACGCCCTAGGGCCCCAGCCATATTTTGTGCTTAACTTATTGTGAAACGTTGATTTGTGCATATGTTTGTCTTCTAATCTCATAAAGAGATTAGTAGAGAGTTATTTAGAAATAAATACATATATATTTGATATATATACCTGTGTGGTGTCTTTTCATTTGGTGATTCAAGAGATTATATGGTAAAACAAGCTGCTTTACATTCCTCCGAGACTTAGCCTGAAGGCTGCTCTCCACAGCTACCACTAGGATAGCTTTCTTTAAAAGGTTGTCTTAAACCTATCTACCATAAGAGTCGATTTGCCCTGGTGCAAGGTGTCCACTTTAATTAGTGAACAGCATATACCAGGCCAACTTCTCACACACTGTTTTCCTCGCAGCAAGCGGAATCAAATCAAAGAATTTTTTCATGGTTTTAATTAGGCCAAAACATGTACCCATGACCTTGAGTGTATGGTGTTTGAAGTAGAGGGAGGAGTCAAACCATACCCCTAGGTTTTTAGCCACCTCCACAGTAGGTGGAGGGGCTGCTGCCTCTTCCGGCCACCAATCCCTAGGTTGAAAGGGATTATCTTTCCCTAGCAACAAGATTTCTGTCTTATCCGTGTTACATCGGAGGTGATTGTTTTTCATCCATTTGATGACCGCCTTAAGACAGGCTTTGAAATTTTCTTCAGCATCTGTGGAGTTTTTATCAAGGGACAGGATCAGCTGAGTATGGTCAGTGTAAGATATTGTTTCAATCCCATAGGCCGAGATGAAGGAGATAAGCGGGGCCATGTATATATTGAATAGGAGTGGACTAAGTGAGGCACCCTGTGGGACTCCCGTGGTGATGGTACGTTCTGAGGAAAGGAAGGTGCCAAGGGAGACTGCCTGCCTCCGATTGGACAGGAAGGACTTGATACAGGCCAGTGTCATGTTGGAAATGCCGCAAGATTTTAGTCTGGCCAAGAGGATGTTATGGGAGATAGTATCAAAGGCGGCCAACAAATCCAGAAGGATTAGCACTGCCTTCCTGCCTTTGTCTGTGATAAATAGAGTATCGGATATCTCCAATAGAGCAGATTCCGTGGAATGTTTCGGACGGAAGCCGGATTGTCGAGGGTGAAATATCTGGGCTGTTTCGGCAAAATTAGAGAGTTTCTTATATACCATTCTTTCTGCAATCTTACCCAAGATTGGCAGTAAGGATATGGGCCTATAGTTGGAAAGATTAGAAGGATCTATATTTTGTTTTTTCTTTAGTGGCTTCACAATAGCAAATTTCCACTCATCGGGCACTATGCCAGAGGAAAGCGAGGAGTTCACAATATCATTAATCACAGGATTCACTATATCCATGATGTGATGTAGTATCGTTGGGGGGGCATGCATCCAATGGCGAATCTGATTTACATGCTAAGATGGCTTTGTGTGTCTGAGATAAAGTGACAGTTTGAAAGGCGTGAAGGACGGGCCTATCCTGCCTTTGATCCGACTCCTGTTCGTTAACAGATTCTAGTGAGCTTGGTGTTCCAAAATCTTTTTGAATGTTCTTGAAATGCTGCAATATCATTACAAAGAGTTTGAGAGGGAGGTACTTCTGAGTGTAGGGCTGTAGGGTCGATAAAAGATTTTACGATCGAAAATATCTCTTTTTGGTTATGCTTCGCCATAGCTATTCTATTCCCAAAGTATTCTTTTTTTGCTAGTTTGATAGCTGAATGATATTGTTTCCTATGAATTTTAAAAATATGTAAATTGGCTATCTCATAGCCCCTTCTCCATCTACGTTCTAATTGTTTACAGTGTAGATGTTGCTTCGCTAGATCGTTAGTGAACCATGGGTCATTATGTGATTTTATTTTGCCCCTTCTAGTAGTGTGTTTTAAAGGAATTAATTCATCACTTATGGCATCATGGTTCACATCTGGATTCTGGGCTACTCCTTTAGGCTTTGGGCTTGTGAGTATGCCAAAATTGTGGCACTGACAAAGAGGAAGGGTTTCCCAAAGTGGACATTGCTTGGATGGGCTATAGATGGATGAAATTGGATCAACTACTGTATATGGTGGAAAGTATTTCGAATTGCGAGCACCCTGATGTCATGATTAGGCACTGTAGATGAAACCATTTGAGGACAATTACAGGGGTAGCTCTTGCAATTCGAATATTGAGAGAGTTGATGAATCTCTTACCTCTCGGTGCCTTTGTCTATTGCAACATATGTGAAAGGCAAAAGTGGAACTGGTCCAACCAATTCTGTCAAAAGATTGCAAAATCCCAGAAACATGTATACATTGTAATTTCAGCATTTTTCCAAGACTATGGCATGGGCTCTGCGCCACAATAACATCCACTTTGACATGCTTGGTATCTTCAGAAGGGATGGGATGTATTTCACAACAGAAAGGAACAGGATCTTCCTAAACAGCATGAAGAAATATATCCAGTTCCACCTGTAACAGAAAGGATCCTGTCCGAGCCACCACACTCTCACTATTAGACATGTTATTTCCATTTAAATCTTTTTTTCTAAAATCTTTTTGTACTGCACTACCAGCAAAATGCCCGTTCCACCCATTTATTCTGGGGTAGCGCCCTTCTCAGTAACGTGGTACCAGTCTTACCTTCCAAAAAAATAATTACTCACTAAGCACCAAACCCAGCCATCCACAGTCAAGAGGATGGGATCAGGGCCTAACCTGTTATAAAGCCCTGCACCCAATCCCACACACCCAATGTCCCTACAGTTAGGCAGCACTCTGCTACCCTATGCATAGCCATCCTGTAGCAGGGAAAGCGCACCTCACCCAAACCCACAGTTAGCCAACCCCCCCACTTTGCATTTTCTTCACCCATGCACAATGGGGAGTTCTTCACAGGGACTGGTGTCCAGTTGAGACTGCATCCAACCCCCTGCAGGTGACCAACCCCAACTGCGCACAGCCTTAACTGTGCGCAGTGTAGATTGGCTGCAGGGTCTACAGACAACCTGCAACAGATGGAAACCCCTCTCTGCCGACAGGCTATGGCAGTGCGCAGCAGGTAGTTGGCGACAGAGCCTGGCCTAGTTCCAGACCCTGTGGTCAACCCTCCCACTGCAGGTGGCCGACACACCACAGACGCTCATCCCCCTATGCACCCCCAATCCACATTGGTATTTATTTTTGTTTCATTTTTTGTGGCACTGCGGTACCATTGTTCAAGATTTATCTCCATCATACTGTGAGATCGTACTAACTTCACTCTATAAAACTTGCACAGTTCTGCAGTACCATGGGGGTGAGGCTTATGCAGCAACTGCTGCTTGAGTACCATGGTACTTCATGGAAATACAGCGCTGGGTTCCTTGGCAGTACCAGTGGCCGGAATTGTTTTATTTGTTTTTAGTTGTAGGCCTGGGGAGGTTAATCTGGGTCCCCCAGTGAACCTTCTGTAGAACAACAGGGAAACAACTGACAGGCTGTTGCTACTGTTGGAAGTGCGTGTTACTCAGAATATCAGACTTTGTTCTCACGTGGCTGAGAAGGGTAGTGTGAACTTTCAGAACATGTGTTCTCATTTTAGCTTCTAGAACACTTTTTATAATCTCAATGAGAGAAAACTGTTTTCTGTCAACCATGATTCATCAAATCCAATCAAAATCTTTCACAAGGTAAAATCATCTAAGAACACATCACTATTCCTAAATGTAGTTTGATAGCACCAACAAACAATTGTAACTAAAATCTATTATCACCCTGTATATGTGTTACTTTTCAAAAATAGGCTTTCACTAAAGTGCATTTCAATGGGGACCATGCTCGAGTCCTGTAGTGGCTGGCACAGTATGTTGTCCATGTTCGGGCTAGCCATTCAAAGGGGGGTCCATTTACCCAACATGCCCCTTGGGATCAGGGTGTGCTCTCTCTGCCCCCTTATATGTATATTATTGCTTCATTTTCAGGGTGAAGGGACCCTGTCTCTGAGTACTGTTTTAACTGCCAGAACATATTGTTCAGTTTGTGGCCAGCCAATCAGGATCGTCTAATTTCTTTCAAATTAACCAATCAGAGCATATCTGGACAGTAAAGCTATAGATATCACTACCTTTTTCTGGTAGTTATCCCTTTGCTGTTCACCCCAAGAACCTCTCTAAATGCTAACGTCGTGCACATTATTTAGTGGATTTATAATAAATAATGTAAAGGATGCTTTCTGAGTAAAGTTGTAGCTTTCAGACAAATTTGATGTAATTCCTTTCAACTGTTTTTCCGAGTCATAGACGTGTCATAAAGCAAACTTTCCTTTGGGAATAAAAATGGGAAAACAGTGTTTTGGACCTCCTCCTTTTTCGTCTTGTCCCGCGCTCTTGAAAGGTGAGTGTAACTCTTTCTATGAAGGTGTCAAAGTGAATTACATTTTTTTGAAAGTTTGCAGATTCATCAAACTGCGACAAAGTTTTTAAGAAAACAAAAAAAGGCTTACCTATGGAACTATAACTACTCTGGAAAATACATATAGCCACTCTGTAGTTATAGGTAGAGTTACCTTAGATAGGAATTCCTCTGATTTATGCCCATTAATATCTTTCGCCTGTATGACCAATCTCCACGAAAAGTTGCAGGCCTATTGCACATCTACACTGGTAGATGATGCAAAGTTTTGCAGTGACTGGTCTAGGAGATGCAAAGAAAAAGGGGGGCAAAATGTATTAGGACTCAAATGCATTTTCTTTCTTTCTTTCTTTCCTTTTTTTTTTTTTTGAAAAATTATAAGTCATGGCAGATTCATTGTCAAGAAACAAAATACATGAATAGATAAACAAATAAATAAGAGGCAAACAAAAACAGACTAAGGGGCCGATTCCGATCTCGGCCGGTAGGGCTCCGAATCGGATTCGGCTTAACCGGATCCGATTCGGAGCCCTATTTCCCGACCGATTCGTACGCGCGTCCGGGCGAGCGAGTACGATGCGAAATCGCCGACCGACTCGTCCGGGTGTCCCGACCGCTCCGACCGACTCGATCCCGGGTCTAACCGCACCGACCGTCTCGCTCGGACTCGACTCGCACCGCGCAATGGAGACGTTCCCCGGCCGGGTAAGTACGATGCGCGCCGCGAGCAGTCCGACCGACACGCGCCGTCCGGCTCGAAAGAGCAGTCGGAGCCGTACTTTGGGGGTCCGTGTCGGACCCCTGTACGCGTAGCCGCGCGAGTCGCACACAGGGGGACCCATGGGTCCCCCTACCTGTGCGTGTACGGCGCGAGTCGCTTCACCGCGTACACGCTGTAGGGGGCGCCTTGTTCGCCTCGCACCCATTGAGTCAATGGGAGCCCGCGTACGCGTTGTACGACCGGCTCCCATTGACTTCAATGGGAGTCCGACCGACTCGAGTCCGATGGCATACGTGCGCATCGTACTCGTTCGGTCGGGCTGCACGGGTCCGAATCGGTCGGAAATCTCTTTGGGTCCGGCTCGGTCGGGGAGATTTCCGGCCTGAATCGGAATCGGCCCCATAGTACTATACAATAATAGAGTTACTTTTGGTGCGACACTGTAGAGAAACAGGGGAAACACAAACAAGGAAGAAATAACAGATTTATGCAAACAACTTCTCCCTGAACAACCAACTATAGACCAGCTTCACTCAATCCATTTGGAGATGGGAGCCCAGGTTTTTAGCCCAAGTTCCCGTCTTTTGCGACCTTTTAGTCTATTCACAGAAGATTCCATGTTGTACGTAGCTAACATCTTTGCCCTCCACATTGAAAATGTGGGAGGGTCAGTGCTGATCCACTGCGAGGTAATACACAGTCGCACAATAGCCATCGCAATGAATACAAATCTCAGCACAGATCTTGCTCTTATATTTCCTCCCATGTTAGACTCAACGCCCAAGATAACAAGTTCTGGTGTTGCTACAAGCGGGATCCCCAAAGTTGTATTAAAGAAAAATTCATGGTGCTGAAAAAATTGAGCTAAGTAAGGGCATGAGTAGAACATGTGGATAGTATCCGCAGCAGCTAAACCACACCTACTACATTTACCTCCCCGTGCACCCCGTATACCACCCCATTTCGTTATCTTCCGAGGAGTGTAGTAAAGGTCGAAAATGGACATATAGTGCTGGGTTCTGAGACTTCCTGTAGTTAGAGTCTGATCTGCTAATTCGATTGACTCTTCCAAATTTATCCCCTCCTTCCCAAATTTCCCCTCCCAATTAGAATTCTGACTACATAAGTCATCTGGAAAAGCTTCACCCAATATCTGATAAATTTTTCCAATTCGGGACTTCCTACTAATTGTTTCAACCAAGGATATTTTACCCAAATTTGCTCTGATCCCATGTACATTAGTCCCCATGAAACTCCGAATCTGTAGGTATTTGAAGAAGTCCCTTCTGTCTAACCCAAATTTTTTCTGGAGGGAAATAAATGTATCCATTTGACCATCATCGTATAGATCCCCCAAGACGTTGACCCCGGCCCTACCCCAACGGAAAGTAATTTGGTCTTGAAAAATTGGGGGTAGCACCGCACACGCCGAGAGAGGGGTATATATATTTATATTAGTGACCTGAAACCTCGCACGGATCTTTCTCCAAAGCCGATAGGCGGCCTTGAGGGTTTTAAATTTCGTTTTTTTGTAATAGCTAGGTTCAAGTTTTTTAACTAAGCATTGATTAGCTTCGTGCCCCAATATAATTTCATAGATAGTTGGTCTTCCAGCCAAGGGTATCTCAGTTGTTATCCCAGTTATCAAGATCCCCATGTGTTGCAACAATGATACCCAATGATACATTAAAAAGTTTGGGACCCCCCAACCCCCTCGCGCTTTAGGGAGAGTCATCCACCTGGCCGCCCTTCTTGCTCTATGGAATCCCCAAAGAAACCTAGAACAGCCCCTTTCAATTTTTGCTAAGGATAGTGTTGAGAATTCCAAAGGGATTGTCCTAAACAGATAAAGCAATTTCGGAAGAATCAGCATTTTTAGAACGTTGTTTCGGCCATACATTGAGAGATGCAGGTGATCTAGCCTCTCCAACGTCCGATTGACCATATCGATCATAGGGATAATATTTAAATCCGGTATTTGATCCACCGTCGATGAGATCTTAATCCCCAGATATGTAGCTTCTGAAAGGATAGGCAGGTTAGTTGGAGGGTTAGAATTCGAAAGAATAATCTGCGTTTTCTCGATATTTAATTTATACCCAGATAAGATCCCAAATTGCTCTGCCACTGATGGGAAAGCCACAGAGATATCACTGGTAAGTATTGCGATATCGTCTGCATAGGCCAACGTCTTAAATTCTATATCGTTGATCTTCACAGGTTTAATGTGCTTGTCATTCTCCAGTTTATTAAGAAGTGGATCAATGTAGAGCGCAAATAGCAGGGGGGAGCAAGGACACCCCTGCCTTGTACCCCTGTTGATACTAAATACCTTTGATTCCTGCCCTGATATGCGAATCTCAGCTTCAGGTGATATGTAGAGTGACTGTATTGCCTGAATAAATTCCGGGCAAAACCCTTTCCACTGCAAAACAGACCACAAGAATCTCCACGAGACCCTGTCAAACGCCTTCTCTGCGTCCAACAGGGCCACCCCCATCGGGGATCCTGTAGCCTTAGCCCAATCAAGAAGAGCAATCACGCGTCTTACATGGTCGGTAGTATCCCTCCGAGGGATAAACCCATGCTGACGAATGGAGACCAGAGGAGTGATGATTTTAGCTAGTCTAGAAGCTAATATTTTAGAATACACCTTTCTATCTGAATTAATGAGGGAAATTGGCCTATATGATGCTGGATCTAAGTCTGGCTTATTTTTCTTCTTAAAAACTACTATTGTATTCTTTCGCCAAGATTCAGGAATTTGCCCTTTTTGGGCCAACTGAAATAGCAAGACCAAATCTTGTCGAAGCGCTGGGCAGAATGTTCGATAAAATTCTAAAGGAATATTGTCCGGACCTACTGCTTTGCCGACTGAGAGAGAGATTAAAGCACTTTCTATTTCTTCCCATATAATTGGAGCAGCAAGAATCTTGTTTTGCTCGATAGTAACCTTCTTCGTTTCAAGGTCTCTGAAAAACTCCAACATTACCTCTAGAGCAACTGTTGCAGCTACCCCAACCTCTTCGGTATATAATTGTTGATAAAAATTCTGGAATACCTCTAGAATTTTGATTGGAGAATCTTGAACCTGGCCCAAGTGATCTTTAACCTTGCAGATCCCCCGTTCCACTTCCCTTTCTCTCAAACGCTTTGCCAGAACCCTGCCGGAATTTTCACCAAATTCATATGTTTCATTCTTAAACTGCGTATATTTAATAGCTATTTCTTCCCCCAGATGCTGCTGCATTTTAAATTTCCTCTGACCCTGCTCGCAGGCAGGTCGCTCCCCACGCTGCTGCACGGCTCTGCCTGCATTGTTTTTGCCTAATCCTGTACTTTTCCCGTGCCTAACTTGCTTTCTTGCCCAGACTTGTTTTTTTCCCCCTGTGCCTAACTTGCTTTCTTGCCCAGACTTGTTTTTTTCCCCCTGTGCCTAACTTGCTTTCTTGCCCAGACTTGTTTTATCCCCCTGTGCCTAACTTGCTTTCTTGCCCAGACTTGTTTTTATCCCCCTGTGCCTAACTTGCTTTCTTGCCCAGACTTGTTTTTATTCCTCTGTGCGTGTACTTGTTTTCTTGCCTAAACTTGTTTTTCCTTCCCGTGCCCAGTTCTCCCGCGGCCCCCGCCCGTTTTTCCCACCGCTGCGCTCCCTGCGGCCCCGCCCCCCGGCAATCCCATTCGCCGCCCCGCTCCCGCCTCCCAGCTGCTCCTCTCTCCCACATCCCCTCATATGGAGGCCGCGCAGCGGCCGCGCCACTGGCGCGCCAAAGGCGCGCCTAAGGCAAGCCCGTCTGCGCCCGTCCGCGCCTGGACCACGCCCAGCGCCAGGACCCCTGGACCCCGCGAACGCCACGACGCCCGACACCGCTACGATGCTAGATCCCTCCACGCACTCAACACCGGACGATCACACACCTGATTCCTGGCCGCCCCGAAGCGCACCCACGGAGCTTTCACCTGCCGGAACTGCACCTTCACAAGCATCCGCCCCACCATGCCGCCGACCAGGAAAGAACCCAACCACCTCAGATGCATCCTTCTCAACACCCGCTCCGCCCGCAAACACGCCGTTGAGCTCTGGGACCTACTCGACTCAACCTCCCCAGACGTCGCCTTCCTGACGGAGACCTGGCTGAACCCCGCCTCGGCACCCGACATAGCCATAGCCGTCCCGGAAGGCTACAAGATCACCCGCAGGGACCGCACCAACGGAGCAGGAGGAGGAATCGCCATCATCCACAGGAACACTCTCAGAGTCTTGACCAACACCGACGACACCCTCAGCACCGCCGAACACCTGCACTTCCAGATCCACACCGATCCCAACACCACCCTCAGAGGAACCCTCGTCTACAGACCCCCCGGACCCCGACCACAGTTCAGCGACTCCATCGCCGACTTCGTCAGCACACACGCCCTCGCCTCCACGGACTACATCCTCCTCGGGGACCTGAACTTCCACCTCGAGAACAACAACGACACCAACTCCACCACCCTGATCGACAACCTAGCCAACCTCGGACTCAGACAACACGTCACAACACCCACCCACTCCGCCGGTCACACGCTTGACCCCATCTTCTCCGCAAGCCCCCACGTCTCCTTCAACCACACCACCGAACTCCACTGGACCGACCATCGCTGCATCCACTTCACCTTCAAGAAACCCACCACGCACCACCGCACCCAACAGATGCCCCGCCGCTGCTGGAGCAAAGTCACCGAAGACCAGCTAACCACCACCCTCGCCCAGAGCCCACCCGCCGACCCCACCGACCCCGACACCGCCGTCCGCAACCTCAGACAGTGGATCAACGACTGCGCCAACACTCTCGCCCCGATCAAGAAACCCTCCAACAGTCACACCAACAAGAAAGCCAGCTGGTTCACTGAAGACCTCCGGGCCTCCAAGCAAACCTGCCGAAAGCTGGAGAAGATCTGGCTCCGTGAACGAACACCGGACAGCCACGCAGCCCACAAGAACGCCACCCGCAGACACCATCACCTCATCAGATCCGCCAAAAGGGCCTCCTTCAAAGACCGCCTAGACAACAACGCGCACAACAGCAAAGAGCTCTTCAACATCGTGAAGGAACTCTCCAACCCCAGCTCCAACACCAACGACGTCCCACCCTCGCAAGACCTGTGCGACTCGCTGGCCACCTTCTTCCACCGCAAGATCGCAGACATCCACAACAGCTTCAACGCCACGACCGCCCCGACAACCACTGAGACCTCCGCCCCCACGACCACCATCCGCACCAACCGCCTGCTCTCCTGGACCAACATCAACGACGACGACACCATCAAGATCATGAACACCATCCACTCCGGATCTCCGTCAGACCCATGGCCACACCACATCTTCAACAAAGCCAGCACAGCCATCGCACCCCATCTCCGGAAAGTCATCAACACCTCCTTCGAGACAGCAACCTTCCAGGAGAGCTGGAAGCACTCCGAGATCAACGCCTTACTCAAGAAACCCAAGGCGGACCCCAAGGACCTCAAGAACTTCCGGCCCATCTCCCTGCTCCCGTTCCCGGCAAAGGTCATCGAGAAGACCGTCAACAAACAACTGACCCGCTACCTCGAGGAGAACAACATCCTGGACCCTTCCCAGTCCGGGTTCCGCAGCAACCACAGCACCGAGACTTCCCTCATTGCCGCCACCGATGACATCAAGTCCCTGCTGGACAACGGAGAAACGGCGTCCCTCATCCTCCTGGACCTGTCAGCCGCCTTCGACACGGTCTGCCACCACACACTACGAACACGCCTCCACAACGCCAGGATCCAAGAGAAGGCCCTGGACTGGACCACCTCCTTCCTCTCCGGCAGAACACAGAGTGTCCGCCTTCCCCTTCCGCTCCGAAGCCACCGAGATCATCTGCGGCGTACTCCCAGGGCTCTTCCCTCAGCCCAACTCTGTTTAACATCTACATGGCACCGCTCGCCCACGTCGCCCGTCGGCACGACCTCAACATCATCTCCTACGCCGATGACACCCAGCTGATCCTCTCCCTCACCAAGGACCCCCACACCGCCAAAACCAACCTTCATGAAGGAATAAAGGCCGTCGCTGAATGGATAAGGAACAGCCGACTGAAGCTGAACTCGGACAAGACGGAGGTCCTCATCCTCGGATCCACACCTTCGGCCTGGGACGACTCCTGGTGGCCAACCGCACTGGGAACCACCCCAACACCCACCGACCACGCACGCAACCTAGGGGTCATCCTCGACTCCACCCTCTCCATGACTAAACAGGTCAACGCCGTCTCCTCCGCCTGCTTCAACACCCTCCGCATGCTCCGCAGGATCTACAAGTGGATCCCCACTGAAACGAGAAGAACGGTCACCCAGGCCCTCGTCAGCAGCAGGTTGGACTACGGAAACGCCCTCTACGCAGGAGCCTCGGCCAAACTCCTGAGACGGCTCCAACGCATCCAGAACGCCTCTGCACGCCTGATCCTCGACATCCCTCGCTGCAGCCACATCACACCCCACCTTAGAGACCTGCACTGGCTCCCGGTCAACAAGAGGATAACCTTCAAACTCCTCACCCACGCACACAAGGCACTCCACAACACCGGCCCAACGTACCTCAACAGACGACTCAGCTTCTACACCCCCACTCGCCAGCTCCGCTCCGCCGACCTCGCCCTCGCCACTGTCCCCGCTTCCGAAGAGCGACCTCCGGTGGCAGATCGTTCTCCCACCTCGCCGCCAAGACCTGGAACACCCTCCCCATCCACCTACGGCAGACCCAAGACCTGCTGACCTTCAGAAAACTCCTCAAGACCTGGCTTTTCGAGCAGTAGCAGCATTCCCCACCCCAGCGCCTTGAGACCCTCACGGGTGAGTAGTGCGCTTTACAAATGATATGATTGATTGATTGATTGAATAGCTATTTCTTCCCCCAGATGCTGCTGCATTTTAAATTTCATCACAGCTATGCGCTGCAGACACTCAGCACTGTCCTGGCCCTCTCTTATTCGATTCATCAGCTCAATTTCAGTCATCCTAAGCTGATCAACCCAACCATTGATCTTTTCCTGTTTGGTCTTCTGACGGAATATAGAAAAACTAAGAGTCTCCCCGCGAAGAGCGGCTTTAAATGCATCCCAAACAACAATTGCAGAGGAGGTGTTCCTGTTGAAATTGAAAAATTCGATTATCCAATTAGACATATATTCACAATATGCTTGTTCAAGGAGTAGTTTCCTTTCGAAAGACCACCTCCTCTGCACCCTATGAATGCCACTTAACGATAATTCTGCGACCAAAGGATTGTGGTCCGAAATGAGCCTAGGGGAGATATCAATACTAGCTCTCTCTGCAATTTGATGAGACAAAAAGAAATAGTCCAACCAGACAAATTTATTATGGGGGGCTGAGTAATAGGTATAACCTGGAATACCCAACTTATGCCGAACCCAAAGATCATCTAAACCATGTTCCCTAACTACTCCTTGTAGAGCTTTGAACGTCTTGATTTTTCTTCCTTGATATGGTTTATTCCCAAAAAGATTAAAATTACTATCCAGATGGATATTAAAATCACCACAAAAGACTAACAGATATTTCCATTGGGCCATTTCAATATTGAGAAAATCTAATATTGCTGGGTCGTCCAGATTAGTTCCATATATTGAACAAATTGTCAGTGGTGTATCATTAAGTTCCAGCTCCAGAATGACCCACCGTCCACATTTATCCTCCTTTATTTGATGACAAGTACCGATACCTTTTTTGGCTAAGATGGCCCCCCCCCCCTAGTAGTACCTTGACGTGTACAAGCCAAAAGCTCTAATCCTAGTCCTTTCAGACACCCCCGCTTGCCCCATGGTATGTGAGTCTCTTGTAGGCATAAGATATCTATATGCATGAATCGTATAACTTGAGCCAATACATCTCTTTTCTTTCTGTCATTCAGACCACATATGTTCAGGGAACAAATACGTATTTTATCCCTTCCACCCATCATTCTGGTCATTGATTAATTCTCCCTTCATATTATGGAAGTAATTCCGCCATCGCAAATAAGCACCCAAAGTCCAACCAAAAAATACCATTCTTGTTACAACAAGTAGAAATGCCATGACTATATATGACGAACCAAAACTGTGATCACATTTAAACACCCTTAACCTCTCATCCTTACCCCCTCCTCCCCTTCCCCCTCCACCCTGTCCCCCCTCCCTGCCCCTCCCCCTACTACCCATCTTCTGAGGCTTCGGGACCAGCTGTCCCTGGTGATGGGGAGCTGTATTGACTCCCTCCTCACAGACACCCCCCGTACCGGTTTATCTGAAAACTCACTAGAACTCACAAGAAAGGGGATATTGCTATCCTTCTGTACTTAAATCGACTGGAGATATTCTTTCGCTAAGACCTCTGATACAAAAAATCGTGTCTGTCCCTGGAAGATTATTTTTAACTTAGCAGGGTTGTGCAAAAAAACCTGTGCCCCTTTTTTTTTAAATAATGGCATTAGTTGGCGTAGCTGCCATCTTTTCTCGACTGTAACAGGGCAAAAATCTGGCCTCACAAAAATATCACATCCTTTCCCCCTTCTTTTTCTGTCTGGCCTAGCCAGATCATACAAAGCTTCGCGGGCCAAGAAGTTATTTAAACAGATAAGGATAGCCCGTGGTCTTTCACTCCCTTGGCCCGCTTTTTTCTGTTGAAAAGGGAACCGATGGGCTCTCTGTAGTTCTATTTTCCAATCCCACTGTAGGTCCGGGAAGGCTTCCTCAAAGAGTCCAATCAGGAATTGGCGCATATCAGACCCTTCTTTCCCTTCCAGTATCCCTAGAATTCGCAAATTGTTCCTCCTAGATCGATTTTCAAGGTCGGTCAGCTTCCATACAGTATCTTCCTTCAAGGATTTCAAAGATTCAGTTATAGCTCTCTGGTTGACCAACTCGTCCTCTAACGTAGAGATCCTTGTTTCGGCTTCACCGATCCTAGCCGCAAACTCTGAACAAGTTTTTGCGACCTTACGAATTGAGTTTTGTAGTTTTCGGCATGCCCCCTGATTGCGCAGACTTTCCAAACGAGTCTCCTCACGGTGGGCCATTATTGATTGATAAATGCTGGAAAGCGTAATTTCTTCAGGGCTCCAAGAGTTTGGCCTCATGAATTCTTTTCCTGTGTCTCCTGTCTCTCCATTTGTTGCCTTGGCCCCCTCTAGGTTTGGGGAGTATGAATAGTCAAGATGGCGGCCGCGGTGTCGGCCGAGTGAGCTGGGCATACTCTCTCCTCCTGACTGGCCCCCTTTTTCTCTCTCTCTTTTGAACATCCATTATATGTCGGAAACCGTGCAAAATTGAAGGGATAAGGAGAAAAGAAACCTCCGCCGCACCTTGGAATGATCTGGCTGTTTGCGCTTTGGTTCTGTGACTCACCTCTGCCTGTGAGATTGGTTAGCGCTCGGCATCTACGCTTTGCAGCGGCTGTGTCACAGATCTCCTCTCTGGCTGTAGTGATGCCGCCCAAAACGTCTACCCGAGGAGCCAGGACTCGCGGCCCTCCTGCCGGGACCGGTACTACGGCCGCTGCTGGAAAACCGATGCCGGATGGTATGGCGGCTGATGACTCTCACCGCTCTCTTTGCGGGAAGGGCGGAGATGCAGGGAAAGGCCGTCAGACAGTGCCTGCATTGTTTAAAGCCCAAACAGGAAGGGTTAAGCACCTTGCTGATCGGTTGACTGACGGCACTGCAGAAGGTAACAATGTAGCGGCACCAGATACATTTGAGAAGACTTTGACAGCCACGGAGGGGCTCGCGCCTGTTCCAGGTATTGATCTTTCTTCTTTGGGTGCTATCAGCGCTGTTAGTGACGGGAGCCTGGACTTAACCGTAAATAAACTGGAGGTGGCCTCTATGTTTAAAGATCAAACGAAGGAGCTTAATAAACCAAAAGCTAGTCAGGAACTATCTGAGGGTATAGTAGGTATGATGAGTGATTTAGCAGATAAATCGCTAGAAACTCAGCAAAATGGCCTTATGGGAGTTGTAGTTCCCCAGGATAATGACCTAGAGGTAGCCGTAATGAATCATGCAGATGGGAGCCACACTGCCCAAAGAGCTGATAAACTGCAAAAGGGCGAAACGGAACTACAAGGTGCCATGAAACACGGAGATACAGGGGAGAAGTTTTATTCTCTGTTAGATCAATCAAATTCCTCAGCGGATGAAAGCCTTGGGAAAGAATGGGCAGGAGAAGATAGCGACGTTAGTAGTTTATGCTGGGAAGAGGAAGAATTTCAAAACAAACCCTTTCACACTCCAGGTACTGTCCGTAAGCAAAGAGACCGTACAGATACTTCTCCTGACAATTCTCTGGGGGCAGCCGGCACAATGCTCTGGGACTATTCATACTCGACTCAAATGCATTTTCAATTGACTTTGTACTCACGCGTAGCGGACAAACACCTACGCGGATGTCATGAAATTTGGCAGGATTGCAGATTATGGTGTCTAAATTATCCTTTTTGGAGTTAAAAGGTAAGTAGGGTAAGTATGGTTTAAGATATAAGGCATTTTAACTAAGTGACATCTCATGCTGAAGTACCACAGTACATGACAATGACAAGTCATTATGTAATTGGCTGACTGTCTTTAGAAAAGTTAAAGGCAGCCATGTTGTTTTTTCACTAATGGCTGTGTTGTAGGTTAGGACCTTTAGACAAGATAAGCATTACATGTTATTAATTTTCCACTACCTAGTACCACTTAATTTAAGTGGTAATAGTTAGGGAAAACTTTAATATAGTTTCAATTTTTTTTTTTAATCACAAAGCACCGCAGTACTACCAAACAAAATACCACAGCACCAAAAATAAGTTATATATATATATATATGTTTAATAATTGTAAAAATACTGTAATACATGATATCACACAAATATCCAGTCTATACCACGCCACTGTATGCCACTACACTCTACGCTACTCCACTGTAAGCTATTCCACTGTACACCATTCCATTCTACCCCACTACATCGTATGTTATTCGATTGTACGCAAATCCACTGTACCCACTCCAGTGTACGCTACTCCACTCTATGATCCTCCACTCTATGATACTCCACCCTGTGCTATTCCCCTGCACGACACTCCACTGTACTTCAGTCTACGCTATTCCACTCTATGCCACTCTACTCTACGGTATTACTCTGGACGCAACTCCACACTACGC
The DNA here is from genome assembly GCA_963921515.1 of Calotriton arnoldi. Lineage (NCBI taxonomy): Eukaryota > Metazoa > Chordata > Amphibia > Caudata > Salamandridae > Calotriton > Calotriton arnoldi. The sequence continues at coordinate 16,862 of CAWUFW010014439.1, forward strand.
CACTTAAACTGTATGGTATTCCACTCTACCCTACTCCACTGTATGCCACTCCAGTCTACTCCACTGTATTACACACCACTCCACTGTACGCTAGTCTACTATATGCTATTCCACTGTGTGCAACTCCACTGTGCGCCACTACACTGAACTGAACGCTATTCCACTATATGCCACTACACTCTATCAACACTCCACTGTACACTATTCCACTGTCTTCCACTCCACTGTATGCTACTACACTGTATGCCAATCCAGTGTATGCAACTACACTCTATGCCACTCCATTCTATTCTATTCCATTGCACGCTACTCCACTGTACACCACTACACTGTATGCTATTCCAATCTACCCCACTCCACTGCACGCTACTGGAGTGTATGCCACTCCACTGTGTGACACTCCACTGTAGGTACTGCACTTTACGCTATTCCACTCTATGCCACTCCACTGTACTTCATTCTACACTATTCCACTGTACACAACTGCACTCTAATCCACTCAACTCTAGACTATTACACTGTATGCAAATACATTCTAGATACTCCACTATATGGTATTTTTCACTGTACCTCAGTGTATGCCACTCCACGCTGTGCCACGACACTATTTGCCCCTCCACTGTGCGCTACTCTAATATATGGTCTTCCACCACTACACTGAACGCTATTCCACTGTATGTGACTACACTCTACAACTCCACTCCCCTAAGGTCACAAACATGTTGTCAACTTAACGTCTTATCTTGGATTATTTGGCCTGACGATATCCTTGGTCCAAATTTCTGTAAATATACTTGGCTGTATGTTTTTGATACTTTTTAATGTATATGTGGCACACTCAGACCTGTTAGTTTTTTGTTTTTGTTTTTTGCTGAAAATTAATGAAATATTTGGAACAAAAACACTCTACTGTATGCTATTCCATTGTATTCCACTCCACTGTAAGCTACTCCACTCTAAGCAACTCCAGTGTACGCCACTACACTCTGTGGCACTCCATTCTATGCAATTCCATTGGACGCCACTCTACTCTACGCCGCTCCACTGTATACTATTCCATTGTACCCCTCTCCACTGTATGCCACTCCGTTCTATGCCACTCCACTGTATGCTACTAAACTCAACGCTAATTCAGTGCACACCTCTCCAGGGTACTTAACTCTATCTCATTCCAGTCTATGCCACTCTACTCTACCCAACTCCACTCCATGCTACTAAAATCTATTCCACTGCACAACACTCTACTCCACTCAGCAACAATATACGCTCCTAGACTGTACAACACAATACTCCACTCTATAGCACTCCACTGTGCAACTGTAGTGTAGTTCCTATAGTACCCCTGCAGGACCTGCGCTTTTGGATAACATACACTGTTGGCCTGGTGGTAGACTGATTCTGTGCACCCCCACCGCGTATGTTAGCCTGTTTGCATTAGCTAGCTCACAGTGCCACTAGAATCTCCTTTTTATCAGAGAGATTAGTTTTTGGCAACCTCAGAACACGACAACCCTGATTCCTCAGACTCATGGAAACAATGTACTACTTTTTGCTCAGTTACTCGTGCTTGCTCATTTGGTCTCAGAGAGTTACACAGAAGAAACAGTTGAGCGTGTTTACAATAAGAATTTATTGCACAGTTGTTCTTCTATTATAAAATATATGTGCTGCGACAACTGTTAAACAGTAGCAGAGATAAATGATCAACAGTACAGTGAATAAAAAAGGATAGTACAGTTCATCCATTTTGCAATAGTCATGAACATATACATGAATATAAAATGCATTTATAAAATAAAGCGCATACTCCTACGATGCCTGTCTAGATGTACCTAAGTGTGCCTAGCATGTGAGTAGGTGCGAAAGAAAGCCAAGAATCCTGCTAGGATTTAGCCAAACCCCATTACCTGAATAATGAGAGTGTGGGACCTCGTCCTGGTCTCGAGTTGGACACCCCGCAAGGGATGATTAGACCACCGTCAGCTGGAGTGACTGCATGCAGGAGCCTCAGCGTCTCTGGTCAGTGTGTCGGCCTGGAAGTCTCGGTTCCCTCTAACTACTGATAGCAAGAGGTGCTGTATTTATACAGAAAAGTATAGAGTCCCTTTGTCCCTTGTGTTAGCCATTGTTTGGTATGAAGATGACATATGGGATGAACCGGTTACGTAGATGTTTATGCAGGTGGATTCTAGCCCCTGCCTGGTTTCCTAGAACTCTTATGAATATTTAATCATACTGGATGAGCACATCGAAGATGGTATAGGAGGCCATTGTTCGGGAAAAACCCTCCTTCTGTACCCAAACCACAGTCTAGATAAGGTTCAGCCCTCAGCGCCCGTTATTGTGGAGAATAGAGAACTAATGTAGGTGAAAGATTATGCCTATGTTAGGGCATCTCAAACTATGCCTATATTAGGGCATCTATATAAAACATAACACAACACTTTACTCCACTCTATGCAAGTATGTAGAACTAGTTTATTCTAAGGCACTATATAACAATCTACTACACTCTACAGCACTCTACGCAACTCCCTCCATGCCACTCCACCCCACTTTACTCCACTCACTGCATCACATACTACTCTACTCTACTGTACTTCACTACCCCCACTCTGTACCGCTCTACTCTTCTGACAATCAACTCTACAACACTCAATGCCACTCCCTCTACCACACTGTACTGTACTTTACTCTACTCCACTCCACTGCAGTCTACACCACTCTAATCCACTCTGTGCCACTGCACTCTACTCCACTGTATGACACTTTCCAACAGTGTGTCAAATGCCAGTCCACTAGACTCTATGAGACTTTATTGCACTCTATGATACGACAACCCACTCTTCGCCCCTACACACCACTCTACTCTATAACATAACACTAAACTCTGACACTTTAATCCAATCTATCCTACGCAACTCTAATTGTCTACACTTCACTATCCTCCACTATACAATACTTAACCACACACTACACCACTGTACAACATTCCTCTTTATATCGCCCAACTGTACCACACTCTCCTTCAACTCTTTTCAACTGTTATCTACAAAACTCTACTACACTCTATGCCATTCTACAACTCTGTACTCCACTTCATCTGTGGACACTCCACTTTACAACTCTATACTCAAATCTATCTCACAACACTCCACTGGACAACACTCCGCTTCACTGTACAAGACTTTCCAACACTTTCCAAAACACCACTCCACTGTACTGTATGGCACACCACTCCAATTTTTAACAGTTTACTCAACTGCATGCTACGCCACTTAACTCTTATGCACCCAACACCACTCTACTGTATGACGCCACTCCACTCCATCGCACTTTACTTCTGTACGCTACCACACTTCACTCTACTCCACTATATTCCACTCTACAATACTACACTCTACAACACTGTCCCACACTGTACTGTATGACCCTATTCATAATAACACTTCCCTCGACAACACTAGACTTACAAATGTAAAAAAAAACTAGAAATGTAAAGAAAGAAACATAGGCTAAACCTTAGTTACCGTCAGGGAAACGTTCTTTTTTCCGATAAAAACCTAACTTAAAATACACAAACATTAGAAATTAGAAATTATAAACTATATTATAACTTTCTATTGCAGTTCATCAACCACCTTCAAAATAAACAGCAGTGCACCTCCAAACACACTCTTTTTAGCTCGCTAACCAAACAAGCCTATCTATAACTCGCCACTCTTATGTATCTGAAACAACTGGGTATCATTCCCACCTGCTCTGGTAATGAGGCACGGAGTGATTTGAGGGAGAGGTTACTTAACTAGGTACTCACCCCATATGAAGCTGAGGTAGACAGGTAGTTTAGTGGTCCATAGAAGAGTATAATAGCCGTGCTTACAGGTTCTGACTGTCCAAGTTTATTGGAGGAGGGAGTCACTCATCGACTTATACCCTTTTGATTCTAGTTCATTCAGTAGTCTCTCCCAAGACCAGGCTACATCTAAGGAGCCCTTCCCTCGTATGGCATCTCTAAGGAGGTAGGACCCTCATATTGTACCCATGCAACCAGCTCAGTGCGACACTTCATTATATGAGGCCCTCTTGTGTTTTTCCAATTAAGTGTGATATGTCGCTTCGCTAGTATTAGGGCGAGGGTGATAAATTTGGTAGTAACTTTATATTTAGCAGGTCTAGGAAACATCCCTAGCAAGCATGTCATGAGGGTAAGTGGTAAGTTATGGTCCGTCATGTCGTGGATTATTCCCAACACTTCAGACTAATACTTAGTAAGGTGTGTGCAGTGCGACACCATATGGTATATCTCATCTCCCTCCTCATCACATCTGGGGCACATCAATTGAACACTCTTGTAGAATCTGGTATTTCTGCCTGGAGTAATGTCTGCTCTATGTATATAATAAGAGTTAATTAATTTAAAGCAAGCATTTGTAGACACTCGCGGGATGCTGTCCAAGATTTGTAGCCAGTCTGTGGATATGGAGGTGCCCATGTCAGTTGCCCATTTTTTTCTCAGGTCATGCAAGGGATATGTGTGTCTGCTCAAAATGTACTACATAAGCCAGTGATTGATTTATATTTACCCATGGTGGTACAAAGTTCTGGCACCCCTGTAGTGTTCTGGAATTCATCCCCGCCATCTCCGGCTCTGTGTTGCCTTTAGACTTACATAGAGGAGGAACTATCCAGCCGGCAAGTCATAGGCAACCTGTAGTTCCTAGAAGGATTGTAGTGTTGCAGCATTTTATAGGTCTTCTAATTTCTCAATGCCACCCATTCTGGTAATATGCTCCTAGTGTAATTTTGCAGGAAACTTGCAACCAGCTCACAGGAAGGTCTGGAGAAAAGGGGGCGATCGTTCTGGTTTTCTGAAGAGAGCTAAGCCAGGAATGTTGGCCATCGGCTGTAACTCTCAGGGTTCAACTTTAGCTTGCCTTGCCTCTAATATCAATTCTGTCAGAAAATGGAGTGGTAGGGTAGCTGTCTCGCTCAGGATTTCTCCTTAAATTCCATTAGCTACCTATCTCGTTACCATTGCAATTGAGCCACCAGGTAGATTGCTTCAAAGTCTGGGGCCACCAGACCTCCGTCATGTACCGGTTGTTGAAGTTTCGCGAGTGCCACCCTGCGTCCAACCGTGCTCCATTTTAGATCAACGATTAGTGTATTTATCTCTCGAAATTTACTTCTGAGAATTATTGTGGCAAAATAGTATAGCAACCTAGGTAAAGCTGTCATTTTAGCAAACACCACTCGTCCCGCCACTGATAGTGGAAGCATCTTCCAGAATCCTATCCCTGTACATAGTGCCGTAAATGCCCGCCCTTTGTTTCCCTCTAGAATATCCAGTTCATTTCTGTAGAGCTGGACCCCCAAATACCAATAGGACATAGGTTCCCATTTGATCTCCAATGGAGGTGGGGGCACCTTCGCCATGGAATGTAGGGAGAATATGCTGGTCTTGTGCCAGTTTACCCATAAACCTAATATGCTTCCGAACTCGTTTAGGAGGTGGCTTAGTGATGCCTTAGTGATGTCAGCACGTTTGTCACTGAGAAAACGCAGCATATCATCTGCTTAGAGAGCTATGTGATGAATACTTCCCCCGCTTGTTATGCTGTCATATTTTGTGCCTTGTAGTGTCCTACATGACAATGGTTCCACTGCAATAGCAAACAGCAGTGGAAACAGAGAGCACCCCTGTCTCGTTCCACTCTGTATGAGTCCAAGGTTATATTTTAACTCTTGTCTTGTCCAGTCAATAAATCCTTTTCCAGCCCCATCCTGTCCACCACTGCATCTTAATGAACAAACACGTCAATGCCGTGATACCATCCTGTTGCCACATCCTCAGAATGCTTCACAAAATCTTTAAATGGCTCCCCACACACTCTCACCCAAACCCTCATCACCAGCAGACTCGACCACAACAATAAACTAAGTGTCAGCATCTGCAGCCACCTCATTCAAAGACTCCAAAGTATCCAAAAGATCACAGCCAGACTCATCCTAGACATCCCCAGAAGCACATACATCATGCCCCACCTCATAGAACTGCACTGGCTTCCCATCCAGAAACGTTGCAAATTCAAGCTCCTCACCCACACCCACACAGCTCTCGATAACACAGGACCCGTCTACCTGAACGACCAGCTCCATCTCTACCAACTCTCCAGACACCTGCGTTCCACTTCTCTCTGCCTCGCACGAATTCCCCGCATCCTCAGAAGCAGGACAGGAGTGCACAGTTTTCTCTTCATTGTGGCCAAAAGCTGGAAGGAATTCCCTCTATATATCTGGACCACTGCTCATCAACTTCCGCAAGAAGCTGAAGACCTACGCTCGGAAACATAACATAAAAACATAACAACATAAAAACATAACAACATAACATAACAGCACAAAATAAAAACACAACATAAAATAATAACAACATAACATAAAAACTTATCAACGCAACATAAAAACATAACATAAAAACAACACAACATAAAACATAACAACACATAACACATGACAACACATAACAACACATAACAAAGCATCACAACACATCACATCACAACACATCACATAACATAAAACATAGCATAAAACATAACTTACTCCCAGTCTAGGCCATCAAACGCTTTTTAGTGTCCAATGACATTACTACTGGATCTGCACAAATGGTCGGTGCAGCCAGCAGCATCGCCGCGACATGCCGGATATTCCTGGTCGTATTTCGCTCTGGTATAAATCTAGTCTAATCTGGATGTATGAGTCGATGAATGTGTGGCAATAGTCGTGCTGCCAATATTCTATTCTGCTCAGTATTTTATAGTCCTTGTTAGGGCACTATGTCCTGAGGGGGTCAACCCGGTTTGAGTCAGGGAATTATTAAAGTTTCTTTCGGAGGCAGGACAGGTTCCTTGGTTTTTTGCAAACTTCAGTCTAGCGTGGCGCCAATTGGTCAACATAGGTGTCTGTAAAGCTCTACCGGGATCCCATTGGATCCCAGCACCTTACCCCAGGTCAAATAGTGTATTACTGCTGTCACCTCTTCCATTGATATGTCTGAGCCCAGAAGTCTCGCTGTGAACGGTGGGAGGGCCGGTGGAGGCAGATGCTGTATGAAGGTTTGTGTGTTTGGTGGTGTTGCTTGCGCCAGATGAGCATAGAATATGATATAGAATATTTTAAACAGATCGTTAAGTTCAGATTCTTTGTAGATTCGGTTACCAGTCTCATCCTCTAATCACGGCCGGACTGGGAACTTAAACCGGCCCTGGCAAACAGCTCGGTCGGCCCCTGGGGGGGGGGGGGTACGAGCTGTTTGCCAGGGCCGGTTTTGGCTACTTTTATTACAGGGGGCAAATATTGCAGCTATGCTGCAAAACCGGCCCCCGGAAACAAAACCGGCCCCCACCCCGATGGCCCACCGGGGAAAGTCCCGGTGCCCGCTACGGCTAGTACAGCCCTGCCTCTAATCCTAGGATTTGTTACTTCCGATTGCTTGGATTCCCGAGTAACTCCCAGCTTTATCTCTTTCTGAGTGGGCTCTGACCCTGTATTCTTTGTAATCGAAGCAACAGAGTTTTTTCCACTAGCGCTGCTATCTTTCCCTTTTCTTTTAGGAGTGATTGGAGAAGTTTAGGACAGTTGTGCCAGCCTGTCTCTTTCTAAGATTCTGAGTGAATTTACCAGTGTTTAGAACTCACAAGTCAGTGTCTGGCAGACACCTCCTATATTTGCTATGCAGCGTCCCATATTACTGTTTTAAACGCTTCCCATTCCACTGGGACAGACGAGGTTTAGTCATTGCTGTCTATGAAATAATTTTTGACCTCCTATCCAATTGTATATTGGAGGACCTGGTCTTCAAGGTTCTCACTTTTAAGTCTCCAACTAGGGATATAGATTCCGGGTGGTGCCCAGGTGAGTGTACTGATGATCAGGTTACGATACAAAATTGTCCTAATGAGGTACTCGTTATCTGTGTATGTAGATTCAGAGTGCACAGGAAAGCATCCAAGTGTACATGCAGGTCATGTAATGCCAAACAAGAGGAGTAATCTCGGATGTTTCACTCTCCAGTCCCCAATGCCCCTGCCATATTTGGAATTTCTTCGCTGTCCATGGGATTTGTGAGTCTCATAGTGGAGGGTGTGAACGATCCAGTATAGGGTCTGCGATACAATTAAAATCACCACTAATAATAGTAGAGTTAGACATATAGGATGCTTTCACATGTGACCTGTAGTAAAAAAAAAAAAAATGGCTGGTAAGTGTTGGGTGCATATATATATTAACAATCGTAATGTCTTTGCCCACCATGCATCCACTAATCACAGTTTAAGGTGCCACCTTGTCAACATGCTCCTACAATATCTGGAATGGTACCCCTGGCAGCACCTTGTGAAATCTGAGTATGTTCTGTGGTATAATTGGCCTCCACAGTGCTTTTGGAGGACCACCCCTTCCAATGCAGTCAACTGCGTCTACTGCAATAGGGCAATATGGACACCCAGCCTTTTCAGGTATGCCTGGCTCTCATATCTCTTTGACATACTGTTGGCCCCTTGGCATTTCATGATATAAACGTATATCTATTATTGAATCCTGCCATCTAGTCAACGTAGACGTACAGTGTGCAGCATAATGCCAGTGCACTTCCATCCTTCTCTCACAAGCAGGCAGTAGGTTCTCAGTGATCAGTTAGTTCATTGGACTCAAGCATGAAGATCTCCACCTCCTCCCCTGCATAGAAAGGTTACATCCCCCCATCAAAACTGAGTAAAACAGTAAAAAACAACACATGTGCGAGTCACGAGGGTAACAAGTGTGCCATGGTGGCCGCATCCGAGACAAGCCCCGGGCTTCCAGCCTACCACCTGGCTTCTGTAATACAGTTACAGTAGTCCTCACTCCCCATCGATCTCACCTGATTATGTTAACTGAAAGTCTCATCAGCAACCCCACGTCCACTAAAATATAGGTGGGTCATGTACCGAGGGCGGCTTCAAACTAGATCTTCAGCCGATCGCAGAGTAACCCGTGGAAGATCTGTTCCATAATGAGTGTGCAGACAATGATTCTCCATCTCTTTCTGGGTGGGGGTCCGCTCCGGAGGTGCTGATACCTGCCGCCGCTGCCACTGAACTCAATCTGTCCTTCTGGGTTTGTTCCTTCATGAGTAGGTTCTTCCTCGTGGGTTTATTCCGGGATCCTGGTCCCGGTCGATTGCGAGTCCATCTGATACGATACAGCAGTCCTCTCTCGTTCGGTTGTGAGTTTATCCATTGTCAAACATCTTGTGGCTCCATAAAACATTTTGTGCCAGTGTCCGTAACTATCCTAAATTTCACAGAGAAGAACATGGAGTATCTGATATCCATCTAGCAGAAGCATGTTTTTCGCATGTACAGGTGGATCGTAGTTTCTGGGCGTGCAATGTAGAGTCTGGGAACACCATTATTCTGTGATTTTCAATGAGGAGTTCCCCCTTGTCTCTTGCTTTCCACAGGATGTGATTCCTATCATGAAAATATAGGAGTTTAGCCACTACTGGGCATGGTAGGCCCCAGGAAGGGCCATTTGCTCTTTTAGGACTCCCATTGTGGCTTGTATATTTGCCCATGTTGCATTCCGTGGCCATTATTTACTCCGCCATTTTGCGCTGATAATCATGCAGGATGCTCAGATCAGCCACTACTGTGTCCAGATTGTGTTCTAAAGCCTACCTGGCGTCTTTAATCACCATCAGTATGGGGTCCAGGGTAGTTTCAGTGAGGACAGTAATTACTTGATTGGTGTGAGAGGGGCACTTTTCCATATCGCTGTGGGAGCAAGAGGTTAGTAGGATATTCCATGCCACCCCCTTCCATTTGGTGTGACTGCCCATTATGGTGAGTATGCCCTGATCAACCAAGTGTCACTGCTCAGGTTATGCCTGGCACAGCAGTCTCCCTCTCCCCGTGTGCCACACAGCATTAGAGGACATGTTCCCCTATTTTGTGCAGGCCGCAATGAGACACAGATTTTTCACCAGCTACGCACAGGCTTCCTGGTGGTGGGGGAAGGTGTCAGCGCTCCAGTGCCCCTCCACACCGCGCTCCAACTGTCTCTTTGTGCTAGAGTCCATGTACAGTGCTAGCTTCACAGTGGTCACCTTCTCCCGGCCTATGCATTGGCCATCTGGACTCTGCGTGCGGTTGTCAGAAGTCTCCCTCTCCCTCTTCAGTCAACACTCCATCAGGGAGGGCACACACGCTGCCAACTAGGCCCCTTGGGCGATAGAGGTATGTCATCCCTTTAGGCGAAGGTCAGTCGTGCCTGGTCTAGGAGTCGGCAGGCCTCAGCACTGGGTGCTCACTAACTGGTTGTATGATAGAGACATGCATGGCTAAACCACACGTGCCTGTACCACGCCGCCCAAACCACAAATACGTCTTAACCAAACAGTCCTATACCTCACATGCCTTTACCATGCAATTTCATTGTAAAGACATGATTGGTAAGGGGGTATGCATGGTTAAGATCGCCACTACCCTGACCCTCCTCCCGCCCTAAAATTCTATCCCCCACCTTGGCCACCCGCCCTGAGGCCTAACACCTGCCCTGCCATTAAAACCACCCCTTCCCCTGCTCTGAGGCCTAAAACACTGTTCCTACCTAAACTACCCTGACTCCAGCCCCCCCACCCTGAGCCCTAAAACTTTTTCCTGTTCAATCCATAAAACTACCTCAACCCCTTCCACTGCCCTGAAGCCTAAAACCCTGCCCCAATTTTAAAAAGTGCCTGACCCCCCTGCCCTGAGCCCTAAAACCACTCCACTTCTAAAACCTCCCCCCAAACCCAGCCCTTAAAACTACCCCGACCCCGACCCCCTCCCCAGCCCTGAGTCCTAAAACCCTGCCCCCTTACCAAAAGTACCCAGTACACACCCACCCTGAGCCCTGAAACGACCCCACCCCTAAACCTTAAATCTACCCCGACCCCCCTCCGCCTGCCATGAGTCCTGAAACCCTGCCCCCTTCCCAAAAGTACCCTGACCCCCCCACCCTGAGCCATAAAAGCAACCCCACCCCTAAAAACTACCACCCCAACCCGGCTGCAGCCCCACTTACCTGTGTGCGTCTGGAGCTTCCTATTCCAACGCTTCCTCCTCTTCTCCCCACCCATCCTGAACACTAGACTGCTATCTGCCTTAGCCACGCATATGCATGGTTAAGGCAGATGTGTGGTTCAGGCAAGCTTGGTTGCACTTGCGTTGGAATGGCACACGTGGCTCTGCCCATGCTGTTCTAGCAGTTTTCCTCGCCAACCCACAGACATGCCCAGGATTGTAGTAGGGTGGGTGCCGTCAAATCACTGACGTCCTGCACGACGCGGTCCATTCTACCATAGTCATCTCTGCTGTCCCTGAGGGCTGAACCAGAACCCCACTGGTGTTCCACAGCAGCCTAGCCCCCTATTCTACCCGCCATGGCACCGCTAGGCATATAAAGGCCCTGATGTGGCCCAGACCATCCTTGCACCTCTGCGGCCCTCCGCTAGCTGACCGCACTCCAATGTCTTGGCTCCTAAACCAGGTGATCACCGGCGACTGCCAGCATCCGAGCAGTCATTCCTAATGGTAGACAGTTCCCCAAAGGGCACCCAAAGGGCAAGGAGAGTGTCTCATGGCCTCAGATGAAGCTCCTCCGGTTTTGGTCAGCAGTTCAATGCACTCCTGCGGGGGTGGCCATTTTGGATTGCTGTGCATGGATTCAAAGTGTCTTGCAGTTTGCTGAATTATTCAGCCCGAAGCTGCCTAAGAAGATGGTATTCCGGGCAGGGTAGCAAAGGAAGTACTTTATCCCATTTATTTGGGGTCTGTGGGGCAGATTGCTACAGGATGGTTCAGGATAGAGCCCAGCTCGGGATAGGACTTTTTGCTTATGACTTTCTGGATCGCATTTCATTCTTCCGTTAGTTTTCGCCTTGAAAAAGTCCATAGGACGAAACACGTGTCGGCTGCCAGCTTGTTGCATCATACTGATAAGAAGGAAATCAGAAAATAAAAAGAAAGGAAAATTTGGAATGGACTACTTCTGATTACCTTTGTGGTCATTTGACACATACACTTTATGGACTGCTTTCCGTGTGCCTCGGTATTTGTGTTTCTACTTGTATCTTTCTAGTGAGGTCTCTTTCTAAATTGTGTTTCCTCCTAGGTGGCAGGAGGATTATTACCTTGAGAGCACCACAACACACTGTTTATCAAATTCATTATTCTCCATTTAACGTTTCAGGTAGATGTGCATTTGCAAAGGGCATTGCCACCTGTTACTTTTTTGGTGTCAAATCAAGGATGGTTGCGGATGGTGGCTCCGCCCCGGGAACTCATTGGTGTCGCTGCTCACTCCATCGGCATCAGGCCATGCCCCCTGTCCTGCCCCTTTTAAATTCAAGACTGCCAGTGTGGCAAAGGGCCTGGGGGTTGCTGCAAACTTGATTTTTGTTTTTGGGGAAGGTCTTAGCACCCCCCCTCCGCAAGCCATTAGAAGGCCCCGGGGACACCATTTCCTGGGGCCAAACATATTTTTATGGGTAGGGAGTTTGCAGCCCTTCTCCCCAAGCCATTGTCAGGCCCCAGCAACCCCATCCCCTTGAGCTGGTGTTTTTATGGGGAGGGGACCCGGGAAAGTGTGGGCAGGATATATAAATCTAATTCCCCGCCCGCACTCTCCCAGGTAGGGAGCATTGCTGCTCCCGCCCGGAAGGGAGCATAGTAATAGAACCACCTCCCGCTGTGCTCCCTCCACAATCCCCAACACTTAAAAAAAATAGTGGGTGCCCCTGCTGGCACCAGGGCACCCAGGATAAAAATAACTAAGGCCAACTCTAGCCAGCAACCAGAATAGGTGATGGCAAAGGAGCTGGCCGGGGCCATGGGGCTCCCACAGCGGCCCCAAAGTGCATATAAATTGTGGGTGTCCCAGGTGGGAACAGGATACCTAAATAAAAAAAGAGAGAAAAAAAAGAATAGCAAATGAGAGGCAGGAGCTGCTCATTTATTATTCATTGATCCTAGGCAATGTGTGTATTTATAAAATATACATTTGATGATAATTGTTGGTGAATTTTGACAAAGTCAGTAGGTCTGCTTTATATTTGTTGATCTACCTTATATATTTATATTTTTTTAAAAGGTGATTGAGCGCATCAGACTAGACCCACCCAAATGCAAATTAGTCTTTGTCCTGCTCCAATAACAGGGCTCATCAATTGGGTTTTATCTCCATATGTACATTATATTTTAAAAACAAAGGCCTCAGAAAGCTATGACACTGAAAGTGCAAAGGTGTGTAAACAAGCTGTATGTGACTAATGTCATGATTACTTTTATTACAGAGGTGATATGCTCTTTCCTTTGAATGCGTCTTTGATCAGTTAGCAGTTACATTTCAAAGGGAGAATGTTCAATCCTAATATTATCAAAAAGCGCCGGATCAATGATTCGGTGCAGATATATGTTGTGATTTCTTCATAATGCATGATGCAGTTGTTACACCAAATGTATCTTTACTAATACAAAATTCACAATCCAGAGTAAAATCTAAAAGACCAGACGACCGCTTTAAGAAACATTTTAGCTGATAAACTGACCATATTGTTCGCTGATCTAATTTAAACAAATTTAAAACATAAATACAATGATTAAAAAATACAGACTTTTCTCGCTGCACTTCAAATATTTTTATATGCATGAAACACCCTAATGTTTTTTCTTCACTTATCAATATCCAGTATCCCCATCATACTACTGCCACCAGGCCTTGCACTTAGGCACTACCCAACCAACATTCTGATCATATTGCTTATACTGCTTCGTGTGTATTCAAATTACATAATTTCCTTATATCTTAACCTGTTTTGTTTAAAAAATCCCATTTTAAATTATCAATAATCTCTAAAGTGTATAGAAGGGTTAGAGGGATTTTCACTTGATAAATAGATAATAAATGATTAAAGTGTCTGCGGTGCACTGCGTTATAAAACGTTCTTACCCCACAGGCTTGTGATATACCCTTGCTAGAGGTGTGTGATATATACCTGCTTTCATTCAAATTACCAGAGAAAATGTTTTCTAGATAAATATTGGATTTCACTACTTTTAGCTTCCCTCTGTCAAGATACCAATATTCCTGATATTGTTTCCTAGATCTATTTGTTTTTTTTATAATTAAAACTTTGCTTTTGAAAACAATACATTTTTAAGAAATGCCAGTTTGCAAATTGGTGGAGATACGATAAACAGTGAGGCCCTTGGGAGTTGTGTCGAAAATGACAATATCGACAGCATATATTAGACACTGGTGAGGACGACCCCATATTCTCAGTGGGTCTCCCTTACTGTCAATAAGAACTTGGAGCAAAACTGATAGGTATAATAAACACAATAGAGGGACTAAAAGACACCCCAGCTTCAGCCCATTATATGTCTCTATTTTGGAAGATAGTCCCCTGTCCACCCACAGAAGGACTTGACACCAGGGATACATAGCCTGTGAAATTTTTTCCACAGTGTTGGACAATCCACTTGCTGTGGAAAAGTCTATAAATGGTGCATAGAACAGTTCCCTTTAAGTGGTGAGGTATTTTTTCATGATCAGTTGGAGCATAGCAATGTTAGCTAGGTTATAATAGTTTTTCCTGTCCTGCTTGCTTGCTTGGGATTATCTTACCCTCTTCCACCCAGGTGTTTCCAAATACCTTTCAGGAAAATCTTTCCAATCGAAAGAGTGTTAATTGGGTATAGTTATTATTCTGATTTTGGGACCCCTTTTTATAGAGTGGTACTTTGACACTCTCTGTCCAGGATGATGTAATATTACATTGTTGATGGCAGTAGCCAAATATTGGGGTATAAAAGATAGGCAACAACTTAGCTTCTCTTTTTATTACTAATATGATGTTCATCTAGATCCATTGCACCAGAGAATCTTATATTCCAGTTAAAACGTTTGATTTTTTCCCTTGCAGGGGACCATATTTTAACTGTGGATTCGGCACACTGTGGCAATACCACAGTGTGCCAACGAATTAGTTCAATATCATGATTCGAGGAATAGAGTTCAGTTGTATATTTAATCCTTTTATCATCACTGATTGAAATTGGGCTCGATCTAACTCTACTCCCACAGCCCCCAAGGTAACATCCCAAACCTTTGGAGCATCTTTTTGATAGACAGCTTCTCTTAGGGCTATCCATTTGCGATCACTCTCCTTCTTTTTTAGGGTTGCCTTTAGTCTGGATCTTCTCCTTTTTAATAGGCCAATTAACATTCCCCTTTCCAGGATAAAAGAGAGTAATTGTCTTCTGATTAACCTTTTAATCTCTTTATTTAAGGAACAACCAACAGTTGACCTGACCTACATGTCAGAGTCATAGAAGGCTGATTATCCATGCCCACAAATTGTTGCATATGCAGCTCATAATTTCTGGAGAATATTCAAATCCATTGCCAGGCTCTCCCTGGTGATTGCGATCAATGTCTCTTTCAATTTAAAACTTTATTAAGTCTCCAATGGGTTCTATTACTAGACTTACTAATGCCTACTGATTCTCCATTATAGTTCCATGACTCCACACCTATCATTCGGAAATCTAGTCAGAATGGAAACATCTTATGGTCACTAAAGGGGTTTTCAATTATAGTCAAATCAGATATCATACCACAAATCTGATAAGAAACAACTAAATAATCAATGATAGAGCCACCATTCTTCGGTGTGTACATTTTGCAGCAGAGGTATCCTCAGTTCGGCCATTCACAATCAAGCATTCTTGTTTTCTTAGGCAATCCATGAGGATTAATCTTCTTTTTTCTGGCTTTACTTTTCAGGGAACCCAGTAGGGGGAATTTACAGGGCTTCTTCTCAAATTCGCAAAAACACTTAAAACGTGACAGACATCTTTGGCATTACAGCCTCCTACTAGTAGCATCTGACTAAAATGCTCCCATTCCATAATTCCTAATAGCACTGACTCTGTGATGATCGCCCAACTTTCCTTCCTTGAAAGAAACTCAGAGCAAGTGGGTTTGAGTCAGTGACATTTTAGCTCATGGGAAATCACCCAGGGCGCCATCCAAGGGGTTCTTTGATAAAGTGAGTGGACAGTCGAAAATTAAAATACGTGCCATAATAACACTGCTCATAAAACCAGCCTCTTTTCTATTTTGGCACCCAGCGGGTATGCTTAAAAAAAACTTAGTAAATGGTAAAAATAGACAAAGTATGACAACACCAGTTAACTCATACCATAAATGGTTATGATTTAATTGAATCACAGGGATTTGAAATGAATCAAAATCTATAGATAGTAATGTATTTCACATTTATACATTGATGAAAAACAGGTGCACACAATGTGAAGTGACAAGTGCATAATGAGGATGAGTGCAGGTGATGTGCAAAGGGAAGGTAGTGCGCATATATACATCAATATTCAATAATGATGACCTGTCCTACCAGATGACTGGCATATACATAAATGATAGAACATAACAAAAAATGAGAAAAGATGCAGATATATATTCTCTTTCATCTAAGTTTGACAAAAAAGATTTAAATATATAATAACGTCGACGTTTCGACCCCTATATAAACCAGCAGACTTCACGCCTTGAAAGTGGGGTCTTCCTCAGGACCAAGGGAAGGGGATAGTGGGCACCTATAAATAATAATATGGAGTTAGTTGGGCGGTGTGTCATTAAAGAACGTATCTACCAAAAAGGGTTATTAAGGATTAATTACCAGTAACAGCGAGAAAAATCCAGGCTGAAAATTAGTGTGGTGGGCCATGTGGGCTCCTACAAGGGGGAGAAGAAAAGAGACATAAACGATCCACTAGGATCAACACTTCAACTAGTGAATGTGAGGAGTAATAAAACCAAGCTGGAGATTAATCCAAACTTACTCACAATTGGCGCTGATATTCGTGGAGAGTGGGCCAAGGTTAATCAATAACCTATGGTCAAAGTTATTGCGGGTACTCGCAATGGGTGAGCCAAGGTTGATCAGTAACCTATGGCTGGAAAGAAATGAAAGGGTACCAGCATTTAGAATTGGCAAGGCTAACAAGCTAAACGCAAAAACACGTGACAGACTACCATACGGAAAATTGTGTGTAAAAAGTATTCTATCTACTCTTGCAATTAAGGTCCTGTATTTAGGTTTGTTTTACAAAAGTCTAAACACGCAGAAAATGACCTTTGCCGCACGCTTGGAAGAATGTCTCCGAGCCGATCTGGTGGTGAGGCAGCATTTATTTAAACACCGTCAGTTGCCCTGCTTAAATAACAAAATTGTAAAGAACAAGACGCGCATCTAAGTGTGGAGACAGCGCGTTAATGGGAGCGATGTGCAACCTCTCTGAACTTTGAGCGCGGTAAAAAAGGGGAATCTCTGCTAAGAGATAAATAGTCTATATATATCAGAACCGCGTGTCTAGAGAGGCCGCATCCTGACATAAATCTCACTAAAATGCCTTCAAAACAACCCGGCAGTGCTGGGAGACGTACCTGATGGTTGCATGAACAAAATGCTTCTGACAGCTAACACCGAGGGGATGTCACGTGTTCAACCTAAATACTGAAAGTCAACGTGCACATCGAGCACGTACATGACAGAAAGTGTTTTTTTCCAACTATTCATTATCTGCTGATGACGGGGTGAAGTCAAAGGTGGCCACCAGCCCTGCCCACAACATCTTGAACTGAATGTCAGATACAGAACACACATGTTGGGATGGTTAAAACCAATTGCGCATACGATTTTAAATTATGAAGACATTATAGAAAGCAAGGCGCAAAAGTGCTTCAGTGTTAAATTCTACTTATGTTACAAGCAATGGTTAAACTACAGACACTATTATTGCCATATCATGCTAAAGTTTGTAAACATAAATAACTGTAGACAAAAACGTCACCATATCATACTATGGATACAACAGTGTTGTTGTGGGACATAATCCATAGGGTTGTTTTCAGAAAATGTTGGTTTAGATTAACGTAGATTATCCAATAGTTCACAAAGTTATGTAATAGGTGTACCAACCTGCTGTCCAGTCTATAAACCTGGCGCACAATCTAGGTATATTTACATAGGCACACACTAATATATGAACTGAGTAAAGGCATATTTAATAAAGTATGTGTAATGTTGGATGTCTAAGGTTTTATCCTCTAATCCCCATTTAATAAGGACAATTGGGCATATGTTGGATCCATCTCATTGAGGCCATTATGTACAGAATTGAAACGGTCCATCCATTTGCATTCCCTGGTGTTCAGAATCAGGCTTAAGTCCCCTCCCCTGATCCCCAACGTGATTGCTTCAACAACCAACCATTTAATGGATTCTGGGGGATGATTGAAGGTTTGAAAGTGTTCAACTAGGGGAGCCCCAATGGTACCAAACCGTATCCTGCTGCAGTGTTGTAATATTCTAGCCTTGACCTTTTGGGTTGTTTGCCCTACATAGATTTTATCGCAAGGGCAGAGGATTGCGTAGATGGCATTAGATGTATTGCAATTGGTGTGATTTTTTAGACTTATCATACAATTGTTGTGATTGAACTGTTTGGTTTCAAGTGTTAGACTGCACGCCTTGCAATTCCCACATTTATAGTGTCCCACTAATGCTGGAAGATGCCACATCGATTGGATAGTAGGTTGAGGCGGTAGCTCCAGGAATGATCTGACCACATGGTCTCGAACATTTTTGCCTTTCCTAAACGAGTGCATAGGGGGGTCAGGTAGGTGCAGATCGTCGGCCACAATTGGCCAATGTTTATTGACAATTTGCCGGATTTCATTGCTCCTTGTGTGGAAGGTTGTTACACAGATCAACCTGTCCATGTTGCCATTATGTTGTTCTTTGGGTGTCAGTAGTGATTCCCTCGGATTGTGCCAGGCTCTCTTCCTAGCCCGCTTCACCATCCGTTTGGGGTATCCATGTTCAATCAGTCTGTTGATCAAATCATCAGATTCAGTGAAAAAGTCTTCTTATAGTGTGCAGTTCCTCCTGATTCTAAGGAATTGCCCAAAAGGCAAATTATCACGTAGTCCCCGAGGATGGTGGCTGCCATATCGTAAGAGGGTGTTCCTTTCGGTAGGTTTTCGGTAAAGGGTGGTGTATAGACAGTGGTTTGCTGTTTTAATCGATATATCAAGGAAATCGATGGTCAATTTATCCCTATGGATGGTGAACTGAATATCCATAGACCTACCATTTAGCCAGCCAAAGAAGGAAAGGAGTTCAGAGTCACTACCGGTCCAAACCATAAAGACATCGTCTATATACCTCTTCCAATATGTGACATGGTTTCTAAACGGATTCAAATCATTGTAAATATATTGTTGCTCAAACTCATCCATGTAGAGGATGGCCAAGTCCGGAGCGAAGCTGGCCCCCATGGCCACTCCTTTTGTCTGCACAAAATGGTCACCTTGGAAAAAGAAGAAATTTTGTGTCATGGCTATCTCCAATAGTTGTACGATGAACTCTGTTGGTACAAGTGCTGGGCTGGTTGAGTCCTTCTATTTAGGTGTTCCTCAATAACCTGAAGGGCATGACGTTGGGGAATGCTCGGCTCGTATATAACGAAACAATATCCAACGTGACAAGGATTTGGGTGACCGGTTCAAAAGGCATGCCATCAACCAGATTTATCACCTGCATGGTGTCACGAAGGTACGGCTTGGTCTTCTCCGCCAGGGGTTTTAGGAAGAAATCCACATATTTGCAGAGAGGCTCGAGTATCGAGCTGCATCCAGACACAATGGGACGACCCGGTGGTTGTTCCAAGTTCTTGTGAACTTTAGGTAAAGTATATATGGTAGGTAAGCGAGGCTGTTTTTGGTTTAAATATTGGAATTCTGAGTCAGATAAATAGCCTGCCTCCTTGCCCCTTTCAGTCGTCCGTAAAATCATGGTGCTGATCTTTTTGTAGGATTATGATTCAGTCTGGCATAGCTGACCCCATCATTCAATTGCGTAGTAGAGTTCTCTTTTATAGGCATCTACGTCTTGGACCACAATAGCCCCGCCCTTGTCGGCAGGTTTGATCACAATTGAGTGGTTGTTCTTCAAACTATCAAGTGCCTTACGTTCCGCAGTTGTTATATTATGTTTCACGTATTTCTTAGTCGAGCAGGTCTTGAGCGCCTCTTTTAAGACCATGTTTTCATAGGTAAGGATTTGGTGAGATACCATCTGAGCTGTAGGGGTGAAAGTCGATGGGATCCGCAATCCTGTATGCGACGATGTAGAAGAGGGTGGTGAGTGTCTGAAGTAATGCCTGAGACGAATCTTCCTGAAAAAACGATGGAGTTCAGTCTGGACATTAAATTTATTCGGGTATGTAGTTGGAACGAAGGATAGACCTTTACTTAAGATCATACTTTCTTCATTTGTCAATTCATGGGTAGACAGATTGATGATTGGATCCTTCCGGCCGGTTACCATTGGTATACCCGTCGCCTGGTTTGGATCTCCCCGTGCTGTTCTTGAGGGAACCTGACCTGTTTCTGGGTTTGGTTCTGACCTTGTTGTCTTCCTCTGTCCCAGCCCTGGTTCTGTTGAGGCGGGCCACGTGGTCGGCCCCTGTTCCAATTCGTATTCCTGCCTCTTGGCGGTCGCCATTGGGCCTCCTCTAAAAAAGAAGAGGATCATGGTTGAGGGTAATACCAACTGTCCTGGTACTGATATCCAGAACTGGTGCCTGGCTGGTCACCTTCACTTCCTGTGGAGCCAGAGGATTCAGAGAAGGTTGTAAATCTTCGATTACTTCTGAAGTTGACTCTGCCCCTGTTGGTGAAACGTCCCTGTTGGTCTTGTTTGAAGTAATCCTCCTGTAAGTATGGATAAGTTAGTTTCTTGTCATAAAAACGAACGTCCTTAGCAAGTTTATCCAATTTCTTCGCTTGTGTGTTTATATCGAATTCCTTGACGGTTTTCTCCAACCGCTCCAAGGCTTCCTTGGCATTGGTCAGTGCACTGTCAGTAGTAATTTCACGTTTCAAATCAGCAATTTCCTTAGTTAGTCTTTCCACTTGTTCCAAGGCGGTTTCCACACCCAACACCATCCAATGGGGAGCGCAGTTATTAGCGACGTAGCTGAAACCTTCTTTAAACTTGGGTAGATCCACAAATATTGCCGGCTCGTTCCTAATCTGGAGACCCACAGGTATAATATTGGCCTGTAGGTACTTGGTCAGGAGGTGACCATGTAATCTGGTTCTGATGAGTTTCTTCTCTAACCTCTCTAATTTGTTAATCTTTTCATTCAAAGACACATCAATGTTGGGAGTGTTTGAGGTGATGAAGAGGTTATTAGAGGGATCTTGAATCAAATTAGCAATGTACTCCGTCAATCAATCAATCAATCAATCATGTCACTTATAAAGCGCACTACATACCCGCGAGGGTCTCAAGGCGCTGGGGGAAGGGGGGGTGGTGCTGCTACTGATCGAAGAGCCAGGTCTTGAGGAGTCTTCTGAAGGCCAGTAGGTCTTGGGTCTGTCGGAGGTTGGTGGGGAGGGTGTTCCAGGTCTTGGCGGCGAGGTGGGAGAAGGATCTGCCGCCGGCGGTCGTTTTCCGGATGCGGGGGACTGTGGCGAGGGCGAGGCTGGTCGAGCGGAGCTGGCGGGTGGGGGTGTAGAAGCTGAGTCGTCTGTTGAGGTAGGCTGGTCCGGAGTTGTGGAGTGCTTTGTGTGCGTGGGTGAGGAGCTTGAAGGTTATCCTCTTGTTGACAGGGAGCCAGTGCAGGTCTCTCAGGTGGGGTGTGATGTGGCTGCGTCGGGGGATGTCGAGGATAAGACGTGCAGAGGCGTTCTGGATGCGTTGCAGCCGTCTCAGGAGCTTAGCCGTCGTTCCTGCGTAGAGGGAGTTTCCGTAGTCCAGCCTGCTGGTGACGAGGGCCTGGGTGACTGTTTTTCTTGTTTCGGTGGGGATCCACTTGAAGATCCTGCGGAGCATTCGGAGGATGTTGAAGCAGGATGAGGAAACGGCGTTGACCTGCTTAGTCATGGAGAGGGTGGG
The DNA here is from genome assembly GCA_963921515.1 of Calotriton arnoldi. NCBI lineage: Eukaryota > Metazoa > Chordata > Amphibia > Caudata > Salamandridae > Calotriton > Calotriton arnoldi. Next base: position 38,940 of record CAWUFW010014439.1, read on the forward strand.
GTCGAGGATGACCCCTAGGTTGCGTACGTGGTCGGTGGGTGGCGGGGCTGTTCCCAGTGATGTTGGCCACCAGGAGTCGTCCCAGGCTGAAGGGTTGGAACCAAGGATGAGGACCTCCGTCTTGTCCGAGTTCAGCTTCAGGCGGCTGGTCCTCATCCATTCGGCGACGGCCTTCATTCCTTCGTGGAGGTGGGCTTTGGCGGTGTGAGGGTCTTTGGTGAGGGAGAGGATCAGCTGGGTGTCGTCGGCATAGGAGATGATGTTGAGGTTGTGCTGTCTGGCGACGTGGGCGAGGGGTGGCATGTAGATGTTGAACAGCGTTGGGCTGAGGGAGGAGCCTTGGGGTACGCCGCAGATGATCTTGGTGGCCTTGGATCGGAAGGGGGCGAGGCGGACGCTTTGTGTTCTGCCGGAAAGGAAGGATGTGGTCCAGTCCAGGGCCTTCTCTTGGATCCCGGCGTCGTGAAGGCGTGTTCGTAGTGTGTGGTGGCAGACCGTGTCGAAGGCGGCTGATAGGTCCAGGAGGATGAGGGCTGCTGTTTCTCCGTTGTCTAGCAGGGTCCTGATGTCATCGGTGGCGGCGATGAGGGCGGTTTCCGGTGCTGTGGTTGCTGCGGAAGCCGGACTGGGAAGGGTCCAGGATGTTGTTCTCCTCGAGGTAGCGGGTCAGTTGTTTGTTGACGATTTTCTCGGTGACCTTCGCGGGGAACGGGAGCAGAGAGATGGGTCGGAAGTTCTTGAGGTCCTTGGGGTCTGCCTTGGGTTTCTTGAGTAAGGCGGTGATCTCGGCGTGCTTCCAGCTTTCCGGGAAGGTTGCTGTCTCGAAGGAGATGTTGATTATTTTCCGGAGATGGGGCGCGATGGCTGTACTGGCTTTGTTGAAGATGTGGTGAGGGCACGGGTCTAGCGGTGAACCGGAGTGGATGGTGTTCTTTATCTCGCTGGTGTCCTCGTCGTTGATGTTGGTCCAGGAGAGCAGGCGGTTGGTGGTTGTGGGGGCAGTGGTCTCGGTGGTTGCCGGGCGGTCGTGGTGTTGAAGCTGTCGTGGATGTCGGCGATTTTGCGGTGGAAGAAGGTGGCCAGTGAGTCGCACAGGTCTCGCGACGGCTGGATGTCGTTGGTGTTGGAGCTGGGGTTGGAGAGTTCCTTCACGATGTTGAAGAGCTCTTTGCTGTTGTGTGCGTTGTTGTCTAGGCGGTCTTTGAGTGAGGCCCTTTTGGCGGATCTGATGAGGTGATGGTGACTGCGGGTGGCGCTCTTGTGGGCGGCGTAGCTGTCCGCTGTCCGTTCGTGGAGCCAGATCTTCTCCAGTTTTCGGCATGTTCGTTTGGAGGCCTGGAGGTCTTCGGTGAACCAGGTGGCTTTCTTGCTGGTGTGGCTGTTGGGCGGATTCTTGAGCGGGGCGAGGGTGTTGGCGCAGTCGTCGATCCACTGTCTGAGGTTGCGGGCGGCGGTGTCGGGGTCGGAGGGTTCGGCGGGTGGGCCCAGGGCGAGGGTTGTGGTTAGCTGGTCTTCCGTGACTCTGCTCCAGCAGCGGCGAGGCATTTGTTCGGTGCGGTGGTGCGTGGTGGGCTTCCTGTAGGTGAAGTGGATGCAGTGGTGGTCAGTCCAGTGGGGTTCGGAGGTGTGGTTTAAGGAGACGTGTGGGCTTGCGGAAAAGATGGAGTCTAGCGTGTGGCCGGCGGCGTGGGTGGGTGTAGTCACGAGCTGTCTGAGTCCGAGGGTGGCGAGGTTGTCGATCAGGGTGGTGGAGTTGGTGTCCTTGTTGTTCTCGAGGTGGAAGTTCAGGTCCCCGAGGAGGATGTAGTCCGTGGAGGCGATGGCGTGTGTGCTGACGAAGTCAGCGATGGAATCGCTGAACTGTGGTCGGGGTCCGGGGGTCTGTAGATGAGGGTTCCTCTGAGGGTGGTGTTGGGATCGGTGTGGATCTGGAAGTGCATGTGTTCGGCGGTGCTGAGGGTGTCGTCGGTGTTGGTTGAGACTCTGAGGGTGTTCCTGTGGACGATGGCGATGCCTCCTCCGACTCCGTTGGTGCGGTCCCTGCGGGTGTTCTTGTATCCGTCCGGGATGGCAATGCCGATGTCGGGGGCTGAAGCGGGATTCAGCCAGGTCTCCGTCAGGAATGCGACGTCTGGGGAGGTTGAGTCGAGAAGGTCCCAGAGTTCGATGGCGTGTTTGCGGGCGGAGCGGGTGTTGAGGAGGATGCATCTGAGGTAGTTGGGTTCTTTCCTGGGCGGTGGTTTGGCGGGGCGGGTGCTGGCGAAGCTGCAGTTCCGGCAGGTGAAGGGCCCTTGGGTGCGCTTCGGGGTGGCCTGGTAGCAGGCGTGATCTTTTCCGGGGTTGAGTGCGTGGAGGGTGCTGGCGTCGTATCGGCGTCTGTTGATGTGGCGGGCGCGGGGATGCCCGGACCAGGGGGTCTGGCGCTGGGCGCGGTCACGGCGCGGACGGGCGCAGACAGGCTTGCCTTAGGCGCGTCTTCGGCGCGCCAGCGGCGCGGCCGCACAGCGGCTGCCATAAATGGGGAGGCGGGAGGGAGGAGCAGAGAATGGGGCAGCGAATGGGCAGTGAGGGGGCGGGGCCGCAGGGGCGCAGCGGCGGGAAACAGGCACAGAAGGGAAAACGAGCACAATCAGGGCATCAAGGGGGCACAGAAAGGAAAAAAAAATGAGCACAATCAGGGGCAGCAAGGGGGCACAGAAAGGAAAAACGAGCACAATCAGGGGCAGCAAGGGGGCACAGAAAGGAAAAAAAACGAGCCCAATCAGGGGCAGCAAGGGGGCACAGAAAGGAAAAAACGAGCACAATCGGGGCAGCAAGGGGGCACAGAAAGGAAAAAAACGAGCACAATCAGGGGCAGCAAGGGGGCACAGAAAGGAAAAAACGAGCACAATCAGGGGCAGCAAGGGGGCACAGAAAGGAAAAACGAGCACAATCAGGGCCAGCAAGGGGGCACAGAAAGGAAAAACGAGCACAATCAGGGGCAGCAGCAGGGCACACAGACGGAGCTGTGTGGTGGGGGAGCGACCTACCAGTCAAGGTCAGGGGTCGCTCTCTTCACCACGCAGCGGCCGCCATAAATGGGGAGGTGGGAGGGAGGAGCAGGGAATGGGGCAGCGAATGGGCAGTGAGGGGGCGGGGCCGCAGGGGCGCAGCGGCGGGAAACAGGCACAGAAGGGAAAACGAGCACAATCAGGGCATCAAGGGGGCACAGAAAGGAAAAAACGAGCACAATCAGGGGCAGCAAGGGGGCACAGAAAGGAAAAACGAGCACAATCAGGGGCAGCAAGGGGGCACAGAAAGGAAAAACGAGCACAATCAGGGGCAGCAAGGGGGCACAGAAAGGAAAAACGAGCACAATCAGGGGCAGCAAGGGGGCACAGAAAGGAAAAAAACGAGCACAATCAGGGGCAGCAAGGGGGCACAGAAAGGAAAAACTAGCACAATCAGGGGCAGCAAGGGGGCACAGAAAGGAAAAACGAGCACAATCAGGGGCAGCAAGGGGGCACAGAAAGGAAAAACGAGCACAATCAGGGGCAGCAGCAGGGCACACAGACGGAGCTGTGTGGTGGGGAGCGACCTACCAGTCAAGGTCAGGGGTCGCTCTCTTCACGCGCAGCGGCCGCCATAAATGGGGAGGTGGGAGGGAGGAGCAGCGAATGGGCAGTGAGGGGGCGGGGCCGCAGGGGCGCAGCGGCGGGAAACAGGCACAGAAGGGAAAACGAGCACAATCAGGGCATCAAGGGGGCACAGAAAGGAAAAAACGAGCACAATCAGGGGCAGCAAGGGGGCACAGAAAGGAAAAACGAGCACAATCAGGGGCAGCAAGGGGGGCACAGAAAGGAAAAACGAGCACAATCAGGGGCAGCAAGGGGGCACAGAAAGGAAAAACGAGCACAATCAGGGGCAGCAAGGGGGCACAGAAAGGAAAAAAACGAGCACAATCAGGGGCAGCAAGGGGGCACAGAAAGGAAAAACGAGCACAATCAGGGGCAGCAGCAGGGCACACAGACGGAGCTGTGTGGTGGGGGAGCGACCTACCAGTCAAGGTCAGGGGTCGCTCCGTGTACGAAAGTGTCTCACTTTCTGTCATTCTGATGGAAAAGAAAAATCAAAAAATTTACCCTCGCAGGACTAACCTGCACTTTAAAGAGTTATGTAGAAAAGGGGTAACCCGATGGACCACTAGTGAGATTTATGTCAGGATGCGGCCTCTCTAGACACGCGGTTCTGATATATATAGACTATTTATCTCTTAGCAGAGATTCCCCTTTTTTACCGCGCTCAAAGTTCAGAGAGGTTGCACATCGCTCCCATTAACGCGCTGTCTCCACACTTAGACGCGCGTCTTGTTCTTTACAATTTTGTTATTTAAGCAGGGCAACTGACGGTGTTTAAATCAATGCTGCCTCACCACCAGATCGGCTCGGAGACATTCTTCCAAGCGCGCGGCATAGGTCATTTTCTGCGTGTTTAGACTTTTGTAAAACAAACCTAAATACAGGACCTTAATTGCAAGAGTAGATAGAATACTTTTTACACACGTTTTCAGTATGGTAGTCTGTCACGTGTTTTTGCGTTTAGCTTGTTAGCCTTGCCAATTCTAAATGCTGGTACCCTTTCATTTCTTTCCAGCCATAGGTTACTGATCAACCTTGGCTCACCCATTGCGAGTACCCGCAATAACTTTGACCATAGGTTATTGATTAACCTTGGCCCACTCTCCACGAATATCAGCGCCAATTGTGAGTAAGTTTGGATTAATCTCCAGCTTGGTTTTATTACTCCTCACATTCACTAGTTGAAGTGTTGATCCTAGTGGATCGTTTATGTCTCTTTTCTTCTCCCCCTTGTAGGAGCCCACATGGCCCACCACACTAATTTTCAGCCTGGATTTTTCTCGCTGTTACTGGTAATTAATCCTTAATAACCCTTTTTGGTAGATACGTTCTTTAATGACACACCGCCCAACTAACTCCATATTATTATTTATAGGTGCCCACTATCCCCTTCCCTTGGTCCTGAGGAAGACCCCACTTTCAAGGCGTGAAGTCTGCTGGTTTATATAGGGGTCGAAACGTCGACATTATTATATATTTAAATCTTTTTTGTCAAACTTAGATGACAGAGAATATATATCTGCATCTTTTCTCATTTTTTGTTATGTTCTATCATTTATGTATATGCCAGTCATCTGGTAGGACAGGTCGTCATTATTGAATGTTGATGTATATATGCGCACTACCTTCCCTTTGCACATCACCTGCACTCATCCTCATTATGCACTTGTCACTTCACATTGTGTGCACCTGTTTTTCATCAATGTATAAATGTGAAATACATTACTATCTATAGATTTTGATTCATTTCAAATCCCTGTGATTCAATTAAATCATAACCATTTATGGTATGAGTTAACTGGTGTTGTCATACTTTGTCTATTTTTACCATTTACTGTTTCTTAACGCTTCTTCAATGCTCTCCACTGTGACATTATCTTATGTACCACATTGCACCCGGGTCCAGTGGTCCATCGGGTTACCCCTTTTCTACATAACTAAAAAAAACTTAGGGCCGGATTTACTAAGGGTTTGTGTGGAACAAAGTCATGCAAAGTGACGCAAAGCAGTGCAAAGTTTTGCAAGGGCATTTACTTTCCAGTGCAAAAGGTATTTCACTGTTTGCAATGCTTTGTGCCGCTTTCATTGAGGAGATGTTACTTGGATTTAGCTTGGGTAGATTAACACAAGCACACATAGTTTTTGATGCAAAGCTCACTCTACTAAGATAGCCAAAAGGGGGCTTTGTACCCAAAAATAACACCTCCTTAAAGCAGATGCTAACATGGAGAAATGTTTTCATTTCTCCAAATGTACTACAGATTGCATGTGTGCTGCACTGTATAGCATATTCAGTGTTCAGAATCTTTCAGAATTTGACTAGGCATAAGATTTTTACTGGAAGGGTATGGTTCTAGTGCAAATGCTGTGCTAGACAGCAAGCACACATGTTGCGTGGCGCTAGGTGGTATGTTTGTGTGGCAACATGGGGAAAGTGAGCGACAGCAGCAGGCCATTTGTAATAAACAGGACTGCACTCTGTACTTTCTCCCCGTTGCGCAGCACAACACAGGTGCTTTGGTTACTGCACTGAAAATAATAAAAGATGCCCCTTAGTGTGTACACCTGACCTGCCCAACCTTAACCCTTGCACTCTCAGGCAATTGGTGGCAATTAAACTGAAAAATAGTCTTTGTGCCATTTCTCTCTTCTTACTTCTCCTCACATCTTCTATATTTACCCTCTCTTAACCTCTACCTATCCTTTTCAGTGTACCATAATCCTCTCTCTACTTCACCTTTGTCTTACTCTTTTGAATATACCCAATATATTTCACTCTCTTTTACTCTATGTTCCTACATCTATATCTATCACTCTCGAATCCCTCTATTGACCTCAACTATCTGTACATTATCCCTCTGTTGGAAAGTGGATTATTAGTAGTGATAAGTAGTGATTTACCACTAGTAATAAGGCCACAAACACAATAAAAGGGTCAGTTAAGGTCTCAATGAATTATTCTCTTACTTACCCCTTGGTAGCTGGCAACGAGCAGGAAGGCGTAACTTAGGAGACTGGTATGCAAAGCCTTTAAAAACACCAATACATTAAATAAGTAAGACACAACACACAATAAAAATCCAACTCTAAATTAGAAATATAGGTTATATTTTTATGAAGAAATAGACACCAAAAAATGTAGGGAACCAGTGATATTAATTTTTAAAGCATAAACACTTTCTAGTGCTTAAAAACATATAGCACTCAATTGGGACATCTGGTCGCACTTGACTAGGACAAAGTCAAGGTTTGAGGCAGACCGCGATGGAGCCCTGGTCAGTCACTAAGCGGGAGGCCTCGGTCAAAATTACCTTTACACTTAGTTGTTTTTCTGGAGCATTTTCCCTCGATGTCAAACAAGGCACTTACCCATGTCGGATTCGGTGTGGGTTCACTGGCTTGAGTTTCTGCAAGGCCCTTGTCAAATCCTGGAAGTCTGGAGCTCCGGAGCTTTCAGTGGGACAACCCTGAAATCCACACCAGGTCGCGGTTGAGGGTAGCTGGCTTGACTCTCAATGTCAAGTCGGTAACCTTATGGAGCTTTTTCCAAAAGTTGCTTCAAACTTCTCCAAACTTCTGGAACCTCTTCCTGAAGTTCCCTTTGAGGGGCAAGGTGCCCAAAACACAAATCCAAGGGTCTAGAATTTCCTAGATGGTCCTTGGGATGTCTAGACTACAATTCCCACAATGCACCTGGCCAAATCCTTAAACGTCCACTGTATGCACTCCAGGATCGGGACTCTTGGTGGAGATGACGCAGATGGGCTCTGTTAACCTGTAGCTTCCAGGGACTACACTTTTTAGACTTTCAGAGTCAGGCAAAGTCCTTCTAGTGCTGAGTCCCACAGTGTGTAGCAGGTGCAGTCTGGTGAGTGCAGTCCTCTTGCTGCAGGCCAGGGAGTCAGCAGAACAGTTGTTCTTGTCTTTTCAGGCAGCAGATCTGAGGAGCTATGCAGCTCTCCCATATTTATTCACAGTTTCCGAGCATCAAGCAGGAGGGCACCCCTGACCATTGGATTGTAGGGTGCCACCCAGGTGTATGACCACTACCTCCAATGTGTGGCATATTCTTGTCCCAGAAAGCACCATATTTCTCTCAAAATCCAACATGGAGAAAGTCTCTCCAGAGGAGCTGTATCAGGCTAACCCAATCTAATGGTGTGGCTAATTTTCCTAAACATTCCCCTTCCAACCCTCTCCCTAATCTAATAACTGGAGCTCCTGTGTGGCTTCGTTTGCAGGATGGTGGTGGGGGGGGGGGGCCTGTGCTGTCATTCTCCCTTTGAAGACCAGCTTGGCCACACTACCCCTCTTACCTGCCATCTGCTCTGCAGTTTGTACTTCTCCACCAACAGGAAAGCTATTGTCTCTCTAGCTGGGCTTCTCACATCTCATTAGAGCAGCCTGGCCATCCTGGGGAGAGACTGGCCAATCAAGAGAGAAGTTTAATAACTTTGTTTATGTAATAGTTATTATAAATCTAACAGTGACAAGTTGTTGGATTTATCTCAACTATTAATTTGATACCTTCTAGTATATTTTTTACATGGCTCCTATCAATATTTATAGTTAAATAAAATATACTGAGCTGCTTCATACCCACCACATTGGGTCCCAAGCATGCGGTGTGCCATCCGGAATTAATTTTAATATTGCTCACATTGTGGTAAGCGCCAGAGTTCATAGAGTCGCCTCGCCTCCTGATTAATTCTTTTCTCCCCTTACTTTCCCTCCCCTTCTCCCTTGACCTTCATATCCATCTTTCCTACCATATCCAGGCAACTTCTCTGGTATTTTTGATTCACTAGTCCTGATGATGATCCCATAACCGTTGTTGGGGATCGAAACGTCGTCGACAACCACATCTTAACTCTAACTGTTATTTATGATTTATGCGGAGTACAAGATGTTCTTTTTATTGTGACTATTGTTACTTCTTATTTCACTAAAAAGTCACTTTAAAGTTACATGCCTGAGGTAAAGAAATCTTTTGATTTCCAGAAACCCCGTCACTTCCTGCTCACTTTATGTTTATGTACTGTTTCCATGTTTCATTTTGTTAGTTAAATAAATCTTAATACTGTCCATTTGGATAGAAATATACCCAATCCTGATTGAAGTTTTGTGGCTATGATTATGTATCTCGCTTGAAAGGGACCGCTGTCTCTAATAACTCATTACTACCCTTGGTCCCTTCTGACTATAAGGGTTCCCTTGTTCTGTGTTTATAGATTTACAGCAGGCACTACAGCAGTCCACACACCAGTGAAGGAAATCTTCTGGGCCTCTAAACCCCCATGCCCTATTATATACTGGGGACTCTCTAGGTACGTTGATTTCCCCTAGCCCTATTATATACTAGGGCTTACAGGGTCTGTCAGTACCAATTGCAATTAGACCTAATTATGTGTACTTTTAAGCAGAGCACAGGCCCTGGGACTGGTTAGCAAAGACTAGGGCACAGTTCGAGTCAAATAAACAGAATCTACTGATCAAAATGGGGGCAAAAAGTGGGGGGACACTGCAAACAGGTCCTGACTTCTCACACCCTCTCTCTGCATTCACTGCACTTTTTCCATCTGAACTGCCTGTACCTATTCCCCATCTACTTCACCTCTGACACATCATCTATATCTTTACCTCACCCCTCTATCTAGTACTTTACTCCTCTCTCAGTCTTTTCTTTACCTTACTATTCCCCTCACATCTGTAGCTCATTTTTCTTCTGCCCTTACAAATAGGAATTTGGCTTTGAAGACCTGCGTATTTTGCAGCACCTGTACCCTTAGCAGAGGATTTTCGGCTGGCTTGCAGTGGGCTTTTGTCTCCTTTGCCTTTCAGTAGCTTTGAGCCAATTTCCTTACATCTCAAAAGAATGATGGAGCCAAGTTCTTCACATTCTGTCTTTTCAGTTTGGGGGGTGCAAGATTGTTATCACCTTCATGGTAGAGAAGTTCAAGGTGCTGAGTAATGTTGCCTCCTTACCACAAGTGAGAGACCAAGCTGGTTGGAGACTATATTCCCAAGCAGGGAAAGGCAGAATCTTATGCAGGATTGTAAGCGGGTAAGAGCATTAAGTAGCAGCATTCCTTTGATTTGAGGCTCAAGGGATATCTGGTTCTCCAGCATAAACCCCCATTAGTGATCTTGTCCAGTTGGTAAGACGCAAATCTATGTTGGCGGGGTGTCAAAAGGAACAGCCCCACTGGACTGACATCATACCCACCACCTTACCTTCATTTTTTACCATCAGCCTATTTCTTCTCATCCAGGCACTGGCTGCTCTTGGAAACTGGATGGAAATAAATTCTGCAGATGTGTGTGGCCACTGCTCAGACCCAGGGGGATCTAGCTACTATCCACATACACCAAGGGATATATTTCTGTAGGAGTTACGTCGCCATTGTGACATGCAATAGGTCGCGAGAGTGACACAACTCTTATGTTTGATTTTTCAACCCATGCAAGACCACTTTGCATGGCCTTACATGGCTTGATAAATCCAGCGTAACGCCATGAAGCGCAAATGGCTGCGTTGCATTACTCTGCCCCAGGGAGACGTTCCATGGGTGGTGCGTGGGTGTTCCCATGCATCCACCCATGGATTTCGGCGCATTCCCAGATTAACCATCAGTGGTAAACCTGGGAATGAGTCAAAAAGCTATGTCCCCCTAGGTGAGGCGTAACAAGGAGAAATATCTTTATTTCTCCTCATTACTTCCTCTTTCTATCGGTGGTACAGCACACATAGAAAGAGGAAAAGGCCTCAGGGGATTGTTTCTTGTGCAGGAAAGTGCCCATTCTTGCTGAAAAACAATTCTGCTTACAATGCAGGGACCCTTGCACCATGGTGAAAGGATGCCTCCGTTGGCGCTAGGCAGCACATTGTGTGCCAGAGCTGGGAAAAGACAGGAATGTGCTGCATATTGCTAAGTACAGCACATTCCTGCCATATCACGCAGTGCAGCAAGATGACTTGCTGCTCTGCGTTGCGTGATCATTTCATAAATATGCCTTTAAGTATAAAGGCTGTGTCCGAAAAGTTGAATTAGCTACACAAATTACACTAACTCCACATTAAAGGGACCTGACATTTACTAGCATCCATGCTGTGGAAATGTGGGAAGTAAGAAAGTGAGACGAAGACAAGTGGGCATGTACAATGTGTATTGTTAACTATTTCTCAGTTCAGGTTCTGTTTGTGGAATATGTGTTATAGCTTGAAGGAAAAAAAGCAGAAAAAAGACAAACTCTATAAATGATATCAGATAGAAGAACTTGATATATGAAATTCCTTTATACCATCCCAAATTAACATGCAGGCTAGTTTTTATTATGATAGGTAGAGTAGTACGAAAGACGAAAGTGGCATGGAATTAGTGAAATTGCTTCATTTAAAAATATACTGTTTTTTCTTTTACAGGTAAATAGGAGAAGAAGTGACTGCAGAAGGAACATGAAGCTCTCTAAGGAATTTTGTCTCCATAGGACCTTTCTTGCTATGGCATTTTTAGTGCTCATCATGTTCCTATCATTGCACGTCAATAGCGGATGGAGGAAAGTCTTCTTCAACAACCAAGTGGTCAATATATCCCCCACACCCAAGCCAACTAGACAGAAGACAATCAACAATGATGGCATGTGGTCTGTGAATTCAATCAACCGCTTGGGTAATCAGATGAATGGTTATGGTGCACTGTATGCCCTGGCAAAGATTAATGGCAAGCAACCCTATATTCTATCAAGGATGCACAACTATCTTGCCCCCATCTTTAAAATCAAAATTCCAGTAATACATGATACAGTGGACAAAAAGATTCAATGGAAGACATTTTGGCCTAGAAATTGGATGAATGAAGAGTACAAGAATATCAGTGGAAAATATGTAAAAATTATGGGAGATCCCTGGTCCTGGACCTATTATCATGACATCCGAGATGAGATCCGCCAAGAGTTCACTTTCCATGATTTTTTAAGAGAGAGCGCCAATGAACATCTATTAAAACTGAAGGGTTCACGGAAAAATGTGACCTACATTGGAGTTCACGTTCGAAGAGGAGACTATGTTCATCATATGCCTAAAGATTGGAAAGGCGTAATTGGGGATAAATCCTACCTAGAAGAAGCTATGGATTATTTCCGTAAAAAATATGAAGATCCTATATTTGTAGTGGCCAGCAATGGAATGCCATGGTGTAAAGAAAATATCAATTCCTCCAATGGAGATGTCTATTTTGCTGGGGACAGTGTAGAATCTTCACCATCAAATGACTTTGCCCTCCTTGCGCACTGTAATCACACCATCATGACCATTGGAACATTTGGCTGGTGGGCAGGTTACCTGGCTGGTGGAGAGGTGATCTATCTCACTAACTTCACTTCTAAAGAGTCTACGCTCTCACGCTATTTTCATTATAACACCACATACCTTCCAGAATGGATTGGAATTGCTGCTAATCTCACACCTGTTCTTGATGGTTCATGGAAGAAATGGCACTAGGGGCAGCGAAGAATTTTAATTCGATGTAAAATTCACCATTCTCCTAATTAGGTCCACAGTGCCACCAATGATCAGAGCCCTTATCGCTGCCATGGGTATCTGCCGCATGATTAAAAAAGAGGTCACAGCAGCACTCATCTATCTAGACCACTCAGCAGCAATGGGCACAGTCTCCAACTCCATCCTCATCCAACACCTCCACAAGGCAGAAATTCAGCGCACAGTCAGTCTCCCCCTTTTCTTGTCCGATGCTTCCATCCTAAACCTTTACACTAAACCTACGGCCAGGAACACTTTACTTCAATATACTAGTCACCATCCCAGAGGTCCCAAGGATAGCCTTCCGTTCAGGCAGTGTCTTCATATTCGAAGAAACTGTAGGTACAAAGAGGATTATTTTCGGGAAGCTAATTTCTTAACCAACAATCTGGAAGCTCATGGTTATCCCGCAAGATTAATCAAGCACTCAATGAAGAGAATCTAGTATTTTCACAGGGAATTATTAACACCAAAGACCAAGAAAACCATGGAATGGATTGTGTGTCACTTTTTTCACACAGAGCAATTCCATACCAGAATCGTGAAAAAGCATTAGCTCTTGATCCAGCCCATGGGTATTTCAAATGATTTACCTTTGTTCTCTTTTAAGAAAGTACGGAATTTGAAAGATCATTTAGCTCATGCAGATCTGCCAAAAACAGATCCCCATGATTTATCCTCTCTATAGGGGCAAAGCAGGCTTGAGGGCCACTTCAAATGTGGCAATTGTGTCATGTGTGATTTAACTTTCAATACTAAACAGTTCATCCATGGGAACATTATGCACAATTTGAGGATCACACAAATTGCAACTCTTAGAATGTTGTATACGCGATCTGGTGCCCAAATAACTTAATTTATGTGGGCCAAACCCCACAGAAAATGAAGTCTTGTTCGTCCCAGCACAAAAGCCGGATTCTGTGTAAGATCTTATCTGTTCCCTTGGTTTCTCACTTTGTTGAGCTGAATCGTTCTGCCAATGATATCAAATGGTAGATCATTGAACTGATAAAACAACCCCCAGGGCAGTGACATCCATTCCATTTTGGAAAGAGCTGAATGCTGCTGGATTCTCAGATGTGATAGTATCGTGAAAGGCTTAAATACAATGGAAGAGTATAATTATGTGACATTACATTAAAGCATACTCTTTCCTTGTATTCTGTATACCTTCTTCCTTGTAAACTGAAGCTGTATTCCTCTGAATAGACTTCTACATCGGCATTCAATGGGATGTAGTAGAATAGTCTCTTTGTGACTTATGAATTCACTTGGTGATGGATTCAGCATAAGTATGTTGTAATTCCCAAATTCTTTGCTGCCTAATGTTTTCTATCTATCTATCTATCTATCTATCAATCTATCTATAGATAGATATATATCTATATGTGAAAATCTCTGTAACATCTTGTTTATTTTCATAGCCTTGAACGTTTGAAAATTAGTTGCAAATGTCTAGTAACACAAATTACAATTGTACTTCACATTAATGCATGCACCAATCTGTATGCTTGAGTATGTAGACAACTTCAAATACCATTATGCTACAATTTTTACTCAATAAGACTATTATTATATGTTGTTGAAAAAAGTTTTTCTACTACACGTTAAACAATTTGCTAATGTATCAGACCTATAGCTTATAGAAAATGTTGAAATGTATTAGCATGCGTAATTAATTTTCAATTCTCTTTTTTCAGTTTTTTACATTTTTCATGGAACCATTGGCCAGGCTGTCTCATGGTCATTATGGACTGTTAGATTGACCAGTAGTACAGTAGCTATTGTTGGCAGTAGCTCAGTAACTTACCCCCTCCCCCAGCGCCTTGAGACCCTCCCGGGTGAGTAGCGCGCTCTATAAATGCCGTGATTGATTGATTGATTGATTGCTATTTGTTGGCAGTGTCTTAATGTGGCAAAGCCTGAAGTTGTGCTGCAATGAATGATACAGTGCACTGGAGTGCAAATATTACAAATTAGCTTGTAACTGAGCTTTGAATTTTGTGGAGGATGCTTCTTGTACTAAAATAAGTTTTCGACTATCGCTGTAATACACTGTAAGCAGTGCCTCGGTATTGTATAAATGCGTTGTTCACGGGTCCTGACGTTGCAAATCAGTTACCATTTGACACCATAAGTTATTATTCGTTGGGCACGCATTAGCATATTCTTTGGGGTGATATTGCAAGTCAGGTTCAAGTCAGGTTCGAAATCGACACCGTATGTTTTCTTGTTTGGGTACATAATGGAACAATTATTGTATTATCTGTCTGTTGTTAAGCATAATTACTGGAGCACGCTGTGGGTAGTGTCTGGGTAACGTGGTTGTGCGGGAGTGTTTTCCATGTTTAAGAGTTCCCTAGTCTTATTATGATTGCTAACAATTATTCCAAAAACCACTGAGGGGGTGTTTGTGACTATTTTTGTTTCTCATTTCTGTTTTCTGGAAGGTATCCGAAAAAACGATGCATAGGTCATTTTTGGAACTATAATATTTTCTCTATGCCTATGGTGATCAGTGCGGCTTAAAATGCTGTGATAGGGAAGGTCTTGAGCTATGCTGACCGAACTGCAGGTCACCTTTTGCGAGAGGCTTCAAGGATCTATTTGGGCTCCTTGATAAGTTGGTCTGATTTTAAGACTCGACTTTACTTGGTGATAAAAGCAGTGCTTAATTTGAGCCGGGGCTTTCCGGTGCTAAGCACCGGCACTGAATTGGTTTCCGGTGCTCGGCACCGGCACCTAATTATCAACAGCATACTTAGAACAGTCCACCACATGGTGGCGCTGCTCATCTAATTTAGAGATGAGCAGAACAACGGTAGTTTAGGAATGCAATTTACATTTAAATTGCTAATACCTGCCTCCCCAGCCATTCCTTTAGCTTTGGGGACCTGGAATAATCTGAACTGTCGCATTTACATGCGAGAGAGATGGTTAGTAGTTGTTTTGGCAGCGACGACAAGGGCAATGGTGGTGCAAGCTGCCGTGGCCTCCTGGTCATGGCCCTGGCACTTAATATTTTACAAATTAAGCACTGGATAAAAGTGTATGTCCCGCATTAAGTGCTTTTCATATTTTGTAGGAGACGGTATTTTCACTCCGACTTTCTCTTTGAATATTCTCAACATTGGAGATTGTTTCGATATTGGTTATTTGGTGAGCCGGTTTTATGGTTTATTGCACTTTGGTGTTTGGTTATAGATTTTTTAATGGACAACATTACATTTGGTACGTTGTTTCCTTTAGGCGGATAAGTAATTGGGACCTTTATACATAGTACATTGGATGGCTGTGAGGTCGTGCTAAAATCAGCAAGGAGCATTGCTCCTTTAGAAATTATTATAAATCATCACATTTAATGTGAGTGGCGTGATATATCTGTTAGTGTGTATTAATACACTGACCTGCATTGCTCCTTTGGAGATTATTATAAATTGCCACATTTAATCTGAGTGGTGTGATATATAGCTTTCAGGTTGTTCTAATGCACTGAGGTGTTTTTAATAGTATTCTCCTGCTACACGTATTGGCTCTATTAATTTCTTTTTGTGGTTTAGCGATGGTATCATTTTTTAGTGCCCCTCCCCCTTCTTTTTGCGTTTTTTACTGGTGAATTGTTCTGCCCATATGTTATATGGTCATATATAATGGCTGCCATCTGTTTGTTAAGGTGTTTTTGATCCATTCTAAAAAACATTTTGTGATTCATTCCTTGATTGCACTCATTGGTCCAGACTTGAGTAACATGGCCATAGTTTCAGCTCTTTATTTATTACTTTTCATTACTTTTCTTCATTGTTTTTATCTATCTAAGTTTCCCTTATATATTTTTTCAGATCTATTGTTTTTGTTTCTGCTTCAGACTGTTCTTGTCCTTAGTATGACCCTTTTGAATTACTAGGGTCGAAACACCATAGACGCCCTACTAGCAAATTGGGATTGGATTGATTTCCATAAGTGTCTTCATTGCTGTGGACTATTTATTTTTGATGAATTGTAAACCCGTTGCCATTTTGTGTCTTTTGTTATACACTATGTCATGTCCTAAATGTGTTTGTTTGTGTAACGTGTTGAGCACTAATTGGTTATGCATTGTATGTTTTTTGTATATAAAAAATCTTCATTCCTTAATCATAATTTAAATAATGTTTGGAGAACTGTCTGTGTGCACTCCTACTTTTTCTGTTTTTTTTCTTCTTTTCATTTGCGATTTCTTGCAATCTATGCAAACAAAACTTTTGGGGATTCATTCACTGTCATTTTTATAATCAAAAGGTAATTCCCTAGAACAACTGTTGTTTATATATGCAAAATGATCAGTGGCATCCCATAAGGCTCCTTCCTTAGCCCCATACTCTTTAACACCTACATGATCACCCTCACTAGCATCATTATCTCCCCTGGATTCAGCATCACCTCTAATGCTGACAACACTCAGCTCATCCTCTCCCTATCAGAAGATATCTCCACCACCGAACCTCGTCAGATGCATGTCTTCGGTAGCAGACTGGAACTGAGTCAAGCTCAACAGCGACAAAACACAGCAAAAGACATCTCACTTTGGTCTATAGGTTGGTAGCCCACTGAGCTACGGCCGACTCCCCACCCATCCAGTGTTGCTAGGAACCTGGGTATAGTTATTGACAGCAGAAGCTCCATGAAGAATCAAGCCAACAGTCGCCTCCACCTGCTTCCACACCCTCAAACTACTCAGGAAAATCTCCAAATGGCTCCCTTTGGGCACCCGCAGATCCGTCATGTACGCCCTCGACTCCGGCAACACGCTCTACATTGGCATCACTGCCCAAATCACTAAAAAGCTCCAAGTTATACAGAACACAGCTGCAAGACCTACACCCAACCTTCCTCACTGCACACACTTATCAAAATACTTCAAAGACCTTTGCAGGCTTCCAATCCACAAGTTCGCTCTTTTAAACTCCTCACATACACATACAAAGCACTGTATGGCCAAGTCTCTGCATACCTTACAACTGCACTCTCTTTCACACACTGACAAGCTTCCTCAGCTCAGCCAGTCTCCTCTTCGTGCTCGTCCCCAGCATCTACTGTGTCAGAGTCAGAAGTTGAGTCTTCTCCTCTATTGCTAAAGCCTGGAACAAACTCCCTACTATATCAGAGCTGCCATCTCCATCACTGAATTCCAGACGAAGCTAAAAACCTGTATCTTCCAATAGGCATCCAGACAAGCTAGTACCCCCACCCCTTTACAAGTCCCAGGATACTGTTCAAGGTGAAAAGCGCACCCTTCGAATAGAAATAACATAACAGCCGATTATATGCACTATGCAGCCATGGCAACATGCAACAAAGTGGTGGAAGGAAAACTTGAAACAATGACAGACACTTGCAATCACTATAGAGCACATTGTAGTCCATTGTTTTTCAACCACTATGACACTCTAGACAGGGATCAGTCATATGAAGACCAGTCTGTTCTTATAGGAAGAGTCCAGCTCAATCTACCAAGCCAGGTCCCCACCAGAAAGGAGCACAACCAACACAAGGCCGATTTTGGCCTTTTTAGTCTTCATCAATGTGGTTTAGCTTAAGTCCTGGAACACAGTGAGTGCAGGACCCTGACTAGTCATTCCCATTGCACTTAGAGTGACCACAGCAACAAAGTGATGGAAGGCATGCTTGAATTAATCTCAGTCACTGGTAATCACTTAAGTCTTATTCCAAACCATCGTATTTCACCTACCGTACCACTCTTGACAGAGACCAGCCATTTGCAAATTACTCTTGGTGCTTTTCTTATAGGAAAAGTCCAGACAGAACAGTCAGACCAGGTCTCTCCCTGTCAGAAATATAAGCAGCCCCTAGATCAGCTTAAGCTTGCTTAGAGGCCACCAGTGGCTGAAATTAATTTTAGAGTTTCTTTCATCACTTTCTTGTTTGTCAAAGCAACCATGGCAACAAACAACAAAAGAAAGGGCTTGGCCAGAACCAGATGCACTGTGAGCAATTTGGCTCCGACAACAACAACCCAGAAAGGTTTGTAGCTCTCAGTCGCCAACAAAACGCCTGAGCTGCACATTTCAACAAAGGAATGAGCTAGCAACCCTAAAACCAGCGCAGTTGGATTTATCCTATATTTTATCTGCAGAAATGCTCATATAAAGGACCAAAAAGCGGGATGCCCTTCGAGGACAAAAGGAATAGAACCCTCCACGAAATTCTTCTTCATCGCCAAACTAAAGCACACGCACACACCTATTGTCAACACTTCACGTGCATTACTTCAGCTGTCCTCACCATGGCTAATATGCTTCCTGACCTACTTATACATCCCCAAATAAAGAAACAAACGAACAGCGGAGAGCCAGGAAAGTAACACACCAGACCTCGCTGCCTGAGTATGAAAGGAGGAAGTGAAAAGACAGGGTCAAGATATTTATATTATGGAATATGTCATTGGATAAAAACCCACCCTCCAACCTGGAACAACATTGTCAAG
Source organism: Calotriton arnoldi (assembly GCA_963921515.1). Classification (NCBI taxonomy): domain Eukaryota; kingdom Metazoa; phylum Chordata; class Amphibia; order Caudata; family Salamandridae; genus Calotriton; species Calotriton arnoldi. The sequence goes on from CAWUFW010014439.1 coordinate 57,580, forward strand.
CCACTTGATACAGCCTATGCCAATAAATGAAAGGAGAGCGGAGGTGGATCTTGTATGAATGCCTGGCTGTTTCACCAGAGCTCAGGGTTGTGACCGGTGTTGTAGGTGTTTGTCTCCTTGTTAATAATATAGTTTGTTGCGAGACGCCGCAACACACTAACACTATGATGTTTGCCATAGACGACTAAGCACAAGTTCAACAGAACCGTTACTATTATTACAATGGCATACCTTTAACTAATAGCTTGGTTATCGTATAAAATTAAGATTTACCAAATAAAACTGTTGTGTTATTCAGCCTTTGTCAATAACTCAAGGTGTTTCTGGCACAAACGAGACAGTCAAACAGTCGGAACATAAAACACTATGTGGTAGGTTTCTCTCCTTAAAGAGGAATAAACACCGTTCCAAAATGGCTGACAAAAGGTCTGTGTTTGCAAAAACAGAAGGGGAGCAAAGAACTTCGTTCTGATAGCCTGGCAAAAGAATACTTGGGAAAGGCAGTTCCGAACTTTTTATCAAGAAACATTAATAAAGAATCCAGATACTCCAACAGGGAATACAATGAAACAACAAGCACAGGGCAAGCGCTGTGCAGGCAAAAGCTTAAAAAAAGCCCCACAAAGCGGATGAAAACAGTACTTGGGCCTCGGGACACTGATAAGGGAAACACATGAAAGGAACAACAGAAAATAGTATGCTACAGCCAATAAAAATGGAGGAAAAGTATGCGGCAAGCACAGGACCCAATGAAAAGCAATGGGGCGGGATGTAAGCCACTTTTAAGATTTATATTGAAAACAATAGATTTCACAAGCACAGTGCAAGCGCTGTGCAGGTGAAACCTAAAAATGGATTTATCAATTTGGAATGCCTATATGTAGATAATACATGCCAGTCACAACTGCGGTGTGCCCAACAAGAAAGTAATCATATCAGTAATAAGTCTCTGCACTTGATTTATTTCTCGAAAATCAGCTTTAAATATCTTTTGAAAATGCAGGCATTTTTCTCCAAACATCAGCTCTTGAATTCTGAAAATACACACATTTTTTGTCTAGGAATTCACAATTATGTTCCAATTTACTAGGCTGGCCTGCACACAGCAGAGCTACTGACATATAGCTGGAGAGCTACCAGTAGCTCACGAGCTGTTAGTTAGGGAAGTCTGGCCTAGACATACACGGATTGACAGGTGTCCGCTGGTAATTAAACTGATGTTTTCCTGCCTTGATTCTTTTAAAAGTGCTGATAATAGATATAGTTTGCCCTTAATATTAGCAAAGTACATGTTCTTAACTGAAATGTTCATGCCACAATTAGGTGAAATTCACCTGCTGTTAAGTGATTGCATGCTATGAATTTTATTTATTTTACATTATTTATATATCTATTGACTGCTTCCCTGTGTCCAACATCTCAGTGAACAAAGGACGAGGAGGTGGTAAGAAGACAGACTTTGTGCTGTCTATTCCCTGAAACTTTAAAAGTGATTTTCCTCTGCCAATGACTGCCTCAATTTCCCCTGTTGGATTGTGGGCTTTGTAGTTTAAAATATGCTGTTTTACATGCCACGACTGCCTCAATTTCCTTTGTTTGTTGGTGGACTTTGTTGTTAAAATCTGCTATTTTACCTGCCTGTGACTGCCTCAATTTCCCCTGTTGGATTGTGGGCTTTGTAGCTTAAAATCTGCTGTTTTACCTGCCATGACTGCCTCAAGTTCCCTGTTGGATTGTGAGATTTGTAGTTTAAAATCTGCTGTTTTACCTGCCTCAATTTCCCTTGTTTGTTGGTGGACTTTGTTGTTTAAAATCAGCTATTTTACCTGCCTGTGACTGCCTCAATTTCCGCTGTTGGATTGTGGGCTTTGTAGTTTAAAATCTGCTGTTTTACCTGCCATGACTGCCTCAATTTCCTTTGTTTGTTGGGTGGCTTTGTTCTTCAAAATCTGCTGTTTTACCTGCCCGTGACTGCCTCAAGTTCCCCTATTAGATTGCGGGCTTTGTAGTTTAGAATCTGCTGTTTTACCTGCTTGTGACTGTCTCAATTTCCCTTGTTTGTTGGTGGGCTTTTTTGTTTAAAATCTGCTATTTTACCTGCCTGTGACTGCCTCAATTTCCCTTGTTTGTTGGTGGGCTTTGTTGTTTAAAATCTGCAGTTTTACCTTCTCGTGACTGCCTCAATTTCCCTTGTTTGTGGATGGGCTTTGTTGTTCAAAAGCTGCTAATTTACCTGCCTGTGACAGCCTCAATTTCCTTCCTAGTTTTTCCTCTAATCTGTGCTCAGACCTGTGTGTAAGCAATCCACCCCATCTCCCTTTTTGTCTTAGCAAGTGACTTAAAAAAAAAGATATATTACACCTCAGAGGCTAAGCAGATTGTGCTTTGAGACTGCAGTGATCTGCTGTTAGTTTTTGAACTGTGTTAGTAAAGTGTATGCAGCACTTGTTTTTGGCTAGGAGAGTGAGTTGTGTAAGTATGGAAAAAGCAGTATTGTTAGTGGCCTAGTTTAGGCACTTATCTGCAGATCTACAGAGTGTGGATCGAGCCTGGCTGTCTCCAAGGAGTTTCTGAATAGAGGAGCAGCTCCCAGCCCTGTGCTTGAGGTCACACCTGCACCTTATATAAGCTGCTATTGTATGTTACATCTGTGCACTGATTGGTGGCTGTATCTGGTGTTTCTATTGGGCTTAGGGTTAGTGTTCTGATTGGCTGATAGGTCTAGGGTTCTGATTGACCCCTGGGTCAGTGTTTCTATTGGACATAGGGCTTAGGGTTACAGTTCTGATTGATGGATAGGTTTAGGGTTTTTAGGTCTCGCGCCTAGCGTTGCAGTGCGCAGAACTGCTCGCGTAGCGCGAGACCTTTAGAAAGGGCTTCTGAAAACGACCCACACGCTCCTGCGTGTGGTTTTGTTTTTGGAAGCCCACATTGGCTGTAGCGTGCGTTTTTTTTTTTTAAACGGCACGCGATTGGGCAAAGGCGGGCGCATGTCCCGCCTTCGCTCCTCTTATTCCCGACGGTGGCCAGAACGCGCAGCAGCGCGCGTTCGCCTCGCTGTCGCTGCCGCGCTCCCTCCCCCCGCTCCTCTGTGGTGCGCGCGCACCACTGCTTTCGATTCCGCGTTCGGCTGGTTTCTTTGGCGGCAGGGCGAGCGTGATCCTGTTTTTGGAGATGTTTTGGAATCACCAAGCAGAGGTTTCTTGCCGTTGTTGTTGGGCAGACGCCAGTAGAGTTCGGCAGTGTGGCACAGCATTCATTTACTATATTGACATATTGGGCTATGGCCTCAATCTCCAGTACACAAGGTCCGTCCCCGCTGTGGAATATTTACAGGTCACTGCGTTTGCTCTGTGAGAGGAAAATTCACGAGTGGAGTCAGGCTGGTGTTCAAACGTTCAGCACATGTACACTCACTGCTGCGAACAGGGTCTTTGGTTTCCAAGTATTTACAAAACCCATTGCTGTGAACGAAAACAGCTGCTTGGGGGAAGAGAGAAAGTAGATACAGAAAGCGGATTACTGCACACAACCTATCTCAATCCTAGTTTGTACTGGTAGATGAGACTTAGTCTGGAGCCATGTTGGGTAAGGGTAAAAATCTTCCTTTCATGCAAATGTACCAGTTAAACATGGATCCCAGTGTTTCGTTTTGTAATACGGAGGCCGTGCGTGGTAGTTAGTAAACTGCACATCTACAACTAAAATCCAGCAAAACGTCGATATGTGTTCAAAACGTTTATATGTGGGAGCAGGTGAACCAAATGAAACACTTCCTTTTGTTATATATAGCGTTCTTACGCTAGTGCCCTTCGTAGTGCAGCGTTCTCAAACTAGTGTCCTTCGTAGTGGAGCACCTTTTCGAAGCAGAGTGTATCTTAGTGGTAGAGTTGCTACCTGGCCATTTTTACCGGCATGACTAGTTTCTTCAGGTCGTGCCCTTAATGTCAGTAGCCCGCAAATATATAATGCCATAGAGATGGTTCCCGTCTCCATTAATAGTGTTGGAACCATTGATTGGCAATGCAAGTGCTCCATTCTTACAATCACATTAACTGGTGCATGCTGGATGCTGTAGTTTCTGTAAGTCTCATTGGATATGCCTGAGCACGTGATAGTGTTAAACACATGCACCTGAAACAAACAACACATGAAAAATGGCAACGCATGCAAGGCTTTCAGACTACAGCAATACACCATGTTCAAAGTACGGGTGTCCCAACACAATTCCTTACATGCAATTGCTCTATGCATTAGAAGTGGGTACTTTTCGCAGCACATGGCTGAACCTCCATTAATCACACCTCTATTACCTGTCCATAATAGAACACACAGACTTCTCTCTCACGGCACTCGGCAGTTACCTCACTTCAGTAATACCTCTCTAATTCACAGCACTACAAAGCCGAGAAAATGCGCAAATTTGCTAGATCAAGACAAGTTTCTTTAAACAAAAAAAAAGATAGAAAGGACAACCAACTCTGCCCATTATTTAAAGTAATTTGTTCCACCTCTCGGCTGCAAAAGGCATGGAATGTGCATGCTGAAGTACTCTGCAAAGTGCTGTAGAGGCTGCTTTTTGTGTGCTGTAGATGTTCTGGCACAGTTTGGAAGTCCAACAGGTGAGTAATTAGTGATAAATGGGTATGTCTGTGCCTTTCATGCAGCGTGAGGTTTACAGAACACAGAAGCAAACCTGCACATACTTTACACCTGGTCCAACGCCTTCTGGCAATTAATCAAAGTATCAATCAATTTCTGACAAAACTATAATTATTACTAAGTGTGCTTATATAACCATTCATTTGGAGGCTTTTTCTCGACAGTATATTTATGATGTCTCCCGCCATTAATCGACCACAAACTTTAATGGCTAACGTAATGGATAATGTGCTATATGGCTAAACACTCATAAGGTCCCAAAGGCGAGACCTATTGGCTATGCCAATGCTTTTTACTCTTGCCTTGCTCCCTACTTCCTTCCTCCTCCTCACCATCCTTTGCTATCCCTTCCCAACTTTCTCTATCCTTTTTACTCTTGCCTTGCCCCCTACTTCCTTCCTTCCCCCTCACCATCTTTTGCTATCCCTTCCCAACCTTCTCTATCCTTTTTACTCTTACTTTTCCCCCTACTTCCTTCCTCGCCCTCACCATCTTTTGCTATCCCTTCCCACCAAACAGATGTGCACTCCCGGCTGCTCGGGCAAATCTGTGGGCATCTCATCCAGACCACATCTGGAAAAATAGCAAGGGGAAATAGGGGATGGACAGACACTTTTGTTTTTAGTGGCTAGCATTCATCCCTCATTTTGGATTAATATTCACACAAAAAGGATGTTTGCACTCATCTGTGGGCAAACCAAGCGGAATCCCAAGTAGTAATTGTAATGATTCATTATCAATATTTAGTCCGGTCTAAATAATAATAATGAATTATTACAATTACTACTTGGGATTAGGTTTTGAGCCACAGATCATCCATCACTTGCTGTTGTTGATAGGAATCTTACAGTTCCTAAAACCTTGGTAGAACAGTGAAACAAAGCAGACAGGCTACCTCACCAGGCTCAGGCCCTCACAAGTTAAAGGTGGGAGTTACCTCTCAACCCCCACCAACAGCCCCCATCTTTATTGTGCTTTAAAAAAACGGAACATTCCAAAACCTCAATATAGGAAACTTATTGTAGTTTTGTATATCTGTGAATGCCTGTAAGACTATCTGGCATGGCATAATTGTTGTTTTCCACAAAGAGTGGTTCTACTACGCAATAAGAAAACGAGCATTTGCTATGCAATAGGTGTCGCATTTGCGAGAGTTTGAGCTATTGGCATTGTAAATACCAATGCCTTTTATTTCTGTATTTTAAAAACCTGCAAGCGGTGCGTAAACAGGCACTTTGTACTTGCAGTCGTTGCTTACGAAGCAACGCTGGCAGTAAGTATGCCTCTTTTACTGCCAGCCTTCCTTTTCGTAAGCAAGGACTATAAGTACAAAGGGCGTGTTTATGCACTGCATACAGCTTTTCAAAACACATAAATAAAAGGCATTGTCGTTTACAATGGCAATAGCTCAAACTCTTGCAAATGCAACATCAATAGCTCAAACTTTAATAATGCGAGACCTATTGCATTGCAAATGCTTGTTATTGGTTCCTGGGGCTAGGGTTTCTATTGGACCTAAGGCTTAGGGTTGGTTTCTGTTTGGCTGCTAGGACCAGGGCTGTGATTGGCTGTAAGAGCCTGGTCTCCTATTGGTCCTGGGGCTTAGGGCTAGTGTTCTCATTGCTTAGGGCTAGGGTTCCCTTTGGCCGAAGACGTCACCGTGACCACTAGGGAGATCTAGGGTCAGGGCGTCTCTGCCTGGGCATCGAGGCAAATGGCTGCGAGGACAAGGGCAGCTGCCTGTTTGGGCCTGTTCAGGACTGATCAGGCCTGGGGCCAGAGATGCTGTCCATTATCCCATTCACCAGCACCCACCCTACACCATCCACATCCACAACCAGATCAACACACCGCAAATGTATTCTACTCATTTACTACAAACAAACCCTACACACATTTCAGTGTCTCAGCACCCACTACAGAACCCCACAACCCACACCTTTACATCCTTGTGCCCCCAACTACCACACATTTGTACCTTCACTCACACGCAAAACACCACTCTATCCTATATCACTAACCAATCCACTCATCACAAACACAACCCAAATCCACACCATATGTAACTATATCCCATCCAGACACACACTCCCTGCTCTAATTGCTCCTAACAAATCCCTTTCTATCACCAACAATAATATACTCAGCCTTCCGTCTTTTCATCCACCAACTCCCTACAATTCTTCTTACTAAAAAAAAACACAATCAGTCAACCCTTACACTCCACTCCACCACACATATTACCTATTTTAGCAATCAAATCTACCACAAAACACTCTGCCATCACCTCTTAAACACCACAGACACTCTTTTCCAAAACACATCACCACCCCTTTACCTTTCAGCTTCCACTCACCAACAAATACATCATCACCTCCTCTCACTACTCATCAAAAACAAAACATAACACACACACCTGCACCGCAAATTCTCACACACACAACACCTCATAATACTTTGTCACAAACTAGAACCATATACCCACTCCCACCTTCCTGACTAAACAAATAATACATACCCTAAACCAACTCCACTGCCAAGCTTTCTCTCTTCCCCCATACCTAACACATACAGCAAAACAGCAACTCTTTTAACAGCCTTTCATCCATTGGAAAAAATTTAGAACCTTACAACATGACCCACATGCTGCACCACCACCCCTAACTCATACACCTTCCACCCTAAACAGACGCAAACAAAATAAGTAACATGCTACTCTTGACAAATTTGCATCTCCAAGTCTACTGCACAACAAGGCTAATCTACAAAAATAACACAGCTCACTAACTCACTCTCAACTACCATCTCCACCACCTACACACCCAGACCAATCAAAATGCTTCTTAGCTTGCTGGACAAGGAACAGGATACAGAACAGCTACAATATTGCTATCCTCATACAGCTAATACCAGCAATGATGACACACCGGCCACAAGCCCACAAAACACTGCTCACTTTTGTACAAAACAAAGTCACACCATCATCAAAGCACATTCTCTAAACTGCCTATTAATAAATGCTTGAGCATTCTAAAAAAACAAGCATCACATCTACAACCTTCTCACTGACGCACAACCTGACTTACTCTTCATAACTATATCATGGTTGGGAGATGACATGGCTCCAGTGTTGCATGAAGCTGTTCCTCTAGGCTATCAAACTATCACACAAAATCGTATAGGCAAAAAAGGAGGTGGCCAAGCAGTTGTATTCAAGCAAACTTTAAATATCACTAAAACTGATGACGTCTCCATACAAGGTTGTGAGGCCCTCTTCACCAGATGCAATCCTACACCATCTTCTTCCTGTAACTTCCTGCTCCTTTGCAGACCTCCACCTAGCAATGCAACATTCCCAGACACAGTTTTAAACATTATAACACTGCACTCCAACCTATGCATTCTTGGTGACTTAAACATTTGGTTTGACAAAGCCAATATGCCCCATCCGAAAACAATCATCACTGGCCTAGATGCACTGAACCTACATCAGATCATCCACAAACCCAAACACATCGCTGGACACATCCTAGATGTAATTTTTGCGAATACAGAACTAGTTAACCTTGCAAACAATTACACCAGTCACATGATCAGAACACAAGTTGCTTGCTTTCCAACATAAAACAGAAAGCAACACACCTAAAACCACCTTGCATGCATCCACCTATCGGCCTTGGAACAACCTCAATTTTGAACACTTAGAAACACAACTAACATCCAGTCCAAATGTAGACACAATAAATTCAGTTCAAAAGCTATATGAGTGGCTACAGGAAGCTTTTGATATCCTAATACCACTAAGGACAATACAATAGAACAAAAGAAAACAGACACCTTGGAGAAATACAGATCTAAAAGAGATAAAACAAATAAATTAGAAAGCTGCAACATACCTGGATCAAAACAAACACCAGTCAAGACAAACGTCACCTACAGAAACTTAACAGATTATATAAGTCAGCAATCAAAAAAGCAAAAGAAGAAAATACATTCAGACAGAATTCAAAATGCTGAATGTGCAAATAAAGAATTCTATAAAATTCTCACCGACTTTGTAAACCAAATTGCCTAGAAGGAGCTCATCCCATTACTCCAGAATTCACAGACAAATTGGCAAATCAATACACGACCTAAGCAGACACGTTGGACTTCTATTTAAAACAACGAAAAACCACCAGCACCAACCTTTTTACAAAAAAACCTTCCAAGAGTAAATGAAACCAGCCTCTGCATTCCTTCCAACAAATATCACACAATGAATTTATGGACCTGGTCAAAGCAAACAGGACTGCCAGCAGCCCTTCTGACCTGTGTCCGCTAGAAACCTTCAAGAAAATTCTTCTGGCTACCTCTGCTGCCACACCAGTAAGAAGAATCATCAACAATTCCTTAACTACAGGAACGGACCAATTACAAATGGACCTTTCCTTTGCAAACTGATAAAAAGAGCAGCATTCACTCAGATGTCTCAATTCATTGAAGATAACTCCATTCTTTCAGACTTCCAAACAGGATTCCGTCCAGGAAGAGGCACAGAATCTGCCCTCATTGCCATCTGGGATGACCTTCAGAACAGAGCTGATCGGAACTGGGTTGTTTCACTACTTTTTTTGGACCTTTCAGCTGCTTTTGACACAACTGACCATGACACACTAATACAAACACTCTGCGAAGCCAGCCTAGAGATGACTGCTCTCAACTGGATCACATCCTACCTTCAAAACAGAACAAATGTCATCCATATCCCTCCTTTCTCATCCAGACCACATTTCACTAAAGCAGGGGTCCTTCGTGGCTCTTGCATCTCACCCATGCTTTTCAACATCTACATGAAGACATTACCGGCACTGATCAATCAATTTCACCTTACATGCTATAACTATACCGAAGATACGCAAATACTCCTTAAACTGGAAAGCCCCAAAGACATTGGAAACTCATACATTTTCATTTGCCTCAGAGCTGTTTATCAGTGGATGACATGAAGCCATCTCAAATTGAATGCTTAAAAAGTGGAAATACTCACATGTGGTGATTGGAAACATTATGACCCACTCGCCGCTTGGCCTGACGATCTGGGAACACCACCTAAAGTATCAAAGACAGTAAAACCTTGGAATTACCATAGATTCCAAGCTATCAATGAATTCCCAAGTGAACAAACTAGCAAGATTAAGCTTTCTTACTATAAAAACTCTGCAACACATCTTCCCCACCTGGGATTTCCACAAAAGGTCTAGGCTACTATCTCTCTTGTTCTGTCTAAACTCGATTACGCCAATAGCGACTACCAAGGATCATCTTCAACAACTATGGAAAGACTACAACGGATTCAAAACTTTGCTGCAAGACTACTCTTGATTATAAAGCCACAAGTCCAATTCTTCCCTGCCTTGAAGGCCCTACATTGGTTACCGGTTGCCATAAGACCCACATGTATCACCCACAAAACTCTACATGGAACAGGACCGCTCTACATCAGAAATAAAATAACCAAATACATTCAACAAAGGAACCTTCCCTCTAAATTGGCACCTAGCCTCAAAATCCCACCATACAAGAAAAAACCATAGGTGGCACATCCTTCCCTGTTCAAGCAGCCAACTTTGGAACTATTTACCCCCAAACATAAGATCCACAGATAAGTACCTTAATCTTCAGAAGACTACTCAAGAGTTGGCTCTTCCCCACATAGCCACCATACTCAAACATAAATATACAGCATATCCCTGTGTATATAAGCATTTATTTGGACTATATATATGTACCTACATATGTTTATTGCTTTGTATAAACATGTATAATAATTATGTTTACAAATATATAGATATTCGTTAGTTCTGCTGAACAAATGTACATATTACTTATGGTTATATTATTCTATGTTTAACATGTATATAGGTGACTGCATAAATAAGTAAATCTTTATCATAACTATTTATCTACAATTGCTTCACCATTGAATTACCAAAAAAAGAAAGAAAAAATTAATTTAAAGTGCAGCAACATTTGAAATACTGAGTTTATTAAATATAACCTAAATCTACATATATTACCTTGCTTATACATATATACCTTCCATGTACTTATGTGTCTTTATATTTATTACTTTACTACTAATTCAGCATATCCGATGCACTACCCTATATCTCACCCTATACCTGTCTCAATATATCCTCTACCTCCACTCCTTAACTCATACAAAACCCCATTCTACTACTATGATTCCCAAAATAACCATTTCTAGACTCTTCCCTCTTCTGCCCCTCCTTGCACCATCTCATACCTCTTTTACTATTCATATCTCCCAAATAAGCCTTTCCAAACCCTTCCCTCTGACTCTTCCCCCTCCACCTCCCCTTTACTCAACCCAAACATTCTCCAACTGCTATGAGCTCAATAAAAAAAAAACACTTTCTAGACCCTTCCCTCCACTATCCTTTTCAATCCAACTAACAGACTAGCATGTCCACCGCTCAAATTAATTTCATATTTCCCTATACTAATTCTATGTCAGGACAGGAGGCTCAGATTATGCCTTCTTCCTTCGCTTTATTTTCCACAGCAGCATATTTTTTTTCCCAACAATAACCAAACTACATTTCCCATGAACAATAGGGAAAATCAACAAAAAAGTCCCAACAGGAGTCCTTCCTCGCTGTCCGCACTCCATCCAGTCAGCATAGTCCCTTCACGCTGTTTCCTCTTCCTCTTTCTTCGCACGAACCACATCCTGTCAGCTTTGACGCTTCTTGTTTGGAACCATCATTTCCTGCAAAATAGGTATTGTCAGAGGACTGAGCTGGAACCAACTAAATTACAGAACTACTAAAACACAGAACAGGATCAAACTCATTAAAATCATTACACCACAGTTCTAAAGACCCATGAACGGATTACTTACACCAGAACGGGGAAGGGTCCACATCTTCAGAGGTCATTGGGCGGGATAATCCTCGCCTCCGTGTCCTTAATAGAATTGAAACTTACCAGCACTACAGCTAGGCAAATTTTCATTCTATGTCAGGACCGGAGGCTGGGGACCGGACACTGCTCGACAGGACACAACACAACCGCAACAGGGTGAGTGACCACCAGGTACTGGGGGGACGGTGGGAGCTGGCCACAATGGCACACATGCACAAGCAAGCAGGGCACATTGCACACCCACAATCACTCTGGGTCCTCGCCCAGACGCACAGACTGTCACAATGTACAATGCCATGCTGTCTGAATCTCAACCTGTACCATTCGGCTACATACATGCGGACACATTGTAATACACCATCTCCCCTTCACATCGCAGGGGCATCTTCAACACCTCCGGCAGAGCAGTCACAGCCACTCTTCACTGATGACGAGGAGGAGGACAACACCAGCATTGACATCCAAACCATCCAAGACCTCATTGACCACCTCCGCAACTCACCTCCAGGATCAGGGCAGCCCAGCTACATCCATGAGACCCCACCCACCACCCAAACCACCCAGCAGGAGGCACCCACAGCCCTGGCACCCTCCCAAGACCCCCAGGAACAACAAATGGCCTTCCAACGCCGTGTGCTGGAGGGCCAGAGGGAGACGGCCGAGCAGGTCCGGGTGGGGTTCGAGCTCATGGCTAACAAACTGGACGCCATCCTTGGGTGTCTATGTCCACCCCATGGTCTCCAGCGAGCCCTGACTGACATCTCTGGAGTCATGACGCGGAGGGAAGAATACCTGTAGGCTCACAGTGGCCCCAGCGATGCCAGCCTTGAACTGGCACACATGCAGAGGCTCATGGAGGACATGGTGTGGCTGGAGGCGGAAAGGATGGCAGCTGCCGCTGCACATCAGGGAAATGTAGCTGGGATCTACCGTGCCCTGCATGTCCTCGTCATGGTATTGCTGCCACAAGGCGTGGCGATGATGAATGCTGCTGCCCCCACACCATCCACATCTCCGCCCCCTGGTGTGTCAGTGCCTCCCAGTGCGGCAGGCATATCCACTCCGGCACCTGATGTGTCACTGCCACACAGTGCGGCCAACAATCCTCCTCCGGCCCCTGATGAGTCAGTGGCACACAGTGCCACAGCCGGCACTGCAACACCCCCAGGTGGGGCAGGGCACACACCCGGGGAGGAGGACGTGGATGGGACTGTGGTCAGGAGGACCAGGCACTAGCATCCATTACCGCCACCTTGCCTGTTTCTGCTTGGTGCCGCACATGGCCTCAAGACCTACCACTGACCCCCGATACACTCCGAGGCACTCACCTTGGACAGCGACATGGACTGCCACATGCTGTTTGACGACCAATGACACGGCGGACAGACTGCGGACTGTACCCTTCCTCTTCCGCAGTACAGGTCATCCCGGGATGGACACTGGCTGGCCCTCCACAGGCCCATATTGTGTGGTGTGCTCGGCATTGCCCTGTACCGCTCCAGCTGCATTACTGCACTGGATGTGCAAATAAACATCCAGTGATGCACTGCTGTGTGATGTCTTACGTCATTCCTGTGTGGATGTGTGGATGAATGTGGGGACAGTGCCTTCCCTTGCATCAATGATGTTCATCCTGTGGGATGCCAGTAAGGGGGTGCGACATTGCATCTTGTGTAGCGGGTTCCGTGAACACTGCAGCAGGGACACACGCATCAGTCACTTCCTTGTCCGGACATGGACTGGACCACGCCCAGAGCCCACGAGTCATTGTTGCTGGCCCTGCGCTGGTCCGGAAGGCCAGTCCACTCCGCTTACGCACCGAGGGGGGGCCCTCATTGCTACCCGTCGCAGCCGTACTCACTGGTGGTGTGCGGGTCACTGGTCTAGTCGTCAGCATGTCACAGCCACTCCCTGAGGGCAGGTTTTTACACACACCACACCCATCCGGTACAGGCGTCACAGGCCATGTGACTCCGCCAACATAAGGGTCCGACGACGTCACATTCCCCTCTTCCGGTGGTGACTGGATGATGGACACCCCACGGTTCGCACTCATATAGGGCCCATGAGTTGCTGCGCACAGGGTTAGTGGCATCCGAGGCCTTGAGTACGGCACGGGCCTATCACCACGTGGCGCAGACTGGGGTTGCACAGGGTTAGTGGCACCAGAGGCCTTGCGGACGGCACAGGCACCCCGCCACGGGACGATGACTTTGGGTGCACTGAGTCAGTGGCACCTTGAGCTGCTGAGCAGGTGTGCAGCCTGCGATGATGCCCCGTCCCAACGGTCCGGACAGCTCAGGTTTTGTGTGCCCTGCTGGACTGCAGTGTAGGCCAGAGCCAGCAGGCAGCACGGGCCTACTGCCCCGTGGCGTCGCTTCCAGGATGCCAGAGTTGGTGGCACCCATTGGGCTGAGCGGGTGTGCAGCCTGCGATGATGCCGGGTGCACTGGTATGTCCTCCGCCATGGAGTAATCAAGCACCAAACGTGAGACCTGGTGGCCTGCGGAGCGTGGCTGCATGATGTGGAGGGTGCCATGTCCGCGGGCCCCGGGCTTGTGGCTTGCAGCGGCACGTGGTGGGACCTCCTGTCTACGCGCCGGTGGCGGAAGGTGAGCATTGAGGCCTTGGTGTGCATGGGCGGGCATGCTCCGATGGGCGGCGGGACGGGTTGGGGTGCCTCTGCCTGGGTGTGCATGGGCGGGCAGGCGATGTTGTCTTGTGCAAGTGTGTGTACTGTGCCAGTCATGTATCTGGGCTCTGTTTCAGCTGACGGCTCTGAATCAGATGTGTGACCTGGTGAACTGCCCTACATACCGGCACGTGGTTGAAGACACACCGGTGGCAGCAGGTGAGCAGTGTGGCCTGGGTGCGCAGGGGCGGCACTCTCTCTCTCTCTCTCTCTCTTCCTCTCTCTCTCTCCCTCTCTTCCTCTCTCTCTCTCTCCCTCTCTCTCTCTCGCCCTCTCTTCCTCTCTCCCTCTCTTCCTCTCTCTCTCCCCCTCTCTTCCTCTCTCTCTCTCCCTCTCTCTTCCTCTCTCTCTCCTCTTCTCTCTCTCTCTCTCTCCCTCTCTTCCTCTCTCTCTCCTTCGCTCTCTCTCTGTCCTCTGATGTGCGCAGGACACACCTTCTCATCATGTTTTTTGTCTTACAGGCTGTGACCTACATATTGTCCGGAGGGGAGCGGCCATGTGTCTTCATTTCATTTCGTTGTTCATTTTAATAAAGTTTCATTTGTTGCTTCGAAACTGAATGTGTGCTGGTCATTTCTGTGATGACACATCCATGTCACCAGTTGTGATTGTGCGGCATCAGGCGGAATATTTTGTACATGTTTAGGTGTGGCTGATGTGGCATGTCTTTGGTCGGGGGGGTGCCAGGGAGGGGTAGTCCTGGGGTGGTGGCGGTGGGTGTTGTGGCCCTCTTGGGTGTCCCGGCCGCATGATGTGTGGCTCTATGGCATCTGTTGCCCTTCGGATGTGGCCCTGGGCTGTGTTCCCTTTTGTGGTGCTGGCTGCCGTCCTAGTTTACACCAGGTCAGAGCTGGTGTAGATTTCCTGGTGCTAACGCGCCTTATCGCCTGTTTTGTGTTTTTATCGCGGATGTGGCTGGTCGTTGTGAATGTTGAGGTGTGCTGTTGTCTCGGCTTTAGTCACGGCAACGCCTACTCTGCATCTCATTAGCGATATTTGCAAGGGTCCTCTGTGGCGATGTTTTTTGCGGATGCTATCGCGGGTAAACTGGTGCTGTGGGCTGTTAACACCGGCTTGTGAATGGGGGGGTAAATTTATCACGACTTTGGCTGCGATAAAGTGCCGTTAATTCGGCGATAGCTCCTTGTGAAAATGCCCCATTGGGTTTATGTATTTTAACACCATGCAACCTCCACAAAAAAGTTTCTTTCAGATCGAAAGAGGACACCTGATATTGAAACGGGAGAGGGTCACCCAGATTATCTGCAGTAATATTAATGAGCTGCTGCTGTGTTACAATATCGAAACCATTGTCACTGTCCCTGAATATTAGATGGGAACACATTTAGAATTTGCACCAGTGTGTCTGTCAGTTTGGCAGGGACCTGGCCAAAGAGTACCTGAAAGAGCTGAAACTGGACCATCAATTCAAAACTGTTCTAAACGGGAGCCCCCAAAATACGATTGGCCCAGGGCGCCCCAAAATCCTTAAAATGTCCCTGTGATTGGGACTGACAATCTGCTCGCTCCATTCCACATTAGGGCAAACGCTATAATATACATGGCATTGACTGGCTTATTGATTTCCATGCGCTGCTGAAAAAGCGCTTGCCCCCCAGCTGCAATAAATTCCCATTATCATTCTCCTTGTCAAAAGAACGACTTTCCCAGGTTGGAATGATTATTGGCTAAAACATGATGGCCCGCACTAAATTTAAAACTCATGGACTTCTCTAGTCCGGGTCATCCCGACGCGCATGCTGCCTGAAGGAAAGAGGAAGCCCAGAAGAGGATTATAAAAAAATAAATGGCCAATCATTGTACCCTTAAAAATAAAAAGGCACCATATTTGGCCATGTTTACATTCTTCCCAGGGTCCGATTGGTAAAGTGGGCACTCGTGCAATGGGCCTGTATCTGAGTTGCAGCTGAGGGTTGCTTTTTGGGCAGTGTGGTGACCGATTTGGGCTGTGCCTGTGCTGTTACAGATGCTGCCAGCAGCCCAGTGGGGGCCGGAAGGGCCTTTCCGGAGGCAGATGGGCCTCTATTAACGCCCTCTTACCAAGGGGGCGGAGGGGTCATTCCTAGTCTCTTGTTGGGACGGCCCATTAATGAATGCAGTTTGAGCAGGGGAGGGGGGCCAGAGCAGAAGTGGCCTCACTTATATTCAGGTGTGCTTCACCATTGTGAACTAATCCATGCACAGAGTCCTGGCAACATTTACATTTTTTTTAATCTCAGTGAAGATAAGAAAACATGCTTCTTTTAGAGTAACCCCCGCCCTCCATCTTTTCATAATACTTAAAACACTGAAACAGTGTTTTGCGAACAGGCGCAATCCGCAAATGTGGGCCTCTTTTTTGAGGGTGCCCGGGCCTATTTTTTTTCCCAATCCGACCCTACCGCTCTTGTGCTGTCTGGCTCATCTGTGCCCGAGCTTGGAGCTTCCTGTGTGCAAAGAGCCAATGCTGACATAACTCTTATGATATTTACTATGATAAATACCATGGGGCAGATTTTGCGCCGCCGTTGCGTCACTTTTTGTGACGCAGCAGCAGCGTAAAAATGCGGTCCATTTACAACGTGACGCATCTAGGGAGATGCGTCACGTTGTAAAGCCCTGCGACACATTATACCTGCATCAGGTATATTGTATGCAGGGTGGGCGTTCCAACGCAAAAAAGCCTCGTAGAAGTGACAGATTTCACTGCGCCACTTCTAGGACGCCACTGCCTCAAATTCGTACGCCTGCTTGAAGCAGGCGTAAGGAGTGATGCAGCACAATGAGGATAGGCCTCCCCCTGCATTGCTGGAGTTGCGTCGTGCTTGCGACACGACTCCAGCAATGCGTGACTTTTGCGTCAACAGATGCCTCGGACTTTCTGACGCATCTGTCAATCCTTATGCCATGGTGCGCCGTATTGTAAATACGGCGCATCCATAGTGGCGCAAGGGTTTCTTGGGGTGGCGCAGGGAAAGTGACGCATCTTTACAGATGCGTCACTTTCTTGTAAATCTGCCCCCCTGAGAGCTGCACCTGCATTGGATGGACAAGACAACACAGTGCCCCACTGAAGAAAGGAAGGGCTGTGTTAGTTGACCCAGCCCCTACCTTCTAGGCAGAGTGGATTTTAAAATGTGGAGACAATTTCCTTTAGCCTGAAGTCCCCTTGAGTTTTTTGCTGTCGCTCACTTTGCTCACTCAGTGATGGTCAAAGGTGACTTTTACGTCTCACCACTTATAAAAGTCACCAACGCCACTGAACTTCCTTTGTTTAATTGACAGGTGCCTGTTTGTAATGTTACAAGAACGCACTGGTTAACTGAAATAATCTAGTAACGGAAATATGGGTCACATACTATTTTTTAAAATAGGCACGGGCTGCAAATTCATACACACAAGCCCTGCTTAGTTGATAACCGCCCTCTAGCAATTAATGAGTTCTTAAAATGATTAATTGAAATACAACAGCTGTAAATAGACATGTACCAATCCATATTAATTAAACGATTACCATGTGTCAACTTATAGGAGGTTTGTGTAATGTGACGTCATAGTAGGAGTGGGGAGGTGAAACTTTGATATTCTAAGTGGATAGATACATAGCCATGTTCTGAGGGGTAGTAGGGGTTCATGAATGATAACTGACTGAGTTTTGGTAATGCTCATAAGAAAATAATTGTAAATTTACCAGCAGCCAGAGCATTATAGATGGAGCAGGATTATCATGCCTTCACATCAACTTGTCATAGTAGCCAAAATGCAGGTATAAATTATATGTAACTTGTTATGGTTGAATAATTGTAATCGCCTAGTTGTTTCACCCTCTTGAAGTTGATGTAATTGACGTGCATCTTAAATTCCTGCAGCTAAGGTAAGCAACATTTGCAAAGTTTCCTTCCATATAGGTTTAGTTGAAGAGCCAAACTGAATCTAGATGTAATAGGCTATCGTTACAAGGAAAAGGGTCATTAATACCTAAAACTGGAAAAAGGCTTCACATGTGGATTAATATTAACATAAAATGTTGCTAATGGAGAATGTTCAATTCAAGCTAATTGAAAATGTAAGTGTATGGCAGGGTTAATACACTTCAAAGGTTAAAAAGAAATCGTTTGGAGTCAATTATGCAAGACTTTGATAATCTTTTTTCACTTTTCATAATTCTTTCTAGTTACTTTAATACTTTTCCTTTTGTTATCATCGTTGTGAGAAATTGGGTTGTTGGTTGAGTGGGGTGTGAGCCCTGGTCAAGCAACAGTCACAATCCTTTGCAGGGTGGACCACAAAAAGTAACTAAATTAACTTGTGCTTAACCCTGGGTAACTTGGCACAAAAAGCAGTCAGGCTTAACTTAGAGGCAATGTGTCAAGTATTTATGCAGCACACAAACAGTAATAAAGTGAAAACACAAGAAAAATCCCAAACCAATTTAGAAAAATAGTGTAAATTTTAATAAATTGTTTGACACCAAAACAACAAAACTCCAATCAGTAGAACCGGAGTTATGTATTTTTAAAGAATAAGCTGCAATATACTGGCTAAAAGCATAAAGCGCCAATTAAGTATATGTGATCGCGCTAGACTGGGTCAAATCCAAAAGTTCAGTCCGATCGCTGTGGAGCACGGGTTGGATACAATCCCAGGTTAGTCCAGGTGAAAGTTTACTTTCTCAAGATTTGTGGCAAGAGTCTCATTCGCGGGGAAGACGTTCGCTGGGAGCAAGGAGAGCGTCGCTGGCAATGGTCACTGAGGCGCAAAGAGCCAACCGAGCATCGCAGACAGATGGGCTAGAGCCTCGCGGTCTCGAGCTGCGATATTTGCTGGGCAAAGGAGCAAACTTGCAGCCTCTCGCACTGGATTTCCAGACAAGAGACGAGGTTCCGGAGAGAACGGGCCATTCACAAAGTACCCAAAAGCTTGAGTTTAAGAGCAAAAAGACTGCTTCCAAGGTCGCAGGAACTGAGAGGCACCTTTCAGGGGTCAGGAGCTTATTGAAGACGGGTTCAGGAGCTGTGGGCAGCAGCTCCTTCAGAGTAGCAGTCCTTTCAGCAGCACAGCAGTCCTTCTTCCTGGCAACTATCCACAGGTCCAGAAGTGCACTGAAGTTGTAGTGTCTGAGATCCTTCTTTTAAACACAGCTATGCCTTTAAAGTGGGTAGAAGCTTCTAGAGGCATGCCTTTGAAGTACACAGATGCCCTACTTTCCCTGTCCTGGCTCCAAGCTAGCTAGAGTGGCAATGCAAGGTTGTTAAGCCCTATTCTGTGTGGACAGGTCACAGCCTATTCAGATGTAAGTGAGGCTGAGTTGAGCTTCACCCTCCCATCCTGCCTGGATGGTCCGTCAAGTCACATCTAAGCTCCCATTGTACGTGGCTGTCTAGGGGGTATTCACAAAGCCCAGCTGACACCCATTCCAGACATGCAATCAGAGAAAGGCTGCTGGCACCAAATGGCTAAGGCAAGAAAATGCCCACTTTCTAAAATTGGCATTAGCAGAACTGTAATTTATAATCCATAAGTTAGGATTTTACGTTAGGAGTCCAGAGGCGCCAAGCATGAATCTGTTATATCTACTCATTTGGAAATTACGCTTATAAAATGTAATAAGGTAATCCCAATGTTACCCTATGGAAGATATAGACCTTGCAGTAGTGAAAAACAAATGTACAGGTTTTTCTCTACCAGGACATGTAAAACTAAAATGTACATGCTCTGCTTTTTAAATACATTGCACCCTGCTATCTGGGCTGTCCAGGGCCTACCCTAGGGGTGACTTTTTATGTATTAAAAAGGAAGTTAGGACCTGGCAAGAGTTTTAAGTTGCAGGTCGACATGGCAGTTTAAAACTGCACGCACGGGCTCTGCAATGGTAGGCCTGAGACGTGTATAGGGCTACTTAAGTCAGTAGTACCATCAGTGCTGCAGGTCTACTAGTAGCATTTAATTTACAGGCCCTGAGCACAGGTAGTGAACATTACTAGGGGCTTATAAGTACATTATAGATGCCAATAGGGTATAAGCCAATTCCACCATGTTTTAAGGAGAGCGCACAAGCTCTTTAGCACTGTTTAGCAGTGGTAACATGCACAGAGTCCAAAAGCCAACAAAAACGAATTAAGCAAAAAGGGGAGGAGTAAGGCAAAACGTTTGGAGGTGACCCTGCAAAAGGGTCATTTCCAACAATCGTCATATGACTAATCATCAAAAGTCGAATAAATATAACAGAAACATTTTCATGTCAAGGCATGACACTTATAAGGTGCAAACCTTGCTACAAACCAATGGAGAACTGTACAAGAGGGATGATGCAGAGGAGCTTAAGGACAAAGATGGGGTACAAAGGTAAACAGGAGATTGATGAGGCTGGCGGTGCTGTGACAGTGATGAGACAGGGAAGTTGCACCATTCAGAGGGGATAAGTGGGCATTTTGAAAGGGAAGAAAGAGTGATGTGTGCTCCCTGGCTCCAGGGGTGCCTGAGGTAAAGGCAGAAATAGAAGTAAGGGGGAGGCTTGAGAGTAGATGAGGTGGGAGCAACAGTTATGAAATGGGAACACAATATATGAGGGTGTGATGGAGGTGAGGGATGTGGGTAGCCACTTTGATGGGTCCTATTACTTGAGTGTTACACTGGTCTGAGGTGTTACGTGAATATTTGGATTTGTAACCCTTTCCAGAAGTGGAGGCCAATGTGAACTGGAATAACATTTTACTTCCTCTGGGTGTAACAAGAGAATGGCTTTCCTGGTCTTCTCCTTCTTGCACTTTTGGGATCCAAACAAGTGGCCAGATTTCTGTTTCCAGTAACTGTGGAAGTATGAACTTGACTACCTTGTAGATGATGTAAGAAACCTTTAAAGTAATTTGGATAAGTGGGTGGGCAGAGAGATTTAATTAAGTTTTCTGAGTGTCAAGGAAGGTTCATTAAGAATTAGCCCATGTTAAATTAACCCGTGGGTTTGAGCACAGATAAATTTGGGGTTGCTTGTGACTTCACACTGACAAGGAGTGTGATTGCTACTTGAGTAGGGTTTTACTCCCCGCAACCAGTAACCCAATTTCTTACATTGGTGATCAGCAGTGAGGATTAGGACTTGTTTGTGCAGTGCCATACAGTGATTTCGGGTCACACTGACAATCCCAAATAAATAATCTGAGACCAATCCGAGCCTTTTCAAATTCTCCTTTTTTCTCTCAATTGGTAATTTTACCAAATTTGATTTCTGCCTCACCTTCATAAACTTGGGACTCTTTTGCTGTTGCACCTGTGATACCTTACTAGAATGGAAATTAATCCTGAATGCTTATCCTACTACAATATGAGGGAGCTTACAGAGTTCTGCAACAAGAGGTGGCTGACCGTGAAGAAGGGGTCCACTAAGCAGGACCTTCGGCAGACCCTGCAGGGGTTTGAGTTAGAATGCAGGTATGGAATACCGGAAGAGGACCAAGAGGGTTATGGCCTTGAGAAGGATGATGAGGAGAAGGAAATGACTTGGCAGTGGCTTCAGAGGACAGAGGAGGGCCCACAGAGTTGGAGTCTCCTGCTGGATGGATCCAAATCAGGAAGTAGTGTACCCTCTCACACAGGCTGAGAGGGCTCTGAAGCTGCGGCAGGCCAGACTGGTTGCAGAAGAGAGAAAAGCTGGAACTGAAAAAAGACTTAGCAGTGGAGAGCAAGGCTGAGGCAGAAAAAGTCTTAGAGGAGAGACAAATGTTATTGGCTTATGAACTGAGTCTCAAGGAGCTGGACTTGGAAGCAAAACAGCTCTCAGGTTCCAGCAGGAAGGTTGGCAGCATGCTCACAGTGTCTCAAGGAGACAAGAAGGTCCCTAAAGATCTGGTGCCCAACTATGTGCTAGGGGATGACATAGACAAGTAACGTACCGCATATGAGGTAGCTCTAAAGGTATACAGGATTCCAGAGGAGTACTGGGGTGGGGGGTAGCTTGGGGAAACATATGCCCCCGATGGGAGAACCAATCTACTCGCATTGGAGGTAGAACACCTGATAATATATGCCCCCATGAATGCCATCCTTGTCACCAAGTTTGGACTCACCCCAGAGAAATAACGCATCAGGTTCTGGGATAGTCCAAGGATGCAGAACCAGCCTTGGGTGGATTGTCTTGATTATGCCAGCAATGCACTGAATGGTTGCATGCGGGGCAGCAAAGTTGATGATTTTACTGGGTTGTTTATTCTGATACTAAGAGAGCACATGCTTAGTACATGTTTTACAGAGCTGTGTCAGCACCTAGTGGACAGCAAGCTGACTGACCTCAGGAGGCTTACTGATGAGGCGCACCTCTGGGTGAGTACCTGAGTGCACAAGAATGTACCTGGGATTGACCCTAAGAAGAGTGGCTCAGGCTCCCCCTAGCAGAGTGAGGGGCAGGTTAAAGATGACCCAGACAATTACCAGAATAATGGGGAGGGAACGGTTCCCTTGTCCCTGCGAGGAACATGGAGGAGTTTCTAGTGGCCAGTGGCCCAGGTCGTCCCATTTCCAACCCTGCTGCTTTGAGTGCTCCCAGTTAGGACACAAGCAGGGGGACTCTGCCTGCCCAAAGGAAGCACCCACTGGTGGTACCTGGTGGTACCTCTACAGGGGTGACCAATGTGGCCTTAGAGGCAAGTAGTCCCCAGGGGCAGGTGATAGACCATGCCCTAGTCTCTCTTAGTTGGGAGCTGGACTCAGAGTGTAGACTTGTGATCCCTGGGGGTGGGAGTCGTCATTTCCACCAGGTAGAATGGGGTCCCTGTCACGGCTCTGAGGGACAGCAGGGACAGTCAGACCATGGTAGTAGAAAGGCTGGTTTCACCAGAGCAGTACACCAGCCAGGTGTGTGGGGTAACTCATGCCCAGGGATAGGATTTTTTCCTGCCCCATGGCCCTGGTATCCTTGGCGTGGAGTGGGGAGGTGACCCAGATGAGTGTCATAGTTGATCTCCAGATGCCCATAGACTGCATTGTGCGGAATGAGTTGCCCCCGGTGGCAGGAGAGCTGAGACTCTGTTGGGCATGGTGGTACTGTCTGCCTTCTGGGATGCATCTGTGAGCAAGTTAAGCTTAGGTGCTTCACAGATGGGGTCTCCACAAGTTAACAAAGGGTTCCCCATGAGTCAGTTAAGTGGCACAGGAATGTGTAGACAGAGGGATCCAATTGAGTTGGGAGAGGCATAGTACTGACAGATCCTCCATCCATGTTCTATCCCCTAAGCAGGGAAGCCCATCAAGGTATTGATTAGTCTACCTTGGCTATTTAAAAAGTTGGACATGTATGTTTTAGTTTTACATGTCCTAATAGTGAAAAACTCTTATATTTGTTTTTCACTACTTCAAGGCCTGCCTCTCCCCAAAATGATATTGGAGTTACCTTATTACATTTAATAAGTGATCATTTCTAAATGGGAGAAGGTAACCAGTTCATGTGTGTTTTCCTGTGGAACTGTAATGAAAAATACTCTCTGGTGAAGTTGGATTTTAAACTACAATTTGGAAAATACCACTTTTAGAAAATTGGCATTTTCCTGCCTTAGCCATTTAGTGCCTGCAGCCTGTCTCTTTGTCACATGGCTGGCTGTATCTGACAGTTGACCTCTGTGTATTTGTCCTAGACAGCCACAAACAATAGAGAGCTTGGGTGTGCGTGGATGGGCCATCAGTGGCAGAATGGGAGGGTAGAGCTGACCACAGCCCTACTTACACTTGAATAGGATGTGTCCTGCCTCCAAACAAAGGGCTACATAGCCCCTGTAGTTAGTGGGGAGCAGAGGACAGGGAAGACAGGATGGCTGGGAATTTCAAAGGGAAACCTCTAGAAGCTTCTCCCACTTCAGATTAAGGCACAGGTATAAATATTGGACCTCCGACACCAACTGTTCTGTACACTTCTGGATCTGTGGATACAGACTATCCACAGGTCCAGCAAGAAGGACTGTTGTACTGCTGAAAGGACTGACACTCTGCTGGACGGCTGCCATGAAGGGCTGCTGCCTACTCTGCTCACCTGCTGACCTCTTGCCTGGGTGAGAAGGACTGGACATGCATCAGTTGAATCCGGGACCCCAGAGTGACAAAGGCTAGTTGGCTGGCCTCCTGACTAGAGCCTCACAGACAGAAGGCTCCAACAACCTTAAACCCAGCACCTGGACTCTGCCATCTATGAGTCTTACCCAGCCAAGAGGTGCCACTCCAGTCCTGGACCCTTGGAAGAGGGCAACCTCTGGTTGGAGTTAAATTCTATTATGCCAAGATGAGATTATTTGAAGAAGGGAAAGGGTACTGTATTGATTCTGTACATGCAGGGAACACAAATATGAAGAATACACTAATTAACTTTTTTACAACCGTGCACAAATTAGAAATGTGCAGTGATTTGATTACTGCATAGTTTTCTTCCTTTCCACAATTGTGAGTCTTGTATCAGTATGACAGGAAATGTACCAAATGAGCAATGTGGTAATACTGCATCATAGAATGGAAAATACATATCAGGATACAACTATAAAAATGTTGGCATTAGCACTGTGCAAACACTTGTAAACAATTGGTAATGTTGTTTCTGCACATCAGTTTTAAATTAATTTGCTCAAAAGTAAATTTTCACAGAGCCATTCACAAAGGTAATATACACTTGTGAGTAATTTACACATATAATTTACTTTTGAGTAACTTTACTACTTTAGGCTATTCTCAAAATCTGAGTGCAAAGTTACTGAATACGGGTGTGGAACCAAATTAAAAGTGAAGTTAAGAATTAATTTAAAAAAAATTATTTATATTTTAATAAAAGATAATCTTACATTAATTTAAATATTCAAAAAAGACTGTTAAAATATTTTATACTTAGATAATACATGTTTTATTGTTAGATTTTTTAACATTAAATTATCTTTATTTGTATCTTTAAATATTTGTAATAATTTCATTTAATTTAACATTATTTCCTATGGAATATTCTTCCAGTTCCCTAGCACTATTATCTTTTAAGGGAGGGATTTGCAGTACCGGTGATAGGCGATGTGTGGTCTTGGAGTAATTTCAACTCTGAGCTGTAGTAATTTACTATTATTTTGAGTCCCTTTTGGCTGCTTTAACTTTAGAAGTGCAGTTTGTAAAAATCAATGGGATAACTCTTTTGTGGGTGGGGACATGTTCCTCCCTAAACCCCTCCTTAATCTTCCCTAAACCCCTTTCATTTAGTAGTAAGTATGCCCCTTTGTCCAGTCACTCCCATTGGTCCTGCACATATTTACTAAGTAGTAAACTTACATATGCGAGGATCTCCTCAAAGAAAAGATAAGAGAGGTGGAGGTGGAAATTTAATCTTGTAGGTATTTGAATAGCATTTTGTAGTACTTTAGTAGCACTATTGTAGTACTAATAAGTGTACTGCAAAATGCACTATGTGAATTGACTCCCCTCGGTGTTCTACTATGAATATTACTATTAAAAGATATTAGCTCCATATATTTTCACCCTTCTACCCCAAACTACATCTGAACAAAATGCATGTCTGGTAAGCTTCCTTCCATCATGCCGTGGCCTAAACCATTAAAACAGGCTCCTCCAATAAGTAGCTCATGAGCTATTTGTAGCTCTCCAGCTACCTGTAAGTAGCTCTCCTGTGTGCAGCCCGGCCTACTAAATTAGAAGCTTTTGCTTGGTTGAATCAATATACCTATACCAAAATTGCCAGTGTGTTTTTAAGATGAAGATGTGTTCATTTTCATTACTCATAAGCTGATATTTGGAGAAAAATGATAAATGTTATTACCATTGGTGAGAGAGGCATTGCAGCTATGGCTGTTATGGATTACCCAAGTAGAGGCATTCCAAACTGACAAAGCCTTTTTCCGGTCTGGCCTAGTGACAGCTCTTTCCCAAAAATGCATACCTTAAAAAAAATATATATATATTTATACATAAATATATATATAAAAATATATATGCAAAAAAGAAGCAGAGAACTCTGGGTAGTTCTCAAGTTTAGGTGGAAAGCAGCTCCTGTATAGAGCACTCTCAATACCAGCGACACTCTAGATCTGCTCACCTCAAATGTCTGTCTTTCTATGAAAGTCTTTAAGCATAGGATTAGCACAGTGCCATCCAAGCCAAGATAGAAAGGGACAATATATATATATATTTGCTAAAACACCATTCACATTTTGCTTTCACCCACCAGTGAATAAGTATTGGCAGAGGGGCCAAATCACTCTAGGCATTGGCTTGTGTCACTTTGAGGACTGTATTTTCCCTGTGCACATGTGCACGTCCACTTAAAAATGAGTGCCCTATAGGGCAAGGGCTGCTCAGGACAACACCTTTTATCGAAAATGTGGTGCTTAGTTAAATGCCTTGATTCTTCTCTCTTTGAAGACTGTCATTAGAATTATTCCTCTGTTTAACCTGCTGAGTTTAATAGCTCTTATTGCATGTTTGTTTTATGAGCCGACTTCCATTAATGGTATCTGTGTTCAAACAACTTCCAAACCACACTCTCATTTAATTAAAGTAGCTTTTTAAGTTTATATTTGATTGTGATATTGTTGCTTTCTTAGGTGGTGATTTATTTTTTGTGTCATTCTTAAAGTTACTGCTGGGGCAGTGTCCTCTTCATTGAGCTTGCAAGTGCTCCGTTAATTATGTGACTGTTAGTCATCTACAAAGTTTCTCACAGAAAATCTGCATTTCCATGAACAAACAGTGTCTTGTGCAGTATGTACAGCCGTTTAAAATTTTTGAGTGCATTTTTGGGGAGTCACTTAACTATGTCATAATGCACAATCTTCATAATGTTGGATGCCTGGGGGGAGGACTTCTTATTTTAATTCTGAAAGTTTTCTCCAAATTCGTACATCTTGTGCGCATCATATTCTCACTCTCAGCCTTCATTCTGTACCACCATTTCCTTGTGTGCATTTGTAATTTACTGTGTCACTTTTAAGTATCTCAGTTCCTCTGACTCAAACTTGAGCAAATTGTTTAACCCCTTCGATGCTCGTGACGAGCTCAGCTCGTCATACTGCGCGGTCGCGCTGTGCGCATGACGAGCTCAGCTCGTCACGACCACACCTGCGATCGGAATGTCCAGCACACGAGCGGAATTCCGATCGCGGTCAAGGGGTTAATCTCGTGCACATAACTATATAATGTTGTGGCTTCACTCCACTTCCATTCTCTTAGCTCACCCGGAATTATCCTCTGCCCTTTTTAGGTCGAGCCTAGTCAGCGCATGCGCTGTCTCTCCGAGACATGTTG
Organism: Calotriton arnoldi; assembly: GCA_963921515.1. Classification (NCBI taxonomy): domain Eukaryota; kingdom Metazoa; phylum Chordata; class Amphibia; order Caudata; family Salamandridae; genus Calotriton; species Calotriton arnoldi. Next base: position 85,133 of record CAWUFW010014439.1, read on the forward strand.
TAATCAGTATGTGGGTTGACAGTCCACCCATTGGCTTTTCATTTATTTCTTCGATTGTCTTGTAAAAACTCTTCCTTTGTAGTGGTAAATCTGTGTTTTAGTACCTCCTTTTAGTTGTTTGGTAACGCCTACACAGCACCGGCTAACTACCGTAACCTTTCCATCGGTGGATTGAATAATTTTGATTGGAACTATTTTCTTTTTGTTTGCATAAGACCAGCTGCTGTGCTCCGATCCGATTGGAGCTGCTGCGACGGGGGTGCTCTGCTCGTTGGTGACTGCAGCTGCAATGTTTGTATCAGCATGATCCCACGAGCCTGCATTTAAAAATAACACCAAAAATGCAACTCACAGTTTATTTAGACCAATATTTCCTGTGAAAAATGAGAAACAGGCACAAAAACACTGCGACGTCAGTCCTGGGTCCCACAAGAATATAACTGGCATTGCCTCTTTAACGGGTCCTTTGAAACCGCCCTCGCTCTCTTCGTCTTATCCTTCCTGTCCTTCCTTCCCCTCATTGATGCAAGCTCCGCAGCCAGCCATCCATCCATCCCTCCCTCCCTGCCCCTCCTCCCAGCTCAGCCTCAGCCTAGAGAGAAGGGAAGGATCCCAACCGAAGGAATTCTGGCCGAACCCCCTGCCCTCCCCATGCCATCCCCTGGCCCCCCAGGACTGAGCCAGGCAGAGCAGGCACCCTCCCACCCCATGCTCCGTCACCCAGGGAAGAGACGCAGAGGGGGGAGCTGGAGCGAACTGCTGCATCCTTCCCTGGCTCCGGAGAGATAACAAAGAGAACACACCGATCCAGCATATGTGTTTGATTATGTGTTGCTATTTTTAGTAAGACACGGTTTGTAAATTTGCACTGCCAGTAAAGCTTCCCGGCAAAAGAACTCATTTGTTTGGGATAAAAATAGCAGTCTTGGGAGGGAGGGCGTGGAGGTGTTATGTTGTGTTCCCTTTGGAAAATTTCAACAGAACGAGGATGATTTCTGCCCTCCACATGCCTTCTTGCTACTGCAGCTCTAAATCATTTAAAAAGTTAAACTGCTTCTTAAGAACATTAAGTTGGTTTAATGGAACTGAAACAACGCATTAACGCTTCAAATAATACTTTACTATGCATGCTGCTTGTGGTCTTTCCTCTCTTCTCCCTCCCCTCCAGGACCTCTGCATTAGCACCATGTGATACTGTGCTTGGCTGCTGGCTGAGGAGTTCGAAGTCTCCCCTTGTTGGTTTAGGACAAAGACCAAAATGTTTACTTCTACTGTAAGAATGTCCCCTATAAATGTGCATTTTACTGTACTATATTCATTAAATGCAGCACAAGAACGCCTTTTGAATTATTATACACATTTATTCATATGTACGTTTTTTAAAGAAATGCTGTTGGGCCTTTTAATTCACTAATATCGATGTTGGTCAAGAGAGTCTCTTTCTAGTACCTAAAACACTTCTTATTAAATGGGTTTTGGTTAACTTATTTCAATTTATGGTGTTACTTTGGTCATGGATGGTTATTTCGGTAAATTTTATTTTAATTGGAACCAGACACAATGCAGCTTTCCGCTTCGCTATTCGTTTTCGTTGATTGCTGTACTCCATGCGCAATTAATGGACAGTCATGTTGAAATCAGGAACTTACTACTATGTTTTTCCACCAATCAGAACTATGTTTCTATCATGGCGGTGTAGTTCGGTCACGCACCTCATTGTGCGTCAATCCTCATGATGTGGAGCAGCTGGGTGTTGAAGGTTTCATCTTTTTAGGTCTCGCCTAGCGTTGCAGGGCATGCGCTGCTCGCTTTGCGAGGCATGTAGTATATACTATAGCGGGGAAGTTTGTCTAAGCTCCGCCCACTCTCCACCCATCTTTTTGATTGGCTTACATCCTAAATGCTGCCTACTGATTGGTTTTCAGCTTGTTAGTCCCTCCTCCTGACGGCCATATCGTCATTTGTATACTTCCATGGCTATCGGCCCCTTTACTTTAAAAACATTTTTGTTACCGTGGCTCACCCCCTCCCCTTTCGCAGTCCGTGACTTCTCTGGCCACCACCACCCCCCCCACACTCCTGTTTGTGCCTCTTTGCCCGCCCGCACACCCGTTTCAAATGCAATAGGACTCGCGTAAATGCAAGTTCTATTGCATTACAAATGCTTGCTTTTAAAGTAGTGCGCATTAACATGCGCGCGATGCCTTACATCGTACGCATGCTCCAAAAGTCTCGCATGAGGAAAAACAGGAAGTGATGTGGATAGGAGGGTGTTTGGTTTCCAGCGCTCGCACACACCACTCGCGGCGCGCTGTTGTTTAATTTCTATTAGGCTGGTCTCCCTGTGCCATGTTTGCCCACCCCCAGCTCCCCTCCGAGATGTCACCGCTGATGCTTCCAGCCAGCCACCAGCTCGTACCCGTAGTAGTGTTGAGGGAGTGGTCTCTGGCGCCGTCACACCACTTGCGGCACGCTGTTGTTTAATTTATATTAGCCTGGTCTCCCTGTGCCATGTCTGCCCACCCCCAGCTCCCTTCCGAGATGTCACTGCTGATGCTTCCAGCCAGCCACCAGCTCGTACCTGTACTAGTGTTGAGGGAGTGGTCTCTGGCACCGTCACACCACTCGCGGCACGCTGTTGTTTAATTTATATTAGGCTGGTCTCCCTGTGCCGTGTTTGCCCACCCCCAACTCCCCTCCAAGATGTCACCGCTGATGCTTCCAGCCAATCACCAGCTCGTACCCGTACTAGTGTTGAGGGAGTGGTCTCTGGCGCCGTCACACCACTCACAGCGCGCTGTTGTTGAATTTATATTAGCCTGGTCTCCCTGTGCCGTGTTTGCCCACCCCCAGCTCCCCTCCGAGATGTCACCGCTGATGCTTCCAGGCAGCCACCAGCTCGTACCCGTACTAGTGTTGAGGGAGTGGTCTCTGGTACCATCACACCACTCGCGGCGCGCTGTTGTATAATTTATATTAGGCTGGTCTCCCTGTGCCGTGTTTGCCCACCCCCAGCTCCCCTCTGAGATGTCACCGCTGATGCTTCCAGCCAGCCACCAGCTCGTACCCGTATTAGTGTTGAGGGAGTGGTCTCTGGCACCGTCACACCACTCTCGGCGCGCTGTTGTTTAATTTATATTAGGCTGGTCTCCCTGTGCCGTGTTTGCCCACCCCCAGCTCCCCTCCGAGATGTCACCGCTGATGCTTCCAGCCAGCCACCAGCTCGTACCCGTACTAGTGTTGAGGGAGTGGTCTCTGGCGCCGTCTGCAGCATGTTAGGCCATGCCTGTCTCTGTAAGGCACGCAGTGTCTGTCTTTCCACTGAAGCTCAAGAGTGTATGTAGACAGATGCCGTTCACAGTGGCAGCATGCCTCCGAGCACATAAGAAAACGCAGGCTGAAAATATGGCATCCATATCAATGGCAAATGTAGCTCCTCGGAGTATCTCAACCCACCCCCACCCTCATCCTGCCTCGTCTTTTCCACCTCTATTCCCCGCTCCTCTAACCTCCGGCAATTTTCCCAGTGCTTTCCCCGGGCTCCTCGTAGCCCACTCAGTGCCCAACCCGCTTGGCTGAAGAACGAAAAGCAAACAATGGCTGCTTGCTGGGGCCCGCACTCTCGGCCAGTGAACTTGCAACCCTGGCAGGAGTGCAGGCTTCGTGCCCGCTGCTGCTTTGTACGTGAACCAAAGAGCGCTTGCCGTGTGGATAGGAGGGTGTTTGGTTTCCAGCGCTCGCACACAGCACTAGCGGCGCGCTGTTGTTTAATTTATATTAGGCTGGTCTCCCTGTGCCATGTTTGCCCACCCCCAGCTCCCCTCCGAGATGTCACTGCTGATGCTTCCAGCCAGCCACCAGCTCGTACCCGTAGTAGTGTTGAGGGAGTGGTCTCTGGCGCCGTCACACCACTCGCGGCGCGCTGTTGTTTAATTTATATTAGGCTGGTCTCCCTGTGCCGTGTTTGCCCAACCCCAGCTCCCCTCCGAGATGTCACCGCTGATGCTTCCAGCCAGCCACCAGCTCGTACCCGTACTAGTGTTGAGGGAGTGGTCTCTGGCGCCGTCTGCAGCATGTTAGGCCGTGCCTGTCTCTGTAAGGCACGCAGTGTCTGTCTTTCCACTGAAGCTCAAGAGTGTATATATACAGATGCCGTTCACAGTGGCAGCATGCCTCCGAGCACATAAGAAAACGCAGGCTGAAAATATGGCATCCATATCAATGGCAATTGTAGCTCCTCTGAATATCTCAACCCACCCCCCACCCTCATCCTGCCTAGTCTTTTCCACATCTATTCCCCGCTCCTCTAACCTCCGGAAATTTTCCCAGTGCTTTCCCCGGGCTCCTCGTAGCCCACTCAGTGCCCAACCCGCTTGGCTGAAGAACGAAAAGCAAACAATGGCTGCTTGCTGGGGCCCGCACTCTCGGCCAGTGAACTCGCAGCCCTGGCAGGGGTGCAGGCTTCGTGCCCGCTGCTGCTTTGTACGTGAACCAAAGAGCGCTTGCCGTGTGGATCAACTAGGCGCAGCTCCTTCTTCGCCCTCGCCCACACTTTGCGTCATAGATCTGGCCAGACTGCAGCAAACGCACTTCCATATAGCCATGTCAACAGCCCGTTCCCATCAAGTGTGTAAACAGTGACTACTCTCTTGTTTTATTAAGATGCCAGGCTCGCTTTTTTCTCCTGATAATTGCTTTTGTTTTGTTTTGTTCATGTTAATTTATAGTGTCTTGTTTTCTTTACTATCCCGCGATGCTTTGGTGCATTAGCCCATGGTGTCGTTTTCATTGTATTGGATCTTGAGACCCATAGGTTGCACACAGATCGCCGCATCAGACACCTTAATGCACTGACTAGCATTTGGCCTTTAACCAAGAGCCTAAAAAAAAATAGGCCCCGCTGTGCGATCTTGCCGGGATTGCACCCTTCTACTATCTCTGCAGCACAAGCATTAACCTACCTTACTACCCTTCATACGCCTCTCAGGCATTGGGGCTCACGCATTCCCTTCCAAACTGTGAAATCCTGCGTGTGCACACGTGCAAGTACCCCCAGCATGCCATTACCCGGGTGACTGTATGCTTGTATGAGCAGTGTGCTGGTCAATGAAAAGTGTGAATTCACAAATGCAGATGTAGACATCATCCCACTGTACCGAACTGGTGCCTCCTTCACTCGGCGTGCAAACCCGTCCATCTGAAGTAGCTCCATGCCACATAATATGCAGCATAACTAATTGACTGGGCCTCTGTTCTTGTTGCACTATCTTTTAGGGGCGCACAGCTTCTCTTACGCTGTCTGTCACTGGAAGCCGTAAACCACTTTTCACAGAAAATGTCGGATTCGTTAATACGTATAAGGTCCCAAAGGCGAGACCGATTGCATTGCAAATGCTTGTTATTGTTTATTGGTGCTGCCTGCTCCTGAGAGACAAGATGTGTGTTAGAGCAACGAGATTGAAGATAGTATTTTTTTCCTTTTACCTTATCAGACATAATCCAAATACCTAGCACACTTGTTTTTAGCGTAAACATTTGTAAATAAACCCTCCTCTACAAAATGTCTTGTTTTCATTTGTTGCTGATACTCTCCTAGCCTCCCGTTGGCAATCGTTACCTTAAACGTTTTGATTATTGCTGTTTGTGTTCCTGCACGTAAATACATCGCACCATTTTCCAGCACTCCTAATTACCCTGCCCCCTATATAAACCCGCTTCCCCCATTTCCCCTCGTAACTCCCCGACCCATCTGTTTTCTAGTCAAATGTCCCTCCCATTTCTCCCTCGCAACTGATGAGCATGTGGCATTCTAGCCAGAGCTGTCAGCTTGAGAACTGGGGAACCAGGTTTATTCTCGGCGTCCGCTCAACATCCTGTGATTCTGGGCAAATACTTTCCCTGCGCTTAAAACATGACTGATTTTTTTGTAATTGAGCTAATTTAAAGCGCTCCAATACTTCCGGGTCGTGTTTGACCTATACAGGAAAAATTTATAAATAAACTACCGTCCTTTCTTCAGCTAAACCCTTCCAGGTTCCATTCTTCCTAGGCCGAGTTTTCCTTTTGCTACAGTTTCTTCCTCCTCCTTTCTGTACGCCTTTAATGTACTGTGTACGTATTGAACTCCATACAGTATAATCCCCTTTGCACCCCCACCACTGTGTTTGGGACCTGTAGTTTTGTTTTAAGGTTCATGAATCTGGGATCAAAATTGCAGACTGTAGGATACTTGTGGCACTATAAAACACACTGTATTGCCAAATGTCAATGTTGTTTGGGACCAGTAGACGTGAACGTTGCACTGGTTCAAAAAAGACTGGTGCACTTTGCTTAATGCTTGTACAAAGAACCCATAGTCTGCTCTGACCTAATTGCAGTAGCCTGCCCTTAACTGTACTCTGCTGGTCTGTACTTCAATCAAGCAAGTATCCCAATGAGGCCCTGGGGGTGGGCGGCAATTCAGTTAAAGAAAAATGGATCGATTCATCCCTTTCACAGTGTGGCCCTGTGATTGCACCAGTGCCACTTTACAGACCCAGCTTCTTGAGAGTGTTAAAGGGCTAACTGCTGTAGCTAAAGCTTGCTGTTGAAACACAGCCACCTCTTATCTCGGCGTTCCCAGGGAGCAGACCAAGCTTACCCCTCTTTTATGTTTACATTTCCTGGGTGATTTACTTGAGATAATTTGCATATATTGGTTTCACGTTTCTTTTTATTAGAAAAGCACAACATGATCACCGACCTCAAGCACCCTGTATTCAAAATTACGTTCATGTGCCAAATATCGCACTGTCCTTAATGTATCATAAACGACTGCTTTTGACTTTCAGCATCGTGTACATATGTTTATATGGGTGTGAATGCACAGGTAAAGTTGCAGAGCTTCGACCATTTCATAGCTCTGAGGACGTATAGCAGGGTAAAAAGAGGAATCCTCCACAGGGCACTCATGTTTCTAGAGTTCACTAAAGACTTGGCACAAGGCTAATCAAACAACAATTGACAAAGGCAGTATGCCTGGCGCTGGTCACTAGCCTTTTGGAATTTTCAATGCTTCTTTTGTTTTTTCATGTGTTTTTCAACAGGCTAATGTAAAAGAAATTGCTGAAAGGAAACATATTTTTGGGTCTCAAAAAGCACACATTAACACAGAAGGGAAATAGCTTTTGTGAGCATGCTCCTTATGAAAGGGCAGAATGTTCCTACTCATAGTGAAGTTAGCCCATGGCTAATGTGTGTGTGACCCGTGGCTGTATGCTGTAGAGTGGAAAAAAGTGTGAATGACAGACCAATGTATGAAGAGGTCTGTCTGAAAGCCCTATACCAAGTATAATATACATAACATTTTAATAACATCAAAAAGGCCTTGAAGTGGGCAGATACATCGCCCAATGCTGTATGCTGTAAAGGTCTGACTAACAACATACATAAACAAGCATTTGCAATGCAATAGGTCTCGCATTTACGCGAGTTTAAGCTATCGGCATTCTAAATGACAATGCCTTTTATTTATGTTTTAAAAACCAAAACATAAATAAAAGGCATTGTCATTTACGATGCCAATATCTCAAACTCGCGTAAATGCGAGACCTATTGCATTGCAAATGTTTGTTTTATAAGCGAGGTCGTATGCCATATAAAAAAGTCTGGTAAGATGCACATATTCTGCTCGAACCAGTCTCCTGCAAGAACTTCTCAAGACATTTTTATGCAAAGTGCGAACTTCCGCAAAAGAAAGTCACAAAATAAAGTGGCAAACCACATTTCGGACTGAAAGCATCATTTTGGAAAATGCTCATCTAAATTTGCGGGGAAATACATAGCGTGACACACACACCTTTCATTTTGGCCTTTAATCGGTGTGCTACTGAATAATTCCCTTCGTAGATGTTTTACCTCGAGTAAATTATGGTTTTTCTAGGTGTGTTGAACAGCAGTCGCCGAGAATAAATTATGTGAAAGCCTGACAGAGAGAAACGTCATCAGCAAAGCTGCTAATCGTTTTCAATATCTCGAACACATCTGGACTGTCAGAACACATCAGTTTGCCTTTCTATTCCTGTTTATCTAACTTGTACTAAGGGAAATATATTTTTAGGAGAAATCAAATAAATATTCATTTTTAATGCTCAGCTAGTATACGCAGTGTAATTCTGCTCGACACACACGCCCATGGCCGCTCGTGAATGATCTTCACAACTTGAAACATCTGCCACCGGTGCCTGCAATGACTGTGCTGAAACACAGCACGTGCCAGGCATTGCTCTTTCTTGTGTACATTTATTTTCTTTGTGAACTGGAAGTTGCAGCTTGATTTTGCATGTTCAAAAAGCCAACAAAACGATAAAATGTTGGATGCCTGCTAATTAGCAGACCGCTTGCTGTGTTTCTTCGCGGTGATCAAAGTGTGCCACTGCCAGCGTTCGCTTGCCATATACACGTCACGCGCCGGAGTAGCAGTTCTCCCGAACTTGATCTGACTGGACTTCATTATCACATACCTTTGAAATAAACAATAAAGAACAGAGATTACCACCTCATTTAGATTTTTAGGACAGAGGAATAGTGTAAACAGCAGTTCATTCCCGGAAGGAGAAATTAAGCGTTAACAGGCTTAGCAGGGAGACCGCATAATAAAGTACTCCGAGCAGCCTAGAGGTAACAGATAAAAGCTAGCTTTAAGCTTCCAGAATAAAACAAGGGGGGAGATTAGCATTGAAGTCTCGGAGGCGCACACGGCAGCGAGCATAAGCTGCGCTTGTGAAAACTCCTCGAAATAAAATAAGCAGCAACAGGCAGAAAAGAACGCGCGGGTAGAAAGCTACAATTTAAACAAGGGGGGAGATTAGCATTGAAATCTCGGAGGCGCACACGGCAGCGAGCATGAACAGAACGCGCGGGTAGAAAGCTACAATTTAAAAAAGTAGTCCCTAAAGAAAAACAGAAGCACGAAAGCGGACGGGAACTGTAGTTACGCGGTGCTGCTTCCGGAATGAACGGAAGTGACGCATCGGATCTACAGCCAATTATGAGCCCTGTAAGAAAAACAATGCCAGTGTTTACAAGTGGCAAGCGGCAGGAGAAATTCCCCGGCAAAAGGCGGAGTTTCACCTCTTTAACAGATTACTTGATGTCTCGGAGAGACAGCGCATGCGCGCTGCCTAGGCGAGACCTAAAAACTTACACTGCTTTTCCATGCCTTGCTTAGATTTTGTGATCCCTTGATGGTAATCTCAGATGGAACGAAGCAAGATTATTTATAATACTTTGATTGCCTGAACAACAAATATAACCTCCGTCTAACATGTTTCTTGCTGCTGTTCCTTCGCCTCTTCTCTATAGCAGTTCTCTTCCTGTGTCATCTCTTCTTATTGGCAGTTTGCACCAGGACTATTTTTTCTATAGCAGTCCTGCACTTGTTCTTCCCTGTAGCGCTACCCATCATCCACCTCCATTCGAGATGCATGCTCACTGTCTCCCCCATCTCCACTCACAGGGAAGTGCCTCATTGGGTGCTACCAACACCAGTGTTTATGCTTCTGATTACACAAAGGAGTAACGGCGTGTCTGCTGAGGGCGCATGGGTACTGCATCTGCCTGGGGGACACTTACCATCTAGCAATGCAATGCTGAAACACATTAAAATTGACAAAGCTAATAGATCTCGCATTGCCAAGACCTATTGGCTTAGCCAATGCCTGGAGGGAGCTCCTCAGGTACTGCATAGCCGCTGTGGTTTTGGGATTCCCATTGCAAAATTCGTTTAGAAGCAGAGATGTGCAGAGCCCTAGGACCACTAGCAACCAAAGCAGCACCGCACAATGTTCAAGCCCCCCCCCCGCCGGACAATTCATGAACACAAATGTCACTGGAGGTTGACTTTGCATGTTTTCATTTTGATATTCAGACAAGTCTGCATAATATAAGGTTTTGTAAATTTGTGTGCAATGAAAGGCCGCCTTTCTTTGTAATTGTTTCATCATTTTTACACTTAGCAACACAATCCCCACAAATACACTCCACGTCATTCCACATAATTCCAATCTGCATAATTTCACTCAGCGCCACAGACTTCCATGCCACACAATCCAACTCTATACATTTCCATTCCACATCACATAATTTGACAACAAACCCCATATTTAAAGTCAACAACACAATTACGCAACACACCACATGCATACAATCCACACCACAGAATTTCACATCATGCCACAAAATTCCTCAGCACACCACATAATTAAACTCCACAACATACCACTCCACAACATGCCATTCCACATAAGTACACTCTATGGCACATAATCCCACTCCACATAATTCCAGTACACTCAATACCACATAATTAGTATCCTCATATTTAGACTGCACACCATGCCACATAATTCCACTACACAAATTCACTCCACACCACACAATTCCACCACACACAATTTCACAACTAGCAATTCCAAACCAACCCACATAATTCCACTCTACACCACATACATCCACTCCATCCAATCAAAAACACATGGGAAAAAGACATTGTCATTTATATCGCCAATACCTCCAACTCTCACAAATTCGAGACCAATTTGCATTGCAAATGCTTGTTTTACTTTCATTGCATGCTTTTGGCTACACACAATAATATCCCTATAACTTAACTTCTTAAAATATATTACTTGTGGTATTAAAGTGGGCATTAGGCTGCTGCAATATGTATTTCACACAGAACACCTTACTACTTCTGTTATCTCTATTCTGCACATTAGGCTGGCTATGAATGTTACATATATTTTTATCATGAACAGCTGTGGTGTGCCTGTGCTGTGTAAGTTATATTCTTCTAACTCGCCTTCTGCACTTTAGTTCGTCTTCAAAAACTTTGTATGGTCATTGAAGTGCCTGGGAGGCTAAAATAAATAAGCAGACTTTATTTCCATTGCTGACTTTATTTAAACATGTCTATGTGTTTTGTGTGCGTGTACAAGCATTAAGTGGAAGCCACCAGCAGGGAGCAGCAGAGAGCCGCACCAGAGAGCCGCAGTAGTGAGGTGTGAGCCATGTGAGCGGCAGCAGCAGCGGTCTGTGCCTGAAAACACCGACCGGGTGCCACCGGACACTCTAACCTCCGAGGGGCTGCAGTGTCTGCCTGCCGCATCAGCCTGCGGGGCCCGGCAGCTTTTTCTGTGGAGATTGGAGATCTGTGGAGATTGACAGTGATTGAGCTCTCGCGGACCTGATTGAGCTCCCGCTGAATTGGCGGAGCGGCTTGTGGCGTGGTGCGCGGGGGTCCGCAACGAAGCTCACCCCACCCACACCCCGCCCGCCTTGCTCGCTCGCCTGCCTGCCTGCCTGAGTCTGCGAGCTGACCGCGAGCCGATCGTGGGTCTACCACAGTGAGCCCCTGTGAGCCCCTACAGGTGGGGGCTTTTTGAGGGTCCTTGAGCAGCTTTAAATCGGTGGCAGCCACCTCCACCAGTGAACCAGGTGAGCCAGGTGAGCCCCTGTGAGCCCCTGTAGTGGAGGTGCAGGCGGGGGCAGGTGGGAGCTTGAGCACTGACCTAGAACCCTGTTCTGTTCCACCCCGTCCTGGTAACGAGAGGGAGCGGGTGAGCCGTGAGAACTGCAGAGAGCTGCAGAGAGTTGCGGCGGCGCTAAAGGAAAGCACAGCGGTGCAGTGGGACGGACCAGAGGCGTGGAGCATGGGGGGGCAGTGTTAAAGTCAGTTTTTGCCCTGACTAGAAAGAGCTGCCCCACAGCACCACAGCACCATAGCGCCGGAAGAATAGGGTGGAGACGGGTAGGAACAAACAGAGGTTGTTGTCTTGGCTCCAGGGCCGGTATTGGAGGCATTGGGGGCCACAGCACATTTAACCAGGTAAGCCTAAAGCGAGCCGTGGTGAACATAAGCTGTGTGTCAGTCTAAGTGCCATCTCTGGGCGCCGACCAGTGCAGTACAGAGGTGTCCTGTGGCTACTGCCTGACTTTCAGACTTTTAGACTTCGTTGGTGCGGCGGCCTGTGAAGCGGAAAATTGAAGTTCTTTCTCCCCATTAAGTGATTAAGCGTTTATCCGTGTGGTGGCAGGAATCAACCAGGCAAGCCCGAACCCCAGAGCGAGATGACTTCTAGAAAATTGCGCTCAGGGTGTGTGCTCTCCTCCTCACCAAGTCATAAACTAAGAAGATCTTTTAGCGGCACTAGACAATTACAGCATCTCTGCTATAAATCCCACCCTGTTATAACTGTTTTTTCCCATAAAATGCCTCGGATTGACCCTGAGGTGGCAGCTGTGGTCCAAGAAGGCCAGTCCTTTAATTTTCATCCTGTAACTCCTTCAATCTCTTCTTCATTGCCTCTCACGGATTCGCAGGAACTTCAAGGTAGCCTTGCTGGGTGCCAGATGCAGTCTAGTGGAGGGCCCCGGTCTCTGGATCAGATTACTGAAAGAGTGGAGGATGATTCCAGTGAGCAACCGTTTGACGCACCTCCCGGTGCTCCTTTGGATTCTGATCTTCTTGCCATCCAGCAGAGTCAGCCAATCATTTTATTAAATAGGACAAAGCAGTCAAAGCAGTCAAGGAATGACAATATGATTGAGGTTATACTGGTTGTTTCACCAGCCCGGGCGGACTCCCATAAGGGATCAGACGGGGACGGCAGTCTGGATGATCGCCTTGGCGCTCCCATGGTGGAGAAGGCAAAGTTATGTGAAGAGTCAACCCCAGGGGAAGACTTTACAATCCCGGACATTGATATAGAAGCTCAAAAAAGGGACTGGGGAGACCATTTTGACTGTAGGCATAAGGACAATAAGTTAATGAGTGGTCACAGGGGAGAAAACACTCCAATTGTAAGCTCCTCTCCCAGGCGTCTTTCTATGCCTTTCTTATACTGTAGTACAAGTCATTTGATTGGTACCTCTATGGAGTCTGCCCATGATGTATTCTTGCCTGATTCTCAACCGAAATGGGGAAATGAGAGAGATGGTGTGCCCTCAGAATATCTTGTTTGTATTGGAAATTTTTTAAATTCCATTCTGTCCTTATTAGAGAAATCTGTACTGAGTTCTGACCACATATTGGAATTGATTTCTGTAATGTTATTTGAAGTGCAAAAGGTAAATAAGTCTGTTTCAACTAAACCTATCTCTACGATCCTCCCCCAGATGGGAGAACGGCCAAGTGATAGGCCTGCACCATACCTTCCCTCGGGAGAGTCGAGAGATGCCTCCGTACAGGCAGGAACTCCTCTTTTCCTGGTACCCCCCATGGCTCCCGTGTGTAATCTTGAAAAGGAAGAGTTATGTTTAAGCACATTATTTGAGGAGGCTGAACTGAGTCCCCTTTTGGAGAAGTCCATCTTGAAAATCTTCCCTCTGTTTAAGAAGGGTAGAATGGGGGGCGCCGGAGAAATTGAGAAAATCTGGGGCCGTGCCAAGCAAACTAAGCAGATGGGGAGGGTGGGTGAGGAGGGGGAGGCGTTAATCTCTCCTACTACTCAGGTATACTCCCCCACATTATTAGGGAAGGGAGGACTGAAAGTAGGTAAGAGGGATAGTCTGGTATCAAAACATAAGGGGGAAAACATGAAAAAGAAACATTAAAAAACGAGACGATTTTCTAAACGGAAAGTGCAAAAATTGCACTTTTTCCGGATTTTGGAAAGCCAGAGTGATACCCACTTAATAACGGAGAAGGGAGGCCCTAAAACACCGTTAGCAGATGGCAACCCAAGAGAATCCATTAGAGTGCCCATGGCATTAACTGGGAGTTTGGGGGACTCTGGACCGGGAGTATTTTCTCTAACCCGGCTGCCGCAGTCCCTCCAAGTAATCCATCCCCCCTCTAATGAGTTAGTGGATCCATCGGGAGGGGAAATGCAAATGGGTTATGGGGTCCCCTTGCTGCAGACAGGGACTGGGGCCATTGACTCCACTGATCCCAGGGTGGACGGTAACATAGAGGGAGGGCCCCAAGCTCTAATTATTTCGCAGGTTGGGCCGAATAGAACCCATATAGGGACCTGATCTTCGGTTGATAGAAATATTGAGGCCCCAACTGCCAAGACTGTTTCATACTCGAATATTCAACACCATGGTGGTACACAAGTTGCCAGCTTTACGGATAGGGTCCCTTTATGGATCCCCTGGAGAGATGCTCCAAAGAAAACTAGCGGGGTACAGACCGGTGTATCTCCCATGGTGGATTTTACCTGGCTATTTGATAATGAATCCACTCCGGTAAACAGAGGATACATTCTTAGCTTATTCTCGGAACTAGAGGCATTAAAGCTGATAGCAAGCAAGGATATTTTGAAATGTGATGATTAATGTACATGACACTGTTCCGTATTCAAGGGTCACTTTTTGCTCCCCGATTGTGGCCAACTTGGTTCTGAAGAATTGTGAGCACTTTTTGAAACGAGGGCTTGATATGACACCTGTTAATGAATATGAGGAATATCAAACTGCGGGCCCCAAAACCCATCATTTGAAAGTTTCTAGGGCTACTAATTCAGTGGCGCTAGATGCATTGGGCCCCGATAATGAGTATTCTGTGGGCAATTCCAAAGATATAGTGGTTTCCGTGGACTGGAGGGGGCGTTCAATAAATGTTGTGTCCAGTGTGGCAGTTGCCCCTCAGACTCCAGACATAGAAGATGAATTCGCCCAGTGGAGTTGGGTTGCAAGAGTCCTGAATAACACTCATCCGGAAGCAGTAAGGAATGCTCCGTTGAGGTAGCCTGGGTGGGCTACTCTTGTCTTGGAATATGGCCGGTCTGGGACCCAATGAAACAAAACTGAATTCCTTGAAAATTATGAACCCTTTAATGATATGCTTACAAGAAACGTGGTCCTGTAAAGAGTTTGAATGTGATGGCTATTTTGTTTACTCTTGCCTTGCTAAGCGTTCGGAAAGGGGACACGCTAGTGGGGGTCTCTATTTTGCTTAAAACTTCCATTAATTGGAATCAGAAGGTCTTCTGCCACCCTTCAAACCTATGTATATGTGTGAAGTTGGCGTGTCTGGGAGATTCTGGCAGGTCCACTTCCTTCCTTGTGGCAAACTTGTATATCCCCCCTGGGAAAAATTTTGATAATCTTTTGCGTGTATTTTTCTCCTTTATTCAGGATATAGCCATCAGGGAAGAATGCCCCCTAGTGACATTAGTGGGGGACTTAAATGCTAAGATTTCGAACTCTGCTTCGGGGATTTATGCCAATACTGACAAATAGGAAATTTGGCACATTCCCGAGATTTTATTACCAAATAAAGTAAAAACAGATAAGCGGGGGTTTCTTCTGCTTGATAGCATCAGAAGCCTAGATTTTGTTATTCTAAATGGGAGAGTGCCCGCACATTTCACCTTTCACTCTCAACACACTCAGAGCCTTTTAGACTATGTGATTGTTTCTTATCAAATGTTTGGGGCTTGTGATAATTTCTTCGTCCGCCCGTCGATATGGAGCGACCATAGCATAGTGGGTATGACAGTGGCTTTTGATCTACCCACATTGGATTCGGGGAATGCTGGTCAGGGCATGGCCACTTTTAACAAAGCAAATGGTCGGTCCTTCTGGACGCAAAAAAACATCTTTGAAGTAGGCTCGATTGTGAAGATGGCTTATGTAGAAAAGCAGGGTTTTACTCACTCTAATATTATACCCTTCTTTGAGGCTCAAATGGAGAAGATTTGTAATTTAAACTCTACATCTTCTGAACCTCGCATGTATAAACAGGATACGTCCCATATGATATCTTTAACCCCTTCGCTGCTAGGCCTTTTCCCCCCCTGTGCTAAGCCTTTTTTTGGCTATTTGGGGTAGTTCGCGCTTAGGCCCCTGTAACTTTTTGACCACATAAGGTATCCATGCCAAATTTGCGTCCTTTTTTTCTAACATCATGGGGATTCTAAAGGTACCCAGGGTTTGTAGATTCCCCTGGAGGGGACCCAGAAATTAGCCAAAATACAGCTAAATTTTGTTTTTGTTTTGAAAAATGGGAAAAAAGGGCTCCAGATGAAAGCGTCTGGTTTTTTCCCTGCAAATGGTATCAAAAAAGGGGTTTTTGTGCTGAAATCACCATCTTCCCAGCTTTCAGGGACAAGCAGACTTTTGTCAGAAAACCAACATATTTTACACAGTTTTGGCATTTTTCTGGGACATAACCTATTTTTGCTATTTTTTGTGCTTTCAACCTCCTTCCAGTTAATGGTATAAATGGGTATGAAAGCAATAATGGATCCTGGAAAGCTATACATTTTAGAACAGTAGACAAAATTCTGAATTCAGCAAGGGGTCATTTGTGTATATCCTTCAAGGTTTCTTTATAGAAACTAACAGTTAAATATAGGAATAATTGAAAATTAGCTGAAAAAAACAGCAGTTTGTGTCAACGTTTTCACCTGCAACTTTTTCTAATTATGACATCTGTTTGAAACAATATACCGTTACATCCGCTGGACCTTTCTGGTTGTGGGGATATATAGGACTTGTAGGTTCACCAAGAACCCGACGAACCCAGAGCCAATAACTGAGCAGCGACTTGCAATGATTTTTTATTATATACTGGGTATATAGCAATTATTCTGGGAAAATGTATACATGGAAAAATCGGTATGAAAGACACCTATGTATTTCTGGAATGGGAACAAAATATAGAGTTTAGAAACAGTAGATATTTGCACATTTCCAAAATTGGGAATACCTATACTAGCATGAGAATTATAGTACATTTTTCAAAATGACTTCTTTTTTACACATTGTCTTTCATTTGGAAGGCAGAAATGCATCGAAAGTCAATAGGTAATAACAGGTGCTCTACCATTCTGTGTTACCCTAAGTCTCCTGATAAAAATGGTACCTCACTTGTGTGGGTAGGCCTAGTGCCCGCGACAGGAAACGGCCCAAAACGCAAGGTGGACACACCGCATTTTCACAGTGAAAAATGACCCTTTTCTTGCAAAGTGCCTAGCTGTAGTTTTTGAACCCTAGCTCCGCCAGCACCTAGGGAAACCTAGCAAACCTATACATTTTTGAACACTAGACACCCAGGGGAATCTAGGATGGGGTGACTTGACTGGCTCTCACCAGGTTCTGTTACCCAGAATCCCTTGCAAACCTAAAAAAGTGTAAAACAAAACAGATTTTCCTCACATTTCTGTGGTGCAAAGTTCTGGAATCTGTGTGGATCCACAAAATTCCACCCACCCCGTGTTCCCCAAAGTCTTCCGAGAAAAATGGTACCTCACATGTGTGGGTAGGCCTAGTGCCCGCGACAGGAAACGGCGTAAAACACAACGTGGACACACCACATTTTCACAGTGAAAAATGACCCTTTTTTTGCAAAGTGCCTAGCTGTAGTTTTTTAACCCAGCTCTGCCGGCACCTAGGGAAACCTAGCAAACCTATACATTTTTGAAAACTAGACACCCAGGGGAATCCAGGATGGGGTGACTTGACTGGCTCTCACCAGGTTCTGTTACCCAGAATTCCTTGCAAACCTAAAAAATGTTTTAAAAAAACACATTTTCCTCACATTTCTGTGGTGGAAAGTTCTGGAATCTGCGTGGATCCACAAAATTCCACCCACCCCGCATTTCCCAAAGTCTTCCGAGAAAAATGGTACCTCACTTGTGTGGATAGGCCTATTTCCCACGACAGGAAACAGCCCAAAATGCAACGTGGACACACCTCATTTTCACAGTGAAAAATGACCCTTTTTTTGCAAAGTGCCTAGCTGTAGTTTTTGAACCCTAGCTCCGCCGGCACCTAGGGAAACCTAGCAAACCTATACATTTTTGAAAACTAGACACCCAGGGGAATCCAGGATGGGGTGACTTGACTGGCTCTCACCAGGTTCTGTTACCCAGAATCCCTTGCAAACCTAAACAATTATTTAAAAAAACACATTTTCCTCACATTTCTGTGGTGGAAAGTTCTGGAACCTGCGTGGATCTACAAAACTCCACCCATCACGTGTTCCCCAAAGTCTTCAGAGAAAAATGGTACCTCACTTGTGTGGGTAGGCCTAGTGCCCGCGACAGGAAACGGCACAAAACGCAACGTGGACACACCACATTTTCACAGTGAAAAATGACCCTTTTTTTGCAAAGTGCCTAGCTGTAGTTTTCGAACACTAGCTCTGCCGGCACCTAGGGAAACCTAGTAAACCTATATATTTTTTAAAACTATACACCATGGGGAATCCAGGATGGGGTGACTTGACTGGCTCTCACCAGGCTCTGTTACCCAGAAACCCTTGCAAACCTAAAAAATTGTCCAAAAAAACACATTTTCCTCACATTTCTGTGGTGGAAAGTTCTGGAATCTGCGTGGATGCACAAAATTCCACCCACCCCGCGTTCCCCAAAGTCTTCCGAGAAAAATGGTACCTCACTCCCGTGGGTGGGTCAAGTAACCGCGACAGGCAAGGGCCCAAAACCTATTGAGGTGACATCAAAATTACCTTTCACAAACCAACCTGGTTTTGCAAGGGGGTCCCATGAGTTTTTGGCCCAGGGCTCAGCGTACATCTAGGGAAACCTACCAAACCCACACATTTCTGGAAACTAGAAACCCGGGGCAGTCCAGCGAGGTATGGCTTGCGTGGGTCCACCAACATTCTCCTACCCAGAATCCCCTGCAAACCTCAAATTTTGCTGAAAAAATCACTTTTTTCTCAAATTTCTGTGTGGGAAAGTTCTGGAATCTGCG
This sequence comes from Calotriton arnoldi, assembly GCA_963921515.1. Taxonomy (NCBI): domain Eukaryota; kingdom Metazoa; phylum Chordata; class Amphibia; order Caudata; family Salamandridae; genus Calotriton; species Calotriton arnoldi. Next base: position 103,838 of record CAWUFW010014439.1, read on the forward strand.
TGGATCCACACATTTTCTCCCACCCAGCGTTCCCCCAGGTCTCCCGATAAAAATGGTACCTCACTCGCGTGGGTGGGTCAAGGACCCGCGACAGGCAAGGGCCCAAAACCTATCGAGGCGACATCAAAATTACCTATCACAAACCAACCTGGTTTTGCAAGGGGGGTCCCATGAGTTTTTGGCCCGGGGCTCGGCGACCATCTAGGGAAACCTACAAAACCCATACATTTCTGGAAACTAGACACCCGGGGGAGTCCAGCGAGGTATGGCTTGCGTGGGTCCACCAACATTCTCTTACCCAGAATCTCTGCAAACCTCAAATTTTGCTGAAAAAAATCACTTTTTTCTTAAATTTCTGTGTGGGAAAGTTCTGGAATCTGCGTGGATCCACAAATTTCCTCCCACCCAGTGTTCCCCCAAGTCTCACGATAAAAATGGTACCTCACTCGCGTGGGTGGGTCAAGGACCCGCGACAGGCAAGGGCCCAAAACCTATCGAGGCGACATCAAAATTACCTATAATGGTTTTGGGGGGGGGCACCCGGGGTTTTGGCCCCGGGCTCGGCGGCCATCTTGGGAAAGTACCAAACCCAAACATTTCTGAAAACTAGACACCCGGGGGAGTCAAATGAGGTATGGCTTGCGTGGATCCCCCAACGTTTTCCTACCCAGAATGCCATGCAAACCTCAAATTTTGCTGAAAAAACAACATTTTCCACAAATATTTGTGTGAAATCACAGTGCCGGCACAAATGTCCTACCCCTCAGCGTTCCCCTGAGTCTCCCGAGTAAAATGATACCTCACTTGTGTGGGTGGGGGAGGGGCCTGTGACTGGGAAGAGCCCAAAACATAGGGAATAAGGGTATAGCACCGAGAATTCTAAGCACTACATTTTTAAAAAAATACGTTTTTAGCCAATTCTGCATTGGACACCCACACAAGTGAGGTATCATTTTACTCGGGACACTAAGGAGAACGCTGTGGGGTAGGACATTTGTGCCGGCACGGTGATTCTACGCAAAAATATAGGTTTTGGGCCCTTGCCTGTCGCGGGTCCTTGACCCACCCACGCGAGTGAGGTACGATTTTTATCGGGAGACCTGGTGGAACGCTGGGTGGGAGGAAATTTGTGGATCCACGCAGATTCCAGAACTTTCCCACACAGAAATTTGAGAAAAAAGTGATTTTTTCAGCTAAATTTGAGGTTTGCAGGGGATTCTGGGTAAGAGAATGTTGGGGGACCCACGCAAGCCATACCTCGCTGGACTGCCCCGGGTGTCTAGTTTCCAGAAATGTGTGGGTTTGGTAGGTTTCCCTAGAAGGCCGCCGAGCCCCGGGCCAAAAACTCATGGGACTCCCCTGGCAAAACCAGGTTGGTTTGTGATAGGTAATTTTGATGTCGCCTCGTAAGGTTTTGGGCCCTTGCCTGTCGCGGGTCCATGACCCACCCACGCGAGTGAGGTACCATTTTTATCGGGAGACCTGGGGAAACGCGGGGTGGGACGAAATTTGTGGATCCACGCAGATTCCAGAACTTCCCCACACAGAAATTTGAGAAAAAAGTGATTTTTTTCAGCAAAATTTGAGGTTTGCAGGGGATTCTGGGTAGGAGAATGTTGGGGGACCCACGCAAGCCATACCTCGCTGGACTGCCCCGGGTATCTAGTTTCCAGAAATGTGTGGGTTTGGTAGGTTTCCCTAGATGGCCACCGAGCCCCGGGCCAAAAACTCATGGGACCCCCCTTGCAAAACCAGGTTGGTTTGCGATAGGTAATTTTGATGTCGCATCAATAGGTTTTGGGTCCTTGCCTGTCGTGGATCCTTAACCCACCCACGCGAGTGAGGTACCATTTTTATCGGGAGACCTGGGGAAACGCTGGGTGGGAGGAAATTTGTGGATCCACGCAGATTCCAGAACTTTCCCACACAGAAATTTGAGAAAAAAGTGATTTTTTCAACAAAATTTGAGGTTTGCAGGGGATTCTGGGTAGGAAAATGTTGGGGGACCCACTCAAGCTATACCTTGCTGGACTCCCCCGGGTGTCTAGTTTCCAGAAATGTGTGGGTTTGGTAGGTTTCCCTAGATGGCCGCCGAGCCCCGGGCCAAAAACAAATGGGACCCCCCTTGCAAAACCAAGTTTGTTTGTGATAGGTAATTTTGATGTCGCCTCAATAGGTTTTGGGCCCTTCCCTGCCGCGAGTACTTGGCCCACCCCACACAAGTGAGGTACCATTTCTATTGGGATACTTGGAGAAATGCTGGGGGGTTGGAAATTTGTTACTTTCTGCAGTGTGAAAATGTGGGCACAATAATGCAAGGAAAATGTGACAGTCACATTTTGAGGTTTGCAGGACATTGTGGGTAAGATAACTTGTTGGGATCCACAAGAGAGACATCACCATGTACTCCCATGGGTGTTTAGTTTCCAACAATATCTACAGTTGGTAGGTTTTTCTCAGATAAAATGTACACCTTGGCAGAGAGACAAAAAAGACAAAGATTACTGCACAGCCATCAATTCCTCAAGCACACACACATACTGGTTGGATTTGGCGCGAGTGATGGTTCAGTATATAAAATTTTATTAACAAGAGATTTCACAAAAATGAAATGCACTGTCAATAATTGAAAGGACAAAAAACTGAACCAGTGACTCGCAGCTCGTGAGCTGTAAAGCCACGACAAGGCACCAACCGCTTTACAGGCCATTCACACACCTTTCATACGTGATACACACAAGACCATTCACACCACCAGGCACGAAACCAACACATTCCAACATTCACAAAAAGAGACAAGGTACACCCTGCTTGAGAAAAACAGAAAAGACAAATATTTCTGCACAACCACCTATTCCTCAAGCACACATACATACTGGTTGGATTTGGCATGAGGGTGAGTGATTGTTCAGTATATAGTTGTATTAACCAGAGATTTCACAAAAATGAAATGCACTGTTAATAATTGAAAGGACGAGAAACTGAACCATTGACTCACAGCTCGTGAGCTGTAAAGCCACGACAAGGCACCAACCTCTTTACAGGCCATTCATACACCTTTCATATGTGTGACACATACAAAATCATTCACACCGCCAGCCGCGGGCCCAGCACATTACAACACTCACACCAGCAGACAACGCCATTCAAGGGCCTATCACTTTCACACGCCCACATTCCTGACACAGCAACCACACCAGCTCACGGATTGCGTGGAGTGGCGTTTAGCTAGCAGTGTGTGTAGTGACCAGCAGCAAGTCACTACTCACACACCGCCAGCCAAGCGCCCATCCACGCACACCGCCAGCCATGCGCCAGTCCACGCACACCGCCAGCCAAGCGCTAGTCCACGCACACCGCCAGCCAAGCGCCAGTCCACGCACACCGCCAGCCAAGCGCCAGTCCACACACACCGCCAGCCAAGTGCCAGTCCACGCACACTGCCATCCAAGCGCCAGTCCACGCACACTGCCAGCCAAGCGCCAGTCCACGCACACCACCAGCCAAGCACCAGTCCACGCACGCTGCCAGCCAAGCACCAATCCAGGCACACCGCCAACCAAACGCCAGTCCACGCATACCACCTGCCAAGCGCCAATCCACGCACACCGCCAGCCAAGCGCCAATCCACGCAAACCGCCAGCCAAGCGCCAGTCCACTCACCGCCAGCCAAGCGCCAGTCCACGCACACCGCCAGCCAAGCGCCAATCCACGCACACCGTCTTAAAAAATTTTTAAACAAGAAAGAAAACACAAACCAATTGCAACTAGATACAAAACTATAACTACAAAAACAACATCAGTAACTAAAGACATCATTCTATTGCCAAACGTGATAACTGAACAACTATATAAAACCATACAGACCAGGCAGTACACTATTAGACTCATGGTTGCTCCCAAAAACTCTTTTGAGTGTGATACAATCTGAAACATATGGGCACACACAGCCTAGGATTAGAAGGACAATCAGCACAGTGCATACGACACTCCTTCCGCACACCTCTTCGCAAGCAGACTCTACATCTCTTACAGGGATTGTTTTTTTTGGGCATGGGAGGAATTAAATCAGGAAAGTGGCGATCTTTCAATCTAGCCACATCCTCCACCACTCCTACTCTAGGAACACTTGCCTGTTCCACAACAACAAGGCTGCCTATCACAGACTCCTGAAACTAAACAAAAGTCATCTTTGACGCAGGAGAACACTCCTTGTACACAACAAAAGCATTGAAAGTTGCTAAATTGAAGAGATGGATGTCCAACTTCTTATACCAAATGTAAGCCTTACAAATAGCAGTGTAAGGTTCCAACCTCTGATCTACTCTATCGACACCACCCATGTGCTTATTGTAGTCTACAATGCACACAGGTTTGCACACTTCACCAAGCTGACCCCAGACAGTCACAGGTGAAGTACTCTCATCATGAATGGTAGTCAGCATGTACACATCCCTCCTGTCCACAAATTTCACAGCTAGCAGTTCCTCACTACGCAAGGCACTGCACTGTCCCCTCTGAAGCTTTTTGCAAACAAGCTCTTTTGGGTAACCTTTACGGTTAGAGCGGATTGTGCCACAAGCAAAAGTGTCCACTTTGAACAATTCCTTAAACAATTGCACAGCAGTGTAGAAGTTATCAAGGTACAAATGGTGGCCTCTGTTAAACATTCCTCTAGTAAGATCCCACACAATTTTCTCTGAAACTCCAAAAGTGGACGGACAACCAGGGAGTCAATAGTGGAATCCCTACCAGTGTACACCCGGAAATTAAAGACATATCCTGTCCTACTCTCAGATAACATATACATCTTAATTCCATAACGTGCCCTCTTGCTAGGAATGTACTGCCTAAAAACCAAACGGCCCTTGAACAGGACCAAAGACTCATCAACAGATATTTCTTTGCCTGGAGTATAGATCTCTGAAAATCGATCTACAAAGTGATCTAGAACAGGCCGAATCTTAAAAAGACGGTCACAGTCAGGGTTATCTCTTGGCAACGCCAAAGCATTATCAACAAAATGCAGCATCCGAAGCAAAAGTAAATACGGATCATGACTCATAATTGCAGGAAATATGGCCGTTGCCATCAAGGGGCTGGTAGACCAATATGAAGCCAGGGATGGCTTCCTTATCAAGCCCATCAAAGAAGTCAAACCCAAAAACTTCTTCATCTCATCCAGATTTGTGGGAGTCCACCGGGTAGCTCTAGAGCGGGGCCTAAGTCTGGCAGTGTTGTCCCTCAAAAACTGTTCAGGATACAAATTAGTCTGCTCAACAATCTCACCCAAAAATACATCATCCATGAACAACTGAAAAAACTGTATAGGCAAAAAAATTTCACAATCCACTCTACACCCTGCATCACCACTAAAGGCAGGCAGCACCGGCTGCACCATGTTTGGATCAACCCAGAGTCTAGCACTTCCAGTAGGAAGCCTAGCAGCCTCAAGCTACAATCCAGATACCTCTTGCACCATCGGCACATCAGTGTCCTCCTCTAAAACAGGCACTTCATCCGCACTGAGAGTAGCTTCATCCGCACTGAGAGTATCTTCATCATCCGATGATTCCATGTGGAGAGAAAACTCACGGCCTGAATCTTCCCCTCCCTCCTCTCCCTCAGACGCACTGTCAGTCTCATAATCCTGCTCAGAGGAAGATTCAAGAAGCATACCAACCACCTGCTGAGCAGTAATTCTACAGCTAGCCATAATGCTTACAAATAAAGGTAACTTGTCAAACAAGTCAACAACAACAAACCCTTTTTAAAAAAAGAAATGAACAAAATGTAGCTTTATCACAAAGACCTATATACTCCAACACTATACCACTCACTTGCCAGAAGCAGCTAGTCTCACCACCACCTACTCTACACAGACACAGTAATGATCAAGAATATCCCACTAAAAAGAAAAAGAAAAGAAAATTACACATAAGACAATGCAAAACACATCGCAAAGAATTTCATGCTCAAACCACTAACTAAATATGCTGCCATTATGACACCACTAACAAAAAAATTCATTCATGCATGACAATAATACTCATTTGGAGTAAATACAACAAAAATGTTTTTCTTACCAAAAAAATGCAAATACGCAAAACTGCAGAACAACCACTGCCGAAACCGCAAACAGGAATCAGAAGCTTTACACTAGAATAAAAAGGAGAAAAAAAACATTACAATCACATATGCAAATAGTGCACCAGTCCACACACAATCCACCAGCCAAGCTAAGGGTTGGTGGGCCTAACAGTATAAATAAAATATTCATCCCCGTAAAAGGAGAGCAACCCTTGCCCTTGAGGCCACTCCCCAACTCAAAAATTTAAAAACCCCTGTTGTCTAGTGGCTTCTGCCCTCCTTGGGGGCAGATGGGCCTAAAAAAACATACTGCTAATCTGCCACCCAAAGAGGACAGAAATGGCCACAATCATCCTCCCATAAAGGGGAGTGACTCTTGTCCAAGGGGCCGCTCCCCAACATAAAAAAAAAATAACCCTGGTGGCATAGTGGCCATACAAAAAAAAGAAAATCAGCCAATCTGCCCCCCAGGGGTGCAGAAACGGCCAAATTAATGCTCCCCAAAGGGGAGCGACCCTTGCCCAAGAGGCCACTCCCCACAAACAAATCCCTGGTGGTCTAGTGTGCCCAAACATGGAAAGACATAGCCCCCAAAGGAGAGCGACCCTTGCCCAAGGGGTCACTCTCCCCAAAAAACAATCCCTGGTGGCCTAGTGGGCCCTAGATTAAAAAAAGGCGAAATCTGCCCCCCCCCCTTGGGGGCAGACAGCCAAAAACATAGCCCCCAAAGGGGAGTGACACTTGCCCAAGGGGCCACTCCCCACAAAGTATTCCCTGGTGGTCCAGTGGGCCACTTAAAAATAAAATGGCGAAATCTGCCCCCCAGGGGGGCAGACAAAGCCAAAACACATTGCCCCCATAAGGGGAGCGACCCTTGCCCAAGGGGCCACTCCCCACAAACAAATCCCTGGTGGTCTAGTGGGCCAAACATGGCGTTACACAGCCCCCAAAGGAGAGCGACCCTTGCCCAAGGGGTCACTCTCCAAAAAAAAAAATCCCTGGTGGCCTAGTGGGCCCTAGATTTAAAACAAAGGCGAGATCTGCCCCCCCATGGGGGCAGACAGCCAAAAACATAGCCCCCAAAGGGGAGTGACCCTTGCCCAAGGGGCCACTCCCCACAAAATACTCCCTGGTGGTACAGTGGGCCGCTTTTAATAAAAATATTCTGAAATCTGCCCCCCCAGGGGGGCAGCCAAACCCAAAAAAACATTGCCCCTATGAGGGGAGCGACCCTTGCCTAAGGGGCCGCTCCCCCCAAACAGTAATCAATTTCAATAAAAAAAATAAAAAAATCCTTGGCGTCTAGTGGACATGCCTGCTGCACGATCGCACGATCGTGCAGCAGGAATGCACAAAAGAGGCATCGGGGGAAAGGAAAACCCTTTCCTTTCCCCAATGCCTCTTTTGATTAAATCCCCCCCTCCCCCGAGGAGAAACTCACCTCCTCTCTTCCCAACGCGCTGGAAGCAAATGGCTTCCACCGCGTTGGGAATCCTCAATGACGTCAGCGCGGCTCGCGCGCTGACGTCATTGATGACGTGGAGGGGGGGTGCGGGGGGAGGCAGGGGAAGGGCTTCCCCTGCCTTCCCCGGTGGGAGGCAGGGCTTCCCCTGCCTTCCCCGGTGGGGGCACGTAGATGGGCGGCCCACGGGGGGAGCGCCAGCGCTTTCCCCGTGGGTGGGTGCTAGGACGGCCGGGAGCCGTCCGACGCACACGCCACCCGTGACGTCAGACAGCTCCCGGCCGTCCGACGCACGGAAAGGGTTAAAACAAGCAATTAACCATCTCGTCCGAAAACAACATATACATTTCCTCACTGGTCGGCACCAGGAAATCAATCGCCTTAAGCGAGTGAGAAGACGTTTTATGCGCAGTGAAAAAAGAAGGGAGTGTGATGCTAAGTGGATTGGGCTGAGGGAAGCCGCAAGGGCCAAAGACTCAAGAAAGTATTGGCACTTGATCGCGGAATACTGTGATTCAAGGCAGAGGGCTCTACCCATACCGATTCCAGAAAAGGACTGGGTGGATTACATCTCCCTATTATATGGAAATAATAGCCCAGTTTCTCTCGTGATGACAGATGGGGTTAAACCCGCATCTACTGAATTTACTGAATTTGGCCCCCCATCAGGAGAGGAACTGGTCAGTTATATAAAGAATGCTAGGACCTCCGGCGCACAAGGGCCAGACAGAATCCGAATTGCACTAATCAAAAAGGAGCCAGAAGCATGGGGCGATTTTCTAGAGCCACTTTTTAAATATTGTTTTCTTATGAATAAAATCCCCCCCTCTTGGAAGGGGAGCATTATAGTCCACCTGTATAAAAAAGGACCGAAAACGGCGCCGGCTAGTTTTAGACAGATTGCCCTTCTGGATGCCTCAGGCAAACTATTTGCAAAAAGCATATTATGTCATCTACAACAATGGGCTTATGATCAGAATATTCTTCCACCGGAACAAGCTGGTTTTAGAAAGAACCATGGAACCCTGGATAATATAGCGGTTGTTCAGACAATTGTAGAGAAATATGTTTTCTCCCGAGGTATGCCAATGTATACAGCTTTTATTGATTTCTCCACAGCGTTTGACAAAGTGGACCGCAAGACGCTGTGGAGAAAGCTTGTCTTCCTTGGCATACCACATCACCTTTTGGGTCTGATTATGGAATTACATACAGACACCTGGTGCCAGGTTCTGATGGGAGGTTCGCGGGGTTTATCATGTAAAATTAGAACGCACAATGGGCTTAAGCAGGATTGCCTATTAGCACCACTTTTATTTTCTTTGTACATTGTTGATCTCCCCGGCGTTCTGAATTCTGTAAGGGGGGATGCCCCCAAAATTGGTACAATGCCCGTTGGCTCTCTATTATATGCAGATAATGTTGCAATATTCGATCTAACGCCTATTGGCCTGCAACGTCGGCTGGATGCCCTGAGTAAATATGCAGAGGCTCACTTCTTGAAAATTAATATTGCAAAAAGCAAGATTTTGGTTTTTCGTAAGAAGGGGCTCAGAACAAAGAGATATCTAAAATGGATGCTTGGTTCTGAAAAATTGGAACTGGTTGACTCGTACCTATATTTAGGGAAGGTTTTTTCTAAAACAGGCCGAGATTTGGAGCATATTAAACACTGTGTTAGTAAAGCTGTCTCCCAGGCAAGTGCATTAAACAGATTTTATAAAACTTGCGGGAGACGCCATTTTGGCCATGTTTTATCTGTTTTTAAGGTCAAAATCCTTCCCTCGTTAATATATGCTGCCGAGGTGTTGGACATGAAATATTGGCTCTCTTTCGATAAGGCGGAAGGGCAAAGCCTGCGTCAAATTTGCAATTTAAATTCTTTGGCTGCCCCACATGTACTGCGCCTTGAATTTGGATTAGTCTCATCCTTCATTTTGTCCCTGGCAGCTGTTCTCAGGTGGGGTAACTCCCTCTTTTGGGGGAAGGAGGGTACACTTAGGGCTGCCCTGAGAATAGAAATTTTTTACACGCTAAAAGAAAAATCAACGTTTTTTAGGTCCTTTGTATGTGCAAGTGATACATCTTAGTTTGAACCCCGCTTCTCCCATGCCTAAATCTGTACTGAAACAGTTTTTAAAGAAGTCTAGATCCCCTATCAGTTTGGCGAGAGACGTTGCCTCAAGTCAGTCCAGGTCTAGTAATGAGGCGGTCAGTGGGAGTGCCTTGGGGAATAAACCACAGCCTTATTTAATTTGGAATTTCCCTCACGGGATTAGAAGGCTGATTCTCCTACTGAGATTTAATTTGCTGCCTCTAAGAGAAGTCACTGGTATCTGGGATAAAACACTAAGAGAGAAGAGAATTTGCGAATTTTGCCAGTTACAAATCCAAGATCTAAATCATGTTTTATTTGTATGTTCAAAGTTGCAAAGTGCTAGGCGATTGTTCTTAAAGCCAGTTTTTATCAAATTTAATATTCCCTCTGCCCAGGAGGCACGATCTTTGGTTTTGTCCCCTCCGAATGAAATGGTTTGTTTTAAGATATATCAATTTTTTAAAACATTTCTGTCTATTTACTAGGAAATGTTTTAAACAGTAATTCTATTTTCATGATATAATATTGATTGTTTGGTTATTTGATTGCTTCATGTATTTATAGCACTATTTACACATCTCTCAGTATGTTTGATATAAGAATTTTAACAGCAAAGTATAAGGAAGAATTTTGTATTGTATGTAAAGTTTGTCTTTTTTAATCTGTTGGTGTGTTTTTGTGTACCTCCGTAGGAGTTCCATAACAAAATAAATAAATAAATTGGAAATTGGTGTGCTCAGTTTATTCACTTTACGAGTCTGATTTTGACATACAAACTTCCATCGTTAGTAATTGGGCAACCTTTTTGGTGTATGCCCTGTAAGCAGGCTTTTAAACTTACATTTTGCTTTTGTGTTATTCTAACTGAGTTTTAAAGAAGTTATTTTAAAGTTGGAGACTTTTCTGCCTTTTGCTTTTCCTGTCCCAAGCATTTACTTTGGTAACAGTAAAGGCAATAAATTGTGGCCTAGGTGCTTTAATCGAGATAAGGCCAACCGTTCAGTAAGCTATATTATTCTTTATAGAACTTAGATTGCCTTTGTTGTGCAAGTACCAAATATCTGTCCCCTGTGCCACCTGTATCCAGTGTCTGCTGTAGTCCATCTGTTTCTTCCTTTTAAGTGCAAGCAGATGTTAGCTGTCTAAGTCTAAGGAATGTAAATGAAGGACGTACTTGAATTGTAAATAGAGTATTTATCCAGTCACTTGCATGGCTATAAAATATAGTTCAACACCTTCTTTTAACCTTAATTACAAGAAGGTAAAGTGTTAGTAGACAAAATATCTCCTCTATGATATTGGATGCTCCCCTTATGTGTAATGCAAAACATTACTACAGTGTGGTTTCTGTTTGATGTTATTAATATTTACATTTTGCACCTTGGCTTTCTAGCTGTAGTATTCTGCTGTATATTTGAAAATAGTTTTACATGTCAGTTTAGCAAATCCGTTCAGTATAATGTGCTATTTACCTTTGAACAAGCTAAAATAAGTGAGTTGATTACCTTTCTGTTTTTTATCTGCACATGGGCGATGTGTCATATATAAGAATACTTTTGCCCCTTCTTTCTTTGAAACATAGCTGATAGGGTGAACGGCTTAAGTTGTATTGCACAGACATTAACACTTGGCTTTCAATCATAGGCTTAGTCCTACATTGACAGTAGTGTACCTGTAGGCACAATGAATTTACCTGTGAACCTTCAACTCTTGATACAAATATCTTCTTCTTTGCATAACGTTCTTTGTCAAGGCCCTTGTGGACAAGGACTGCCTTGCACATGGCACTTGGGCCTATTTCTGTGTTCTGAATTTTATTTACAAATGTGAAAGGTAGCACACATTGCTTAATCTGCGTATGTCTGAAGTGGAAAACGTGACATTGAATGAAAAGCATGACTATGCAGCATTTGTAAGCTCGTTGTTGTTTGATCATGTGCACATTACTCTCTCTAGATTTTCAAGTTTTTACAGTACCTCATTTTCCCTGCCTCCCTGTGATGAAACTGTGTGATTGTCTCTCATTGTGCTGCCTTTCAAAAGTACCTCTGTTCCCTTTCTATTTTCCTTATGCCCTTGTGTTTTTTGTGCCAACTTTATTTGCTTTTAAGTCTTGACAACTTGAATTGTGTGGCCAGGTTTTACACTTAAATGTACCTTTCAATATTCAGTGCTAAGTTTAAAGTTTCATTTTAATGCCATGATGTGCTTTATGGTGTTAGTCACTATGGGCCTCATTAGGTAGTCGGGTGGAAGGCCATCCAACAGCTAGTCGGTGGCGTTCTGCCCGACATCTGAGGCATCGGTCCGACTGCTGTATTATAATACAGGGTGTCCGACCGATGCCTCTGGGGGGTATCCGCTCCGACAGTCTCAAAGAGACCATCGGGGCGGGGGGCGGATCGTAAGCCCCAAAATGGAGGCAGTGCCCGCTCAGACACTGCCGTGGGGATTACGATACAACTTTCCGACAACCTTTTTATGTCGGTTTTTCCGCCATGAAGGTATTTTGGGGCCCCTAGCAGGGCCCCTCTCCCTTGTGGCCCTCAGCTATGGGCCCTGGGTGGGCACCTGTGGTGCCCCCCTAAACATCAATGCATTGTGTGGCAGGCACCGCACGGTGACTGCAACACGGTGCATGGATGTTTAAAAAGTGTATATTTCTTATTGCTGCTTGTGCTGTGGCCTGCAGCACAAGCCACAATAGGAAATATACTCTTTCCGACCGCCGTGAAGGCGGTAGCATCGTAATTTGGGAAGTGGAACTGCCAACTCCTTGTCGGGCGGTCCCTTTTCCGCCACGATGCTGGTCGGATGCTCGTCTGACTGGCATCGTAATGAGGCCTGTTATGTCTGCTTTGTTGCAGGACGCATCTTACTACAGACCTGCAAGTGCTGGGGAAATATTTAAGGGTCATTAAGGGCCTTGTGAATATCTGTCACAATCCTACATTTTTTCGTCCTTCACTTCCCCTGGCTCACCCTTGATTACTGTTGGAAAGTGCCTCTTTTTGCATGGTTAGCTCCCTGTTTTTACCTGATGTGATTTCAATCTGTAAGTACACTGCACTGCTAACCAGGTCCACAGTGCCAGATCTTGTTCCCAAAACACTGTTCCACAATTTGCAGAATTTCAGCTACCCCTGTAAGTCCCTAGTAAATGGTACCCCTGGTACCTAGGGCATGAATACTCAAGAGGGCCCTCTGGAGCTACTGCACTGGTTGTGCCACCCCAGGGTCCCCTCACCAAGGCTATGCACTCATTTCAGGCTGCGTGTCTTGGTGCAGTCAAATCCAAAGAGTTGACATGACACACATCCCTGTGTGCCATACCAACCATACACTGCTTAAGATATCGGTAAGCCACGCCTACTGCAGGCCTTTAGCCCTAAAGCAGGGTGCACTATATCCTATATCTGGGCATATCCGCATTAGCAAATATGCTCCTACATTGTCCAGTCTATTCTGAGATGTTGTAAGTAAACAGGGAAGCCATAAAGAGTACACCAGCTGGATACTTGTCAACCCGAGTTTCCTAGCTCCATGATGGCTTCACTGATTTCTAAGATGTTTGGTACAAAACATCCTGTCTTAATAAATCTTTACTGATTCCAGTAATAGATTTAATAATATACTCACACAGGGGAGCCTTTTAGTGGTTCCTCTGAAACGTAACCAAACACTACTGGAGTCTCTGGCCAATTTTTACATCTCTGCCACCACCAGAGATTTATCTGACACCATGGGATGAGAGCCAGTGCTCTCAGAGGACAGAAACAATACCTGCTCTGGGTGGGGGTGTTTCACACCTCCTCCAGGTCAGAAAGGCCTTCTCGGGGGGGGAGGGCTTCAAAGGCAGTGCCACCTTTGAAATCCAACCCAGGAACCCCCAGATAGTGGGGGAGGCCAAGCCCCCTTTCCTGCTCCACTTTTGGCAGGAGGAAAGGTGGGAACATAAGTTAAATGAGGAGGAGGGTCCCCCCCAGCCTGTACCAACCCTAGGGCTGGGCAGGCAAGGTGAACCCCTCTCTTGAAATTCTGCCATCTTGAGATAGTAAGAAAACCTCCAATCAGGGTAGGGTAGTGCCTCTTCCCACAGATAGTGGTCACTAGAATGTGTAGACAGCGTAAAGGTACATACCCAATTGGCTCTTACCTGTCTTCCCTTGTAACACCTTGAAATTCAGTATTTAGGTGGCTCCCCAAGACCTGAACATCACATTCATCAGACCAAAGAAGACCAGGACAAAGAAGACCCGCTGAACGAGAACTGAAGCCCTGCTGCAGAAGACAAAGGCGCCAAGCTCTGCCAGCTGCTCCAAGGACTCAACAATCGCTGCCTGCTGTGTCGTCCTGAAACTGCAAGGACTCCAAAAACCCCAGAGCACCTAAAACCTTTGAGAAATCACGAGAAGCTCCCTTGGAGTGAAGGTATCACTCCCATGCACACCGCAGGCACGATGCTGTGAAGTCGAGTTTGTCAACTTGCTGCTACCCGATGACCTAGACACAGCACTGAAGCAAGAAGAGGTTCAACAGCTCCAGAGGGTCAGATCTGCCTCTCCGCCAAGTTTGGAGGCAACAAGACCTACCAGAGCTGCAGTGTACCAATACCCAACGTACCAGACCCCCAACAGTAAAAACCAAGAAGAAGAGTCCACTCCGGACTCCCAAAGCACCAGAAGCAAGCACCCAATGAGGGACATCGAGACACCTGAGACCCACTTCCTTAGTGGCCCAGCTGTCCCGAGATTGCCTCTCCAAGTTGACTACTCCTGACCGCGAAGTCCCTCAGGACGCATGACACTGACCTGTTCACTCTGCACCCTGCTGTACTGGCCCCGGCACCAACTAACCAGTTCTGCTCCTGTGGTCCCCAGGCCCTAGGGACCACCTCCCTCCAAGGAGATCCACCGGACTTACCTGTAAGTCCACCTGTGCAGTGCATTTTCAAGTGGCCCCTTCGTCTTTGCGCAACAGTTTCCAAGACCCTCAGCACTCTGCTCCCACCCGATCAGGGACGACCCGAACTTCTCTTGCTGAAACTTTTGACCTGGTCCCGACATCGACATAAAATGAGAAGGTGAACTTCGTTAAAGCATTGCCTGATTTTATATGCATTTTTCCTCGTTATCCCCATTGTTTTCTATGGTGCATAAATAACTGCGTACAAAAGTGATATATTTTCTGAACTTTGAAAAATCGTAACTCCGAAACTACTTACCTTAGAACGATATTCTTCGTCTTAAAATATACATAAAAATTTATTTTATTTTTACAAATTGGTCTTGGATTTATTCTTTAGTGTGTGTCTCATTTATTGCCTCTGTGAGTATAACAGATGCCTAGCACTACCCTCTGATAAGCCTACCTGCTCTCCCACACTACCACATAAAGAGCATTAGAAGTATCTGTTTTTAGCTCTGTATACCATTTGGGGACCCTCTGGATTTCTGCACAGTGTACTTTTGTTTTTAGTACACTATATAGAGAGCCAGCATTTATTGTGTAGTTCTTTTTTTTAACTTTATGAAAAGGTCCCAACTTTAGTAAAATAATGCCTGAAACTAGTAGCCAGGGTCAGGAGCTCGACCCGACCCCTTACCCAGACCTAAGCCATGCTAGATGCAGGGCCTTCTGTAAAGGCTATGGTATCAGAACAGGCAAAAGTCCAAAAATTGAATATCTTCAAAAACTGATAGCTCAATTTGAGAAAGATCCCCAGACCTGGTAGCCTAGTCTGGGGATGATGATAATGTCAATGGAGATAATACTGAGGATGGACATGAGTCATTGCCCTCAGATACAGCTGAGACCCCCTCAGATGAGGACCTCATGATGGAAAGGTTGACCAGGAGACTGCACTTAGAAGCTCAGCTCCTGGAAATAGAAAGACAAAGGAAAAAGATGGGCCCTAAGGCCTGTCACTGGTGGCTGCATGCAAATAAATAGGGAGGGTGAAGTTTGTTATGACTCCAAACTCCCTAAAGGGATTGTTCCTACATATTCAGATGGTAATGATATCACCAAAGGGTTCACTGCATTTGAGAGGGCCTGTATAGGAAGGAAAGTAGCCAGAAAGAATAGGGCTCCTCTCTCGTGGGAACTATTCTCAGGGAAATGCAGGGATAGACTCCTGACATTGCCTGAAAAAGATGTTGAGTCTTATGACCTAATGAAGGGTACCCTGATTGAGGGCTTTGGACTCACCACTGAAGAGTATAGAATAAGATTCAGGGAATCTCAAACAACCCAGAGTCAAGTCCTGGGTGGAATTTGTTGACTTTTCAGTGAAAACAGTAGGAGGTTGGTTAACAGGTAACAATGTGAATTACTTTGAAAGGCTTAACAATTTAATTATGAAGGAGCATCTTTTGAGTAATTGCAACAATGAGAAGTTACATCGGAATCTGGTAGATCTAAGTCCACTCTCTCCTCTAGAGCTGGGAAACAAGGCAGACCACTGGGTCAAAACAAGGGTGACTAAAACTACCGCTGGTGGGGGTGACCAAATGAAAGAGGCCAAAAAGACCCCCCAAGGGAAAGATGGTGACCAAAAAGTCAAAAACAAAAATTAGTCTTCTTCAGGCCCCCAAAAACCTGCTCAGGAGGGTGGGCCCAGAAACTCATCACAGTCCAAGGGTGGGTACCAGGGTAAAAACTGAGATCCCAAGAAGGCGTGGTGTTTTGATTGCAAAACAACTGGACACCGATCTGGAGACCCTAGCTGTAAAAAAAAAAAAAAAAGAATGTCTCTAGTCCACCTGTAGCAAATGCAGTTGTGCGTCTCCAGGTGGGATCAATCAAACTAAGGAACATCCAATGGCCTTGGTGACCTTAGATTGAGGAGGGGTTAATGGCCTCAAAAGGGCAATGGTGTCTTCTGCTATCCCTGTACAGTGTCTGCTTAGAAATGATTTGGAGTATTCAGCATGGGCTGAGGCAGAAAAGAAAACTGATGAAGCAATGCTGGGAATACCTGAATGGGTGTGTGTAAAAACAAGGGCACAAAGCAAAACCCAAGGTGAAGAAGTAGTGTTGGAACCTGAAATGATAGACCAACCTTCCAAGAGAAAAGGCAGGAAGACTGGGGAGCCAGCTTCAAAACAGACACCAGACCAAGTCCCCTCTCCTCAGGGAGAAGACTTGTCAGCCCCAGAGGGAACTGAGCCTCAGGAGATTTGGCCTTACACAGCAGAGCTCTTACGACCAGGGGGACTTTCTAGGGAAGATCTGTGCAAGGGGCAGAGAACCTGTCCCACTCTTGAAAGCCTGAGGCAGCAAGCTGCTGATCAGGAAAAGGGACGTGTCAGTGGTTCCCACATGACCTATTGGGAGAGGGGACTCCTATACACTGAGCCTAGAGAGCCCAAGCCTGGTGCCACTAGGAGAGCAGTAATATCTCAGCAGTTTAGAGAGTTTCTCCTAACATTGGCCAATGACAATCCCCTAGCTGGAAATCTTGGCCATACAAAAACCTGGAGTCGGTTAGTCAACCACTTCCACTGGCCAGGAATGTCCCAGAAGCTGAAGGAGTTTTGCAACTCCTGTGCCACCTGTCAGGCTAGTGACAAGACAGGTGGCCACCTGAAGGCCCCCTTAATTCCACTTCCAGTGGTTGGGGTCCCCTTTGAAAGGGTAGAGATTGCCATTGTTGGTCCCCTTGACCCTCCAACAGCATCACAGAACAAATATATTTTGGTAGTTGGGGATCATGCCACCAGGTACCCTGAGGCAATTCCCCTAAAGACACCACTGCATTTGCAGTAGACAAGGCCCTCCTTGGTATTTTTTTTACTAGTGTTGGCTTTCCTAAGGAGATGGTATCAGACAGATGTACAACTTCATGTCTGCATACTTGAAACGCATGAGGGCTGAGTGGGGTGACCTAT
The DNA here is from genome assembly GCA_963921515.1 of Calotriton arnoldi. Taxonomy (NCBI): domain Eukaryota; kingdom Metazoa; phylum Chordata; class Amphibia; order Caudata; family Salamandridae; genus Calotriton; species Calotriton arnoldi. Next base: position 121,380 of record CAWUFW010014439.1, read on the forward strand.
AGGTTCACTACACCATATCATCTGCAGGCAAATGGGCTTGTTAAATCGTTTAACAAGACCCTAAAAGGCATGGTTGGTGGAATCCCTGAAAAACTCAGAAGGAGATGGGCTGTCTTGCTACCTTGCTAGCTTTTTTCTTACAGAGAGGTGCCACAAAAAGGAGTAGGGTTTTCCCCCTTTGAACTTTTGTTTGGACACCCTATAAGAGGACCGCTCTGTCTTGTCCAGGAAGGATGGGAGAGACCACTCCATGACCCAAAGCAAGACACTGTGGATTATGTACTTGGCCTTCGTTCAAGGATGGTTGAATACATGAAAAAGCTAACAAAATTCCTTAGGCCAGCCAAGAGCTCCAGAAGCTCTGGTATGATCAAAAGCCTGTCATGGTGGAGTTCCAACCAGGAAGGTGTGGGGTTTGGAACGTGTGGCCCCAAGGGCCCTTCGGGACGAATGGACTGGGCCCTACCGTATCCTTAAGAGAAATGGGGAGGTCACTTACTTAGTGGACCTTGGCACATGTAGAAACCCCAAAAGGGTGATACATGTAAATCACCTTAAACCCTACAATGAGAGGGCTGATGTCCCATGCTTATGGTTACAGATGAGGAACAGGAGGTAGAGGGTGAGCCACTCCCTGACCTCCTTTCTCACAACCCTATGGAGTGGTCTTTTCAGACACCCTCACTGCCCAAAAGTAGACTGATTGCAGGCAAGTCTTAAACCAGTTTGCTGAGCTCTTTTCCTTGACCCCTGGGCAGACTTAATGGTGTACACATGATGTGGACTCTGGTGACAGCCTACCTGTCAAAAACGAAATATACAGGAAGTCTGATCATGTCAAGAAAGCATCAAAGTTGAGCTAAGCAACATGCTGGAGTTGGGTGTCATTGAACCCTCAGAGTGCCCCTGGTCCAGACCAGTTGTATTAGTCCCCAAGCCTCATTCCCAAGGTGTAAAGAAAGAAAGTAGGTTTTGTGTGAAATACGGGGGCCTCAATGCAGTTACCAAGACAGATGCCCATCCAGTTCCAAGAGCGGATTAGCTAATTGACAGGTTCGGGCAGCCACATATCTGAGTACCTTTGATCTCACATCAGGGTACTGGCAGATAGGTCTGACCCCTGGAGCAAAAGAAAAATCTGCATTTTCCACTCTGGATGGGCACTTTCAGTTGACAGTGATGGCCTTTGGTTTGAAGAATGCCCCTGCCACTTTTCAGAGGTTGGTGAATAATGTCCTTGCTGGATTGGAAGCCTACAGTGCAGCCTATCTTGATGATATTTCTGTTTTTAGCTCCACCTGGCAGGATCACCTGATCCACCTCCAAAACGTCCTGGAGGCTCTGCAGAGAGCAGGTGTCACTATCAAGGCAAGCAAGTGCCAGGCAGGGCTAGGTTGTATATTTGGGCCACCTTGTGGGTGAAGGCCAAGTTGAGCCCCTACAGCCCAAAATCCAGATCATTCTGCATTGGGAAGTTCCAGCCACCCAGTCCCCAAATCAGGGCATTCCTTGGCTTGACTGGGTAGTATAGGAGGTCTGTGCATGGATATGGGTTCATTGTGGCCCCCCCTCACAGAACTGACTGCTAAGAAAATGCCCAAAAAGGTAAATTGGACAGTGAGCTGTCAAAAGGCTTTTGACACCTTGAAAGAAGCAATGTGCTCAGCACCCATTCTAAAAGCTCCAGATTACTCCAAGCAGTTCATAGTGCAGTCAGATGCCTCTGAACATGGGATAGGAGTAGTCCTATCCCAGACCAGTGATAATGGCCATGACCAACCTGTTGCTTTCATAAACAGGAAGCTTCTCCCCAGAGAGCAGCGTTTGGAGTGCCATAGAGAGGGAAGCCTTTGCTATGGTTTGGTCCCTGAAGAAGCTGAGACCTTACCTGTTTGGTTCTCACTTTCTTGTCTAAACTGACTACAGGCCTCTCAGATGGCTCATGCAGCTGAAAGGAGAAAACCCCAAATTGGTAAGATGGTCCATATCCCTACAGGAAATGTACTTTACAGTGGAACGCTGACCTGCGACTGACCATGCCAATCCAGATGGCCTTTTCAGATTGTTCCACTTAGAAGATGAACACTCTATAGGGAAAGGTTAGTCTCATCCTCTTTCATTTGGGTGGGGGGTCATGTAGGAAAGTGCCACTTTTTGCTTGGTTAGCCCCCACTTTTTACCTGATATGATTTCAAACTGGAAGTGCACTGGGTCCCTGCTAACCAGGTCCCCAGTGCCAGATCTCTTCCCCAAAACACTGTAACATGATTGCCACAACTTCAACTACCCTGGTACCTAAGCCATGGGTACTAAAGAGGGTCCTCTGGGGCTACAGCACTGGTTGTGCCAACCCGTGCCCCCTCACCAAGGCTATGCACTCTGCGTGTCTTGGTGCAGGAAAATCCGAAGAGTCAACATAGTACACAGCCCTGTGTGCCATACCAACCATATACAGCATAAGATATAGGTAAGTCACCTCTACTGCAGGCCTTTAGCCCTAGTGCAGGGTGCACTATATTCTATGTGTGGGCTTATCAGCATGAGCAGATATACCCCTACAATGTTCAGACTATTCTGAGATCTTGTAAGTAAACAAGCAAGCCATAAAAAGTGCATGGGCTGGATAATAGTCAACACAAGTTTCCTGCTCCATGATGGCTTCAATGATTCATCTTGTCTTAATAAATCCTCACTGATGCCAGTGTTGGATTTAATAATAAATTCACACAGGAGACACTTTTAGAGGGCCACCTGAAACTTAACCAAACACTAGTGGGGTCTCTGGCCAGTTTTCATCAGCCTGCCATCACCAGACATGATTCTGACCTCATGGGGTAAGAGCCAGTGCTGTCAGAGGACTGAAACAATACCTGCTCTTGACGGGAGTGTTTCACATCTCCTCCAGGACAGGATGGCTTTCCTGGCTTTTCCCCAGGCCCTTGCGACCTCCTCCCTCCAAGGAGATCCACACGACTTACCTGTAAGTCCACCTGTGCAGTGCATTTTCAAGTGGCCCTTTCGTCTTTGCGCACTAGTTTCCAAGACCACCAGCAATCTGCTCCCGCCCATTCCAGGATGCTCCTGAACTTCTCTTGCTGAAACTTTGGACCTGATCCCAACATCGACCTAAAACGATAAAGTGAACTTCGTGAAAGCATTGTCTGATTGTATATGCTTTTTTCCTCTTTCTGTTCATTGTTTCCTATGGTGCATAATTGTGCACAAGAGTGATATATTTTCGGAACTTTGAAAAATCGTAAGTCTGAAACTACTTACCTTAGAATTGTGTTCTTGGTCTTAAAAATAAATAAAAATCAACTTTTTTTTTTACAATTGGTCTTGGATTTATTCTTGACTGTGTGCCTCATTTATTGCCTATAAAACAAATGTTTAGCACTATCCTCTGATAAGCCAAACTGCTCCACCACACTACCACAAAAATAGCATTAGAGTTATCTGCTTTTACCTTTGTGCACCATTTGGGGATCCTCTTGACTCTCTGCACAGTATACTTCTTTTTAGTACACTATATAGAGAGCCAGCTTCCTACAACTGCACTGTGTGACCTTGTGCGCAGTGTGGGTAGGAGAGGATGCTCACTATTAAGCTATGTCGGTTAAATGTAACTTGAAGAAGCTCTAGGTGACGTGAATTGTCTTCTCTTTCTGGGGAGATATAGTAAAACTTTAGGCAAATACGTCTCTACGTTTACTGCCTTTAGTAGGGCCCAATCCAACGGTCAACAATAGAATTTTTGGAAGGGCTGGCAGGAGGAGCCTGGCCGTCAGCCGTGGGTTGCAAAGGTCCCAGTTTTACCTCCAAGACCAGCAGGGACACCTAAAGAACTTTTGTTCACAACAGTAGCTTCTTCACAAAGAGGACGAACCCCCCGCTCACGAGGCAGCAGGGGTAAGTTCCAGGGAGCTAGAGATCAAGGTAATTTTTAACCCTTAAATTGGTTCTTTCTACACAAAGGTAGGCTGAAGATTATGTTTTTTTGTCCAAAACTGGTCTGGCATAACAAAAACATTCTTGGGTATTACAAACCGTGAGGGGTTTCAGAGTAGAATTTGGTGAGATTCCTTACCAAAGGTGTCCGCCAGGGGAGTTATCCTTAGATCAGGAGTAAATGATACTGGTAGATACAGAAGTTGCTCAAGGGGGCAATTTGCAAGGTCATGGACTCAGAGAAGAGTTTTGCAAGTACTGTTTTCCTAGTGAAGAAGAATGACATGGGTTGGCGGTCTGTAATAAACTTGAAGGAATTAAACACATTTTACAGGAAAAAGACTGGCTAGCGAAGTTGGATCTGAAAGACGTTTACTTCACTATTCCCATGGACCGTGGTTTGCAGAAGCATTTACGGTTCAGTTGGAGAGGTATTTTGTACCAGTTCTCCTGTCTACCCTTTGGTCTGTCATCAGCCCCTTGGTGCTTCACCAAGGTACTGCGCTCAGTAGTTGCTTTCTTGAGAAAGAGGGGAGTACGTTTATTAATTTACCTAGACGACATACTAATAATGTCTCAGGATCAGGGGAATTGCTGAAGCACATGAAATGGTCAACAGATCTCCTAGAGGCCTTAGGGTTCATTATCAATGTGGAGAAGTCAATCATGACTCCCACACAGAATTTGGAATTTCTGGGATTTCAGGTGAATACCAATCTAGCCAAGCTTTGTCTCCCTGAAAAGAAATTGACAAAGATCAAGAAGGAGGTAGGTCACATTCCAGTGAAGGAAGTGGTGACTTTGAGGATCCAGCAAGAGTTGTAGGACTTTCGCTGTCCTCCATTCGTTTCCCTGGGTCCTTTGCATTACAGGACTCTCCAGAGACTGAAAACCCTGGGTTTCAGGAAAAGTCTTTGGTATGCAGATGTAATTCCCTGTCCCAGGAGGCTCGAAAGGACTTACAATGGTGGTTGGACAACTTGGAGAGCTGGAACAGCAAGGCAATATTTGTGAATGTTCCAGACGTTACTGTAGAGACCTTGTTTGGAGAGCAAGGTTAAAGCGAAAGAAACTGGAGGGAAATTGTTTGGGGAGGAACTATCCTTACACATAATTTATTTAGAGATGTTAGCAGGGCTGAGCGCTTTGATAACTTTCAGGTCTTTTTTTTAGAAAACAGCGTTGTGTTGATCCAGTTGGACAATTTTTACGGCTGTATCTTACATCAATCATCTAGGGGGAGCAAGATCGAAACAACTTGCAGATCTAGCCAGGGAAATTTGGTACTTTTGTAGGGATCAGAAATTTCTCTTGAAAGCAGAGTTTATCCCAGGTCATCAGAACAAGAGAGCAGACTGGAACTCAAGATTCCTGAGGGACATTAGCGACTGGAAGCTGAGTCTAGTGTATTTCAGGAAGATTCAGAATTTGTGGGGTCCTTTTCAGGTAGACCTGTTTACCAGCATATTGACATTTCAGGTAGAACGGTATTACAGGTGGTGGTCAGATTCCATGGCATTGGCAGTGGGCGCTTTTGTGCAGGTTTGGAATGGAGAGAATTGCTTTGTGTTCCCTCTGTTTGCATTGATCCAGAGGGTGTTATTAAAGGTCCAGAGGGAATGATGCAACATCATTCTAGTAACTTTGTTTTGGAACTTGCAAGTTTGGTCCCCTGGAGTAATGAAACTAATAGTACAGGTTCCCCGTTTGATACCTGGGAGTTTAGGCCTTTTGGAAGGGCAGGAAAAAGAGGTGCATCCTTTAGTACTAGAAGGAAATTTGAACCTTCTTGTTTGGAAGATTTCAGGAAATCTGGTAGATACTCTGGCCTTCCGAGAGAGGCAATGAATCTATTGGATGAATCATAGACACCAGGTACCAGGAAAAGATTCAGAGGAGTATGGGGAAAGTGGAGTAGTTGGTACATGGAGAGAAATTTGTATCCTATAGAACTGTTAACTGTTAGAGATCTGGTATTTTGACAGACATTCCTTGGTAAATGACTTTGCTGTTGGTAGCGATCCTTTAGTGCACTGAGTGATGAAGGGGATTAGACTTAGGCAACCACCTAGGGCTCATTATGGTTCCTTATGGAAAGTCAATCTTGTTTCTGACCTTTTTGTTACCTGGCCCGAAAATACCTATCTTTCTTTGAGACAAATATCATGAAAGTTAACGTCTTTGCCCTGGCTAATCTATTTTAGAAGAGTATCAGACGTTAAAGCATTAGAGGTTTGCAATAGGTTTTATTCCCCGGATGGGTCCACTTTGAGATTTGGAAAAAGACTAAAACCATGTCTGAAAACATTTTTTATCCCTTTTTCAATTACTGCATGAAATTGTGTGTTCTGAGTTGCATGAGAGTTTATATGAACAGAGAATGCTGGAATTTAGACCAGATGGCGAGGATCATTTGTTAATTTCCTATGTAAACTCCAATACGGCAGTTTCAACAGCTACCATTTCTCGGTGGGTAAGGGCAGTGATGTCCGAGGCAGGAACTGATCTGTCCAAGTTTGGGGCACACTCTTCTAGGGGTGCAATGGCTAGTAAAGTGTTTTGGGCAGGTGGTACTCATGCAGACATTCTTAAAGCAGGAGATGGGTCAAGTGCTAGGAATTTTGCGAACTTTTGTCTTAAAACAGTGGAGCATGTGAGTAGTCTGGCGCTGGTGAGATTTAAACATGCATAATGGTGCCTCTGGTCTTGTAATGAAATGGCAATTCTCCAATTAGCATACAGAGAGAATCTTGATTTCAATAAAGACAATGGAGGTTAACATTATCCCACCCACCACTCCTAATTTGTTTGGTTGGAATAGTCTCTACTTTAATGTAAATGTATCATTAACGTGATGTTACGCTACAGAGGGAAGTTTTTTACTTCATTGAGAATGTTTTGTGGTATCACTTGGTTTCTTCTTTCTTTCAGGTAACTCTTTGTAGTAGGAATAATTTTCAGTCAAGCCAAGGAGCATCTTTTTTTCATTGCAGCCTCAAAGAGGACTTTGCTTAGTGACGTTGAGTTATATACTGTTTTGAAAGTTCTAAAACTGGAATGTTTTGTTTATGATGTATTTTATATTCTTTAAAGGGCTACATGTTGGGGCACTAATAGAAGGTAATTGTATAATGTTAGTAGTCTCTGTTTTCTTTAATGAAATCAAGATTCTCTCTGTGTGTTAAATGGGGAATCGCCATTCTCTTTCAACGAAACCTTAAATGCTGAACACTATCCTAGAATGGATTTGACCTCCAGTATAGCAGCCTGTTCCTGCTCTAGGTCAACAGGACAAGTCAGAGCTTAGTCACGCCTTTTCTCTGCCCAAAAGTGCCTCTGATTGTCCATTGTTTGTGGGAGCACACTGCTCTCTTACCAACTCTGATGCCATTAAGGCTCCAGTGGGATTACCAATCAAGCACCTTATTTCTCTTGAACTTCTATCTGTTAGCACTGGTAGTAAGAAAGAGGGTGATTTAGGGACGCCATTCTCCAAACCACAAAAAGGTAATACTTACTCACAATTTGACTCTGGATACGGCAGGAACCCTCCAGTTAACATTGTTTCCTGCCACAAATGCAACACTAAGATTAGGACATCTAGTCTTATTACTCAAAGGACAGTGCAGCTAGAACAACAGACAGCTACTATGAAGCCACCCACGAAAAGGGTACGAAAGCGCTTCAGAAACCAAGATATAACCGAAGTACCAGCAGTAATTTCAATTCCAGTGCTGTGCCTCGCAGGCTATTCCCTCTGCCAATGAGGCCCCTTTGGTCAATGCAGGGTTACTTTCATCAACTGATTAACAGAGCCTCAAGCATACTACTAACAACAAAAATGTATTCAATCTTTCAATGTAATACACCATCAAAGCCAGAAAACAACACTGACAGCGTTTGTGGTGGTAAAATAGAGCCACGGAAGTCAGCCAGCTGTTAGTAATTTGCTGTTATTATCTGTCATTGATCCACTAACTCCAAAAAAGTACCCTATTAATGTACATCCTAAGAGCCCTGTAATTGACCTCTCAAGACCTAACGTGCTCACTACATTGAAGGAAGAGCCAATATCCTCTCATATCCAACTACCAATGTATCCGTCAGTGGTTCCAGCCTCAATGCTAAGAAACTGGCTGCCAATTAGATCAACCTCCTGTTGACTCTGTGTCATCTAATCTGCCTATTGATCATCAATGGTCTAATACATCATCGGCTTACCATCCCCCAAGTAGAAGTATGAAAAAACTAGTAAGAATTCAGGAAAATAACATTGGGGGAGCGGATGTGGTAAGACAGGAGTCTACATCCAGTTTAGTTTTTCCAACCAAAAAGTTAGAGTTTATTCCGCATTACGCATCCAAAGGCAAGCACAATATCTTAAATAGGAGTACGATATTAAAAATGTTTGGAACACTGGAGAGCTCCAGACACATTAATACAACGCGTCTGTAGGCAATAGAGTTTAAGGCAATATCAAATCTGAGAGGAAGAGATAACACAATAACCACCTGGTCTTCTCCGACGATAGCCAACCTTGTTTCACATCTCAAGGACAAATTCTTCTCATGGGGCATTGAGTTGTTGTTGTTACCCTAGCCCATTGTCACCAAGCACTAGCAAACTCAATGTTCAAGGTGTTGGTATTCTGAGAGGTGCCATTGGCTGTTATTTGCAAAGACAACTACTTGACCCACTGGAAGTCATCAATGTGGATACAGGGGGTCATCATCATGAAGTAAGCTCTCAAATACAGCAGGTCCACAAAGAAGGGTCATGGATGAGAATTATGCAACCGACTGCTCGTGCATGAAATCTCCGTGGGTAACAGAACATAGACATCTATGAGCTCAATTCCACCTCTTGCTATGAACTTGGTAAAAGCACTAATGTGTCATTTGGACTTTTTTCACCTCTGCGTAAAACTTTAGATTTGGTACAAGGAACCAAGAGCAGCATGTCTATTTAACATCCTCTACCGCAAGCCCTGGATATCCCTGACATTCAGAGGATACAGGAATCTGACATAAGACAGGTCCATTTAAAGGACAGCAATGTACTGAACCAATCACCACACAGCTTTGATTTATTGTCTGACTATGCTAATAACATCAGCAATATTTCCACTCCTGGTCTGGAATGTGGCGGGTATAAGGGGGAAAACTGAGAACCAAATATGGTCTGAATTTGTGTGCTCTTTTATGGTACATTGTATGCAGGAGACATGGGTTGTGCCGCCTTTACGCATTAATGGTTTAAAACATTCCATCTGAAAGCTACCCCATCTCCCTGTGGCCACCGCGTGGGGATTTGGCGATATAAATATTGCCCATGGTTAATGACAAGCCCTTCCTTCATTCAGCCGGCACATCATTTTACCAGATACTTTGCCCTAAATTTGAGGATGGCTTATGGTTTGGGCGTCATGAATTTTTAGAACAACATTCCTAAAGTCGATAGAGGCTATGTTTTGTCAAAGATGGGGTTTGATTTGGACTCCCTTAAATCAAAAGGAGGCAATTTTCTGGGTTTGATGTGGGAGGGTGATTTCAATTTCCGTCTTTGCCCCACTGTATATTGGGATGCCTGCGGTTTTACAGATGTAGATGGGAATTCCATGTCTCATTTCTCTCATGATATATTTGGAAATAATAGTAATCACCTGATGATGGCATTCAATATGAGTTTCGACAATGAATTTAGCAATATGAATCTTTTTTCCCCCTTATAGTTTTGTGGGTAGGGGTGAGGGCTCAGGTATTGATTTTATTTTACTGTCTGCCAACTTAGTTAATATGGTAGGGGATCATCTGCTACACAACCTCCCTATGAATGACCAACTAGTCAAAGCTTAATATTATAACTTTCCAACTGGCACATTGTGACCTGTCTAACTAGATGAGTGACCGATATCTCTGCCCAAAAGAAAAAAGTACTCGCATTAAATGGGAGTTTGTAATGCTGAGACATTTTTGTCCCAGTTGGTTAAAGAATTTCACACCTCATTTGATGTTTGTCTAGATGCAGAGGCTGATATGGCTTATATGAAGAGTGTATTCATTACCTTATCTGAGGCAATTAAGGGAGCACTATGTCGGTCAACAAACGGGGGATTCAAGGAAGAGAAGGAGATGGTTTGATGCAATATGCTCAGATCCCACAAAGAACTAATGTCCTCTCTCCATAAAAAACCTAGGTCAGCCCCTGAAGTCACACGTAGGAATGCCTATGAGAAGGCAATTGCAAACAGGAAAAAGTCACTTAAATTAAAGGCTTGGGAAGATTTATAGGAAGCTACCCTTAGGAATGATCAGGAAGCCTTTGGAGAGTTATAAACCAATCGTTTTTTAAAGATCCTGAAGAACCCGCGATTGAAATAGCGATATCCGGTCATGATTGGCTGCCTTTTTTGGGGGTGCCTTTACTATTAGTGAAAGAGTGGAAGGTGGGAGTGAGTCATTTTGCACAGCAAAGGAACACTTCCTCCCCAAGTAGGCAGTGTCATTCCCTGGAAGACGTGGCAGAGGCTATAAGATCCAGCCCTAGGGAGAAAGACCCGGGCCCCGATGGGGTCCCCTTAAAACTATTCAAGAGCGATCTAGATTAATGGGCCCCACTGTTAACTAAGATCTTTAGGGCAATAAGTTTCACTGCAAAAATTCCATCATGGTCTGACTCGTTAATTGTCCCGCTTTTTAAGAAAGGGAATCGAGAGGACCCTAGCTGTTACCGCCAAATCTCTCTCCTGGATTTTACAGTAAAGGTCTTGGGCCGTGTCTTGCTCTACCGCCCTGAGGCATGGGCTGAGGAGACTGGTACCTTTTCGGACATCTAGTATGGGTCCAGTAAAGGATTTGGGACCGAGGACCAATTTCTCAATCTTTCTCTCCTACTGGGGAAATATAAATTTGCTAAGCGAGGTTCCCTGTTCCTGGGTTTTATGGATCTGTACAGCACCTTAGATTGTGTGTCCCACACTAAATTGCGGGATACTATGAAATACCTGGGCGCTGACAGATCCTTTGTCAACATTGTTGGGGAAATCTACTGTGATTGCAAAGCTTCAGTCAGGTTTGGGCTGGGGAGAGTGTTCCGAGATGTTTGGAGTGAGCAGGGGTGTTAGGCAAGGGTATGTCCTTGCACCTTTCCTCTTCTTTCTTTATATTAACCATCTGGATAAGGAGTTAGTGTTAAGGTGTAGGGACATGCCCCAGATTGGACAGCATCCCATACCAGCATTATTATATGCTGACGATGCTATCCTCCTGGGCCGCACACCTTTTGCCCCACAGTGATTATTGGACGCCTTTTGCTCCTTCATGGAGGGGCTAGATTTGAGGATTAATGTCCTGTGTAATGTCCTGTGGATGTAAAAGTTAACTGAAACCAATGTTTAAGCTACACTCCAACCAATTAAAACACATGGACAACTTCAGCTATCTATGATAATCTTTAATAGTAGAGTCTTGTGGCTTCCTCAGTTGGAAGTCAGAAACAATGAACTAGCGATGAGTATTAAAGTCCTCTTCTCCTTCGCAGCCAAACTAGGTGAAAGCTGGAATGCCCATATGCTGACCATCTACCGGGCAAAATGTACTAGCATGGCATCCTATCGGGCAGGGGTATAGGGTATAAAGGCGGCCCCATTTTTACTGGTAAAGGAAAACAAATTTATTTGGGGCTTATTGTCTCTTCCCCTGTGCTTTTCTACTTTTTTATTTGTCATAGATAGTTAGGGTTACTATATCTTGAGGACATGCTAAGGAATGTTTTGGCGCAGGGTCGGGACTAATGAGGCTCTATCACTGAATAGAATGATAATCGGGGACTATTAGTCTCTGCCCCGAGGAATAGAGATTCCCTGGTTGAGGGGAATTTGGAATATGGTCATGGCTTTGGGTAGGCGGGATTTGTTTGAAGATCCATCTAGAACTTTAATCTCGGTGAGTAAAATTGACACGTAGGACCATGTGTTACAGATATAGGGAAGACAAGAGGTAGGTAAAGGTAACAGAGTCCCCTATTGTGACTTTATACATGCAGCTTACCACATTTTAAAGGTATTCAACCATTCTTGTTACTTGATGCACAGCACTATCAGCACTTTATCCTAGCAGGTTTTGACTTAGCCTATTTTATAGGCTAGCCACTTTTACTCAGTGTAATGACTGAACACATGATCTTAAACCTTGTCCGTGCAATCAGAAAACAGCACAGAGCACTTTACACATAACGTTGTTTTGCACTTTTTATTCTAACTACAGATCCTGTACCATCAAGCTCTTCTTGATACAATATTCCTTGCTTCATGGCACAGAAGCACTGCACTTTTTGCAATCCCTGGCCTCAAAGGAAATTGTGTCAACTGTGTACACTTTCCAGAGGCTGGTGATTAAGGCAAGGAAATTGCTTGGGGATGGTTCTGAAGCTGAATGCTATTTTAGTTGTTTTTTTTAGATAAACATTTCTTGCACCTCTGCATTGAAGTACTGCACCTTTTTGTAATCCTTGGCCCTAGATAAAATTGTGTTGACTGTGTATATATCTTCGTGGTCTGTGCTTAAAGCTGGAAAATTGCATAGGTAGGCTTCCAAGTTGAACGCCATTGAAGTTTGTGCACGTTGTGATCTCTGTTCTTCAGAACTTTGAAATGTATTGAGGGAGGATTACAGGTTTTACATTTTTACAGATGCCAATGTGCAGTATGTTTTATCATAACTTGTGTTTTATAGCATATGTGTGTATTTTACTTTTATGGTTCATATTTTATGACCGAAAAAAGTTTATTGACTGACTGACTAACTTAACAAGCATTTGCAATGCAATCGGTCTCGCCTTTGGGACCTTATATGTATTTAGATATGCAGCACATTAGCCTGGGTGCTGAAACATCTACTGTTCTTTAACATGGAGGGAAAGTAAGCACCAAACTGCATGACACGCCAGGTATGGGAACACATGGAGAGAAATATTGCCTTTCAGTTGGAAATGGTATACTCCAAAGCTCTGTTTTTAATATAAAATCAGGGCCTTCGGTAGTCATATTACTGAAAATACAAGATTTGAAAAAAATATTATTGTCTACGGGTGCTCGTGGAAGACAATTTCTATGGACTAGAATCTAGAGAATACTAAAGTGATTCTGGTATTTTACTGACCTCTGCTGGTCGTTTTCTATCAAGAAAGCTAAATAGAGGCAGTTGAACAGAAAAAAAAGTCCCTAAGCGGAAGCAGACAAGTCCTAGGGCTGATCTCCAGAGCCCACAAAGTACATACACATATAAGTATAAACTAAAGTGAGCGGGAGTGCTTGGTTTATGGTTGCAGCGTACTCGCTCGAAGAATGACAGACTTCTGAGGAATATTCCGGCCTATATACACTTCCGCCTAACTTTTGAGTCTCAACCTACATCGGGACGCATCAAAATAGACGAGGCCCTTTACATTCCAAGTATCAAGAAGCCATTTTCGGAGGATTAATTTTGAGCTTTTCCGATGCCCTGCCGGGTCGGAATTATCACCGGCTTTTAGATTGACGGAGTCTTTACTACAAAGATCCATTTGGTTCTGCCTATGACCAGCCGGGTTGGGATTAACACCGGCTTTTAGATTGACGGAGTCTTTACTACAAAGATCCATTTGGTTCTGCCTATGACCAGCCGGGTTGGAATTAACACCGACTTTTAGGTCTAAGTTATTTGTTCACTTGACAGCCCTGAAGAAGTCCAGGGTCACTACCCTTAGGACGAAACACGTGTTGGCTGGACCCTGTGTTTTCTCATTGAATTAAAACAAGAAGAACATCTTACAAGACTTCATTTGCTTGCATCTTTTCATATGTACACATTTGAACTTTCACTTAACACTGTAGCGTGTGCATAGGCTTTGTTTGCAGTTGTCAGGACCTCGGTCCGCATTTAGGGGTTTTTTAGTGGTTTTCCCTCACCTTGTGCACCGCAAAGATTCTGGATTTTTTACTGAACGACACTTAGCGCGCGCCATCAAACTTCCTGTGTTTATTAAACTGCCACCTCTGCTATAATATTGTCCTGCTAATATTGTCCTAACTTCGGGTGTGCCGAGAACCACTAGAGATGAGTTTGTCGGCAAAATAAATGGGGGTGTTGGTCGTGAATTGGAAATGAATCAGCTGCTTTTGAAGATGAAGGGAGTTGGCAAGGGAAGTCATTGGAGTTCCACCAGGAGGATGGGGGTGGGGTAGGATCCCCTTAAATGGGATGCATAGATGAAGATGAATGTTTGCACTACCTCCTATAGTATAACAGTAAGACCCTTTAGTGCCCTGTGTACCACACACATTTTCACCATTGCCTGCTTACTTAAAACCCTTAGCTGCACTCCTATCTCACACACCAGTTTATCCTCCGCACTGCTAAGAGCTGCATCCTATAGCACAATAACCGTGCCTCAGTGGTCATTTTGCACAACATGGAAACTTTCCACATAAGATCATAACACACACAACACCCTTACAACCACAAACCCTACATGCCGTAGCATCCAATCCAAGTAGGCAAGCTCTTCAGTGCCCTCCTATGGGTAATAAGCACTATATAAATGTTCCCGTACAATTCAGTACAATCACTTAAGCCCTAGTGAGTGTTGGTTAGCTAATACCAGTCCATCTATTTGCATATATAATTTTTAATTAGGAAATGACTGGTGGAATGGTCACAGCCTGAGACATGTCTCTCCAGGACTGTGCTATTTATATATTCCTCATGCGTAGTGTTGGTTTAGTAATTACTCATCACACGTGCCACTAAGACAACTTTGAAGCACTATACCTGTCTCTACAGGGCCATTTCCATTTGGCACAGTACTCATACGAGCATGCAGAATGGGCTGAACTGTAAACCATAACAAAGAGAGACGCATTTCTAATGCTAGCCGCCTTTGTCTAATTTTGGACACACCTCTATATCATTCTATTGCTTTTCTCTGTCTCGCCCTCTGTCGGATCCTTGAACAAATTGTGTGATCGTGTGTGCATTGCTGTCGTATAGTAGGTGATTTTCTAAAGTACCTTACTTCACTCAAAAAGTCAATAAAAATAGATATATGAAATGTACACGTCCAAGGCCAGGAGTATTGGCTTTGTCAATGCTTGTTACATTACAGCAGGCAACCCATGCCTGGTGCACTGAAGTGATCACTGGTAGTAATTATGCATATAATGCCAACTAATGTAATCTTTTCTGGTGTGGTCAGTATTACAACACTAATAATATTAGTAGCTCTCAATGAGTTTCATTGAAAATAAGTAACTCTTATTACAGAAATGGTCGTAAACCCCTGCTTTAAAACCTATAATACAGATCACATTTTACCTGCAGTAAAGCCAACAGAATACACCTCTCTGTTTCGTTAATGGCTTTTCTAACACCTACTCATCCGTGGCCTGGACACTAGATTTTATTATTGATCAAATAGAATTACAGGAAAGAAGAAGAATCCGAAAATAAAACAGTGCAAGAATGAAGATGAAAAAAGACTAAGGTGAGTCTACCACCCGGTTACAGTAAACTGAGACAACCATCAGAATCTCTACAAATTCCCTGGGAGAATTTCTTTCAACATTTCACCATTATGTCGTCTCCTCTAGACACATGGGGGCAGATTACAAGCCCCTTGCGCCACTTCTGCGTCACTTTTCCCATGTTAAAAGCGACGCAAAAGTGGCGCAAGGGGCTTGTAAATCTGCCCCTTGGTGCCTTGTGTTATATGGTATAATGCCCTCTTTAACTACACCTTAAGTTATTCATCTATGGAGCTTAATGGTATTTGTGTGCATTTTCATAATGATATGATTACACTTTCACGGTATATTCCTAGTCCTACGGTGCTATATTAGTGCAAATTCGGGCTTGCCATGGTAACAAAGGTAATTCACTAACTGCTTTTAAACGGAGTTCCTGTAAATGCTCTCTAGTAGATGGGGTCGCCCTCTTGCCTTGCCACCCTGTCCAATAACTGCTAAAACAAGCATTGGCATAGCCAATAGGTCTCGCCTTTGGGACCTTATAAGTGTTTAGTTATGCAGCACAATATCCTTGGTGCAACAACATCAACTGTTGCATGGCTAAACACTTATAAGGTCCCAAACGCGAGACCTATTGGCTATGCCAATGCTTGTTTATTTTGAGAGGGAGAGTACCTGCACTTCTCAAGAAAAACGTAATACTTTTAATTGGAGAGCACCGGCACTTCTCAGAAACAAGCAGGTACTCTGGTACAAAGTACCTGCACTTCTATTTTTCCATTTCAAGAACTGGGGGCAGTACATACATCAGTGGCGTAACACAGGCCCCCACAGCCCCCGCGGTGCAGGCCCACAAGCTCCAGGGGGCCCCCTCAGCACAGTATTCTGGCCAGAGAGCTCCAGATTGAGTCTGAAGGGGGCCCCTCCACGTACCTTGCAGGGAGGCCCCCTCAAGTTTCGTTACACCAGTGACATACATCTAACTCGGCTCTCTCTCCTGTATGGGCTAAGCTCCTGCAGAGTAACTGACTGCACCCGACTTGGCTCTAGCTCCTGCAGTGGGCGTGGCATGCGTCTGTCCTGCGGAAGGACAGTGCATGCTTCAAGCACTGAGGTGTTCCTGCATACGGACAAGGTGCACTCCTGCTAGCTAGCGTAAGAGTAGCGGCAAGGGCCAATCTCTGACGCCTGTCCTAGAGAGAGGGGCAGTCCATGCACCTGGCCCGAAGTAGTCACCACACACACGCAGTAAGGTCCGCTCCCTGAGGCGCTCTTGAATACGGGCAGACCTCTCCCATTAGCACCCGCAGAAGTGTCCGTGCATGGACCAGTCCCTCACGCCTGCCCTGCACAGGAGCAGTGCATGTGCCTGAACCCCTCTGTTGCGTGCACCCCTCTGCAGTCTCTTCCGCTCCTGCCTGCCGGGGGAAGCCCTGCCCTCTACGTGCACAGAGGCACAGTCGGTGTGCACGCAGCTCGCTCCCCCTCCATTCATGCAGCCGACACATCCGAGCCCAGCTCCTCGGGCCTGTCCCCCGCTCCCTCCCTGCAGCAGGCAGCGCTGTAAACAAAGGCGACCCGGGGAGTGAGGAGCAGCAGGCACGGGCGCAGCAAGCACGAGCAGGGAAGGCACGAGGAGGACGGAAAGGACCTGCAGCAACCACGGGGTGCAGCAAGCAGGCAGGGGTGGATGAAACCACCGCGAGGGGTGCAAGTAACGGGCACAGGACGTGCTGCAACCTCAGTGGGTGCAGCGACCAGGCGCCCGGAGGTGAAGTAGCAGGCTCAGGATCACAGAGGCGCCAGGACCAGGCACAAGGAGGTGCAACAATCACAGGAGGCACAGGGAGCAGGCACGGGAGGTATAGGAACAACAGGGCACAGGGAGGAGCGGCAGTCACAGGAAGAGCTGGCACGGACGTCAGGGTCTGCAGGTAAGGCGCTCTGTTTGTGGGCTGTGTGGATGGGCAGCAGCCCTGGTATCCGCAGGTGCAGCATGTGGGGCTGGTGCTATATAATGAGGAGGCGGCCATGGGCTTCGCCCCACCTTTCCTGAACATTTGGTACATGGGCTACCCCCAGAACTGTTCTTTCAAGAGGTGCAGGCAGAGGAGGTTTGCGGCAGGCTGCAGAGCCAGCAGTTCATGGACACCTGAGCAGGCCTCCGTGATGCCAGGACAGCCCATGGGGGTAACCTTACAGTCAGCAGCAGGGACACCCTAGCAGGCGCATCGATGCGCCAGATTGCATACAGTCGATGTCACCGGTCTTGGCTTTCCTCCTGAAGCCCTTTGTAATGTGACAGCTCAGCCCGTTTGTTCTGTTTGACTCAAAGACTACAAGTAGCAGAATGCACTGCGCTGTTAAATAGAAACCCAGGACTGGAGTATTGCGCCCTTCAGGACACCAAGTCACGTAGTGACCATCAAGAGGATGCTGGAGCAGGCAGATGGCATCATAGTAAAGGCAACCAGTACCAGAACAGCTATGAGGGGTGTCTGTAGGACGGGCGGGCATATCATAGCAGGAGGCAAGGATGTCCCGTTAGGCATACCAGAGCAGGCATAACAGACCAAGACAGAGTCCTTGAGCATGTAAGGAGAGTAACAGAGGGGGCCACAGCAATAGCAAGCCACACAGAGGGGGACGGCAGCAGGGAGCTGTGACAGTAGGACAGAGTACCAGGGAGGGCAGTAGAGATGCCAGACATCAGACAGAAAGGGTAGCAGAGCGCGAATGTCCAGATGGATACCCTTACAGGCACACTACAAACCAGAGCAGTCAGCAACATTCCAGCAAGAATATCCTGGGAGACAGCAGGAAGAACAGAGTAGGCAGGAGTAGATTCCCGAGCAGGCGTGGGTCATGCAAGACCAGGTAGCAATCATAATACTTTTTTTTTAGCAGGCAGCAAGTGAACCTGAGCACGCAGTTTTGAAACAAGGAAGGGATACCTATGCAGGCAGGAGGAAATACCCGAGTAGGCCGCGGGCATACCATGTCCACGCAGGCAACGGGAGATATCCAAGCTGGCCACAGCGACACCTAAGTAGGCAGAGTGGATATCAGAGCAAGCAAGAGTAAAGGCCAGAGAAAAGAGCACAGGCATCAGGGAGCCGCCGGAACAGCCGACCGTGGCGCCAGAGAATGCAGCAGGGGATACTCCACGAGGCAGTCATAGGGGCGGCAGCAGGTGCAGTGGCACCTGGAGCCCATGGGTGCAAAGGGCCCCAATTATGCCTGTTTTTTGCGCCAGACTGTAGGCGGGAGTATTTGCCTTGCCTGCATGAGGGACCATGGTACCTTTGCTACGCCACTTGGCACCCTGAGCAGCCGCTTACCCAGCAGCTGAGGGGGAGACCAGCGTGTTTAGAGGCAATACCATATCCATTTAAGAGGGCAACAGAGATGCACAAGACGAGCAGACAGAGAGCAGCCTCAAGCAGGCAAAAGGGGCAGACAGACGAGTAATAGAAGTCAGAGAGAGGGATATAGTAGCAGGCAGAACGGGAAATGCGGAGACGGATGCCAGAGGAGGCAGGGAGGAGAATTCTAGAGCAGGCAGAGAGGGGCTACCAGAGCTGACTGAAAAGACTCCCGAAGAGGTGCGGGATGCTCCCGCGTGGCCAGACGTGATAACCGTGCTGGGAGAGGCAATCACCGTCTCTCATGATTTTCCTTGTCGGATGAGGGATGGGAGAGAAGAGTCGTACTCTCACCCCTCAGAACTCAGTGGCCGCTGCCTCTCGTGACAGGAAAGGCGCCAAAATCAAAAGAAGAGCCGATAGAGGGCCAGGCAGGCGCAAGGGAAAGGAGGAGTCACCAAGGAGGAACAAGCACGGAATCGAAACGGAGGAGCGAGCGCGGCAGCCTGCTCAGCTGACCAGACGCTCGTGCGTCATGTCCTTTTCCCCGCACGGGCGGCATATGTTTCCAATTATCGCGCACGCGTCTGGGCACGATAATGGGAAACAGATGTCGGCCCTGCGCGCGTAACCGCCCGAAAAAGGCCACGACGCACGAGCGTGTGGTCAGCTTCTGAAACCCCCTTACATAAAGTCTTCGCCTAGCAGCGCTTGCGCGCTACTCGAGGCTCGACCTAAAAAGCACTGAGCTCAGTAATGAAGTACTATGTGCAATGGGTTGTCAAGCACCCTCACCCAGCAGCAGACTGCTAGAGACTACCCTCATCAGGCGAATACTGTATCCAGGCACAGAAACCAGTCTATAGCCCTGTCTTTCCCAATGTGTGGTGGAAGGCTCATCTATTCACATGGGAGGCTTGCCCGGCCTTAGGATATTCTCACCAATAACCCAGCAGCCCAGCCACGACGGTCAACCAAGTTATGAGGGATCGTTTTACACAACTCAGCAGATCTGATAACAAATGTAGGCTGTGACTGCAACATAATTGTTGTGCTCCTAGTATGGCATGGTTGCCATTAATCCTTAAATGCATGGTATGTCCAACTATACGGTTCACCAAGAACAGTCTTTAGTCAAGTTCGTATTCTTCTAGAAATCTAAAATGGTAAGGGGCAGATTTATAAGCTTTGTGCCACTTTTGCGTCACTTTTCCCATGTTAAAAATGACGCAAAAGTGGCGCAAGGGCCTTGTAAATAAGCCCCTAAGTGTGCAACATAATGGATTGGACCCGTCCAATGTCAAGCGGTAAGTAAGTAATTTATTGTTTCAGCTTATGAATATAAGCCATACTATTTAAAAAAATTACAATCATTAAAACATAACTTTACAAAGTAGGTTTAGCTAGCAAATTCAAAAGATTTGTTGTTGTAAAACAGGAAGCAACTGAATAACTTATGTTACAATCTCATTTGTGACATCAAGCAACCACCATGTGTTCCTATTAAAGAGCTCAATGCGTTGGACTGATTTGATGAACAATTTTGTGTCTCCAGATCAAATCAGTTAGAAGCAAAAAATTTCAAGGTAGAAGCCAAAAAACGAGGGAAAAACATATAAATATTACAATCTCATCCGTGACATCTAAAGCTTGCCGTATATCCCTACTAAATTGCTCAGTGCATCTGATTAGTGATTTCACGAATGTTCATGGATGGGCATGAGTTAAGTTACCAAATGTGGCTTGGTCCATATTCGATGCCAGAATAAGAGTAGTTTAAGGGCCGCAATAGCTTTGATGTTGTTTATGCCCAGTTCATGCCTAACAGCTGCAATTGGGGTCCCTGCGCCGAGTTGCAACAACTATGCAAAAATTGATTTTCAATTTTCCAGAGACCCAGTGCTTAGTTGCCTCCCCAAAGCTCAGCTCCATACATACCAGGCACTTGAGCTTTGTCCTGATAAGCCCGTAATGCTGGTTTAATCAAATTTCGTCCAAATTTACTACTGAATGGTAATTGAGTAGTAGTTGTGTAGTAGTTGCACAGCGTTTGATTGCTGGGCCATGCTCGGTTCACTCTTAATCTTCTGTTTGGCCCAAGTTAGCTTTCCACCAAGCCTTAACCCCAGATAATCATAAGTCAACTTGATCTAGTGGCTAGTTGTAGACTTTGAATAAATTCTATGCAGGGTTGACCAACATGTATGTTGTCTTTGTAATGTTTATTCTTCGAACCCCTTCAGTGACTTGTGCATGGAAAGCTCTGTGAATGCCACTAATACAGCATCGTGATTCGTGAGCAAACAGCAAAATAGCTTTTTATCTCCCCCCACCCCCCTCCAGTTACGGGGACATCCAGATTTAGCAGTAGGAGATGCTCGCAACGTCATGGATGAACAGATTGAATTATAAGAGAGCGAGCACACACCCTTGCCTCACACCCAATTTTATGTTGAAACTTGATGTGCCCTCTCCTCTCCCTTGCCACTAAATCTCACTGCAGCTGTGTTACCCTGGTTGAGCTGCTTTACGGCTAACGAGCTTGGTATTAACGCCTAGTTTCTCCATCGATAAAGATTAGAATGAGCACAGATTGTTTTACAAAAGTGTTCTTCAAGCAGGCAGTATACAGTCTGGACCCTTGGTCAATCGTGCCTTGTGATTTGTGAAACCCAGCTTGGAATGGTGACAAAATCTGGTGTTCATCAACATATGACTCGAGACACGTTAGCAATGGGTTGGCATTGATTTTACCTGCACTGTCCAGTAATGAGATCAGGTGATAATTGGCTGGGATGTTCCGAGGAGCTTTTTTGAACAGGTACAATCAGGGCCGGACTGGCCGTAGCGGGCACCGGGCATTTCGCCGGTGGGCCGCCAGGGTGGGGGCTGGGTTTGGGCCCCTGGGGGGGCCGTTCTTGTTACAGGGACGTTTTTGCAGCATAGCTGCAATATCGGCCCCTGTAACAAAATCGTCCGAAACCGGCCCTGGCAAACAGCTCGGCCGCACCCCCAACTCCCTGGGTGGCCGGCCGAGCACTTTGCCAGGGCGGGTTTTGGTTTCCAGTCCGGCCTTGAGTACAATGACTGTCTGCAACTCTCTATTAGGCTGGGGCTTCCCGAAACTCCCAAATTGCATTATATGGCGAGGTTAGAATGGGCACCCAAAGATTCTTAGGTAAATGTCTGATGAAATCCTGTCTGGGCCCGGAGCTTTCATTCGTTCTGACAAAGGATGGCAGATCGAACTTCGCTTTCCATGAATGCTGGGCTTACAGTGCCCGGTTGGACCAGAGCTAAGGTCAGGGATTTATTTGGCTCTGTTTCTTTTGCGAGACTCGAAGACCACGCCGCCTGTTCGCTCTGATCACTATAGTGGGATGGATTGTACATGGCTGATAAATGATCGACCCCATCGTGCACCAAGATGCCTGCTTAAAGGGTTTTGAGCACACCTTCATATCCCTATCTAATTAAATTCTAAAAGCGTTCATGTCTTGGTTTGCCATCATGAGTTCTCAGGGCCGCACTGGCCATAGCAGGCATCGGGACAGCCGGTTTTGCAGCAGTGGGGGCCGTTTTTTTGGTACTGGGGGTCAGTTTTGCAGCAGTGCTGCAATATCGGCCCCCAGTACCAAAAGCAGTAGTGCTTCACACTTGCACCACACCCGTTATGGAGTTCCTTCTAAAGCGTAAGGCAGTTGCTCGGGCAGTCTTTTATTTAAGACACTCAGGCCCTCATTAGGATGTTGGTCGGTTTTCCTACTGACATCCTTGGTTTGAATTCTGACCGCCGTATTAGGATTGCGGCGGTCGGAATTCAAACCGGCTGGTCATTCCGATTGGCTTCCGATGGGCTCATGGACTCCGTCGGCCAGTCGGAAACCCAACATAATCCCATGCAGACAGTGTTTCTGCCATCAGGATTATGATGCCAGTTTCTGACAGGCTTTCTTTCCATGTCGGGCTTTCCGACATGGAAAGCCTGTCGGAAAGCGAGTTTGGGTGCCCCTAGTAGGGCCCCCTTCTCCCTGCGGCCTCCGATTGGGGGCTGAGGGAGCACCTACGGTTTCCGTCTGCCACACAAGCTTCCCTTAGAGAAATGGGAGTTTGCGACCGCACAATGTGAATCTTATTCTGTAGATTGAGTCTTGACTTCGGCAGACCCCAGAGTGATCAGGGAGCCTAAGCTCGACAATCCATACCCTACGGTCTCCATCTCACACAAAATAATAGAGTGTATACGAGAGGGATTGGAGTTTCATATGTTTAGGGACGGATGTCCATTGATTTCAATATCTTTTATACTGTTTTGTATAGCACTGTACATAGTACCTTCCCTTAACACCTTGTCACTTCTAGATCACTTTCACTTATAAGTCACCTTTTTCAATTATTAGTATTTTTGTCGTGACAGCCATATAATTTTGTGCAAAAATCATAACAACAAAAAACAAAAAGATTACAAATATACTAATTTTGATTGACTTCATCAATGTGTTTCCTTTTTATTTCTGTACATTGATTGTTGGTACGTTAAGAAATTGTTTACCCGACAGAACCAGTTGTAGTATATTTTCTTGACGCCCAGGTTCTGAGGGATACTGGGTCACCCCATTATATTTTGTGTGCCTCAGGAAATGGCAATAGGCTCAGTGGTGCTTTGAAGGTATTAATTAACATAAGTACAGATCTACAGGACCACACAACCATCAGCGCCAACACAATCTCTCAACTGCTCTCATAACCCCATGGATTCCATGATTGATGTCGCATCATTCTGCAATCCCCCCACACAGACCTGGCCCTGCATTGATTAATATCTTAACCATAACACATCTCCCTTCCTTAAAAGGGAAACAATAATTTGTGATACACTAAGAAAATAAAAATAAAATAGCAATGTACATAACACAACAGCAGAATAATGTACAGGAGGAATTGTAATTGTGATAACATAAAAATAACAACAATAACATAACCATATACGTGATGCAATATCAGGCTCACACCTACCTGCACAAATAATACATACATGAAAACTATATTACCTACTTCACTTAACTATATAGTCCCTCCACCATGCTGGTCTACTAGAAATTCTTCTTGGTTGAACACGGCAATAATAAGATACTTATGACTAAAAAAATAAATAATTTGTGGTACTCTGATACCTGTACTTTTCATCATCTCCGTACCAGGATTAAATCATTGTTGATACTCATATTAGTATACCACAGACGTTTGTTGTCTTATTGCGACGCTGTGTCTTTTCCAATATGTGATCAAAGCAGTTTTATATAATACTGCCCTGAGGAAGCCTATGGTTGGATGAAACGCATTGGCTGTGCTTGTCTGCATCTTCTGAAGAGGAACAGAATCAAAAAGAAAAACACAAGCAAGGACTGACCCGTCTTTATATCTTTGTTTTCTGCATAACTCTTTGTTCTCATACTTTAGCTATTGTTGCCTCTCATTTTGTGTTGAAATTTGGATGAACATCCACCTCTTTTGACAATGTGGATGCACCACTCCCTTCTTTTACATCCACATCCGTCCTTACCAAGCGGGACATACTCCACACATCTCCTGATTCCAGCACCACCACATTCTTCCTTACTTCCTTTATTTTGAATGGCCCTACAAACTTGGATTTGCCCTTCTTAACAATTCCTGGTTTCGTCACGAAAACTGTATTACCCACATTCCACTTCACACTTTTAGCACTGTTTTAACTGTCATACCTGGCTTTGTACTTTCCTTGATAGTTCTGCCTCCTGTCCTGTAATCTAATCATCTCCTTCCTGCTTCCCTTAAAAACATTGGATTTGGACACGACAAACCATGTTGGTTTAAGTTCTGAACATGGAATCCTTCCTTTTAGCATTTGAAAAGGTGATTTCAAAGTAACAGTATTAGGAGCATTGCAATGTGCCCACCAAGTCTCCCTCAACACCTCCTTTAAGGATGCACCTGTGTCCACCGCTCTTTGCACTCAAGATTTAACCATTCTATTCATCCTTTCTACAAGGCCATTAGCCTGCAGTGAGAAAACGGCCATCCTATGATGTTGAATAGACAATGCATTAAGGAATTCTCCCATCTCAAAAGAGATACACTGTACCCCACTGTCCATAACAACATTTTCCGGAATAACTTCACATGCAAATTCATCTTTAAGGAAGTCAATGACTGTACTCGTGTTCACTGGACTCAGACAACGAGTGACTACCCACTTGGTTGTGTAATCTACTAGTAACAACACATATCGTTCCTTTGGCAACAACAATTCAAAAGGACCCATGAAGTCTTATCCTAACTTCCTCCAAGGTACCTCCAGTATCTCTACTGCAGGAAATGGTGTAGCATGTGTAAATTTTCCTTTGTCATTCTTGGCACAGAGCCAACAATCCTTGAATGAATGAATGAATACGCAATTTATAAAGTGCATAGCTACTCCTAATAGGAGTGTCCCAGCGCTAGGGGATCAGAAGCAGACTGAGCGGCAAAAGGAAAGGAGAATTTTTAAAAGAGCCGTCTTGAGATTCTTGTGAAACTGAGGCTCAGACAGAGATTGCCCCAGCTGCAGCAGAAGGAAATTCCAAAGTTTAGCGGCAAGGTAGCGAAAGGATCTTCCATCAGCGCAAGCTTTCTTAATTCTGGGCACCTGCATGAGAAGTGCATCTGAGGACCTAAGGCATCTCCTCAGAGAATAGGGGGTGAGAAGAAAGTGGAGATACTTCGGCCCATCTTTCTTATAGATGCTATAACAATAACAGAGGGCCTTAAAAGAGAGGCACTTTTCCACCGGGAGCCAGTGCAGTTTCTGGAGTGCCATGCCCATAGGTGCATGCCTGGGGAGTTTAAACAACAGACGAGCTGCCAAGTTTTGACCTTGCTGGAGTCTTTTAAGAGGCTGATAGGTATAAGATGTTACAATAGTCCACCCGAGAGACCACTAGCGCCTGGATGACAGTTTACTGGGCTGAAAAAGGAAGAAGATGAATAAAACATTTGAGAGATTTGATGATGCCAAAACACAAGCCCGCTAAGGCTGTGATTTGACTTTCAAAAGTAAGATTATCACCAAACCAGACCCCCAAGTTTTTAACCTTGGGTTTAGACTGAGGAAAGGACCCAAGAGATTCTGGGCACCAGGCCACGGACCAAATCAAGGGCTGCCTGCCGAGGATCAGGACCTCTGTCTTACCTGCGTTTAACTTTAGGCAGTTAAGGTCCATCCAGCCTGATAACTCAGACAGACAGGCCCTCAGAGTCATGGCAGAAGCAGCTGAGTTATGGGACAGGGTAAGGGGCAACTGGGTGTTGTCAGCATAAGATATTATTTCAAAGCGATGTCACACAATGAAGACAGGCAGGGGGTGAATATGCAGATTAAAAAGAGTAGGGCTCAATGATGAGCCCTGTGGAACTCCCTGGGGCACAGGAACCACCCTGGCACAGAAAGGCTTCTGAAGGACCTGAAAAGTTCAATTTCCCAGAAAAGATGCCAGCCAACCAAGGGTTTTATTGCCAACACTGTAACTCCAAAGCCGCTCCAGAAGGAAGGCAGCTATGGGACATGGTGTCGAAGGCCGCAAACCAGTAAAGCTGTGGTGTCTCCATTGTCCATCGCCTGGTACATGGATTCAGAGGCTAATAGAAGAGCCGACTCAGTAATGTAATGGGGTCCCTTTCCTCAATAAAACCTGACAATTGCTGGTTGATATACTTTTCAGCCACTTTGAACAGGAAAGGAAGGAGAGAGACAGGTCTATAGTTCTCTGGCTTATTAGGATTGAGAGAGGTTTTTTTTAGCAGGGGGACAACAGAGGCATGTTTCCAGTTAAGAGGAACCTGTGCTGCCTCAAAGGAACTGTTAAGCAGTTCCTTAAATACAGGAAGAAGTACCATAATGCCACGCTCCAGGATAAGGGTTAGCCGGATCAAGAGGCAATCCCGATTAGATGGAGGACATGAGCCCCTTCAGCCCACTCTCCTCAATAGGTTTGAACTGGAGTAGGCTGTTACTTTCATTAGACGGCTAAAACTAAGTTACGCGACGGCGGACATTTCTAGCTGTCTCAAGACAGGAGTAGTAGATGGTGGCAACTTTGTTAGAAAAAAAGTCCGCCAGTGTATTGCAGCTCTCTTTAGATGATGGCATAATTGCAGATACCCAATCCAGCGATGTTAAGGCTTTAACAATAGAAAAGATCTCTCTGGAAGAGTTTTGAGCCAACTTGATTTTGTTAGAGTAAAATTCACACCACTCTTGCCTGATGTGAGCACGATAGGTTTTTAAAGAAGATCGATATGTTTCCTTACCAGCCTGATCTATGCCATATGCGCTCACATCGCTTACAGATTTGTTTGAGCGAGGCCAGCTCCTCGTTAAGCCGATCAGCCGTCAGGTTGGTTCTATGGGCCCATTTTTTTACTACTGGTCCGATGGATTCAAGTGCTCCCAAAATCCAGTCTTCAACCTGATTGTGAGCTCTGGTGGGACAGCTATCAAGTATAGGCCGGTTCGCAGCAAGCGTGGCAGTAAAAATCGAGGAGTTAATGTTAGCCCATCTCCGAGTTTGAGACTTAACTCCAGAAGGAGCTTTGGGAGAGATGTTGTCAGGTATCCAAAAAGGGATGGTACTATGATCGGACCAGACCAGTGGCAGGGGAGACCCAACCACTAAGTCCGTGAGACTGGAAAAGATGGGATTCAACTTGTGTCCACACTTATGTGTGGGCCTAGAGACCAACTGGGGCAGTTGAAGACTAAGTATGCTATCACAGCTGAAGCCAGTGGGCACCTTAAATCTTCAAAATGTAGATTAATATCCTGAACCATGTTAAAGTTAAAATAGTGTATCACTAGTGGTGGCAAGATATATGCTAGCAATGACATAAAGCTAGCAGCCGGTCCAGGTGGCCAATAAATCAAAATCCCCGAAAAGGTGAAATTATCTGAATAGGACAGAGAAAAAAGCACAGCCTCATAGCCAACTATGGTTATCCAAGTGAGGCTGCATTTCCAAGGCTGTTTATAGGCAATAACAGTAGCCCCCACCACGGTGGAGTTGCCTATCCAGTCTTACTAACCTGTAATCTGATGGGACCACTGAGATAATGTCAGGCTTACAATTTTCTGAGGGCCAAGTCGCAGTCAGGAAAATAGCATTAGGCTCATAATCACATATAAAATCAAACAGTTCCAATTTATGCTTTACTAAGGAGAAGAAGAAACCTTTAGGGAGTACCTGGGGTGAGGTTTCTGGCTGCAAGTAAGGGCTTACCTTAGGGATAGATAGGAGGGTCACTGAGAATTTAAAACCACAGCTCTCACACACCCAGTCCGCGCCGTCCAGGTCCAGCGTCTGATGGCAAGAGCGGGAGAGAGAAGCTGCTTGCAACCTAAGATCTGCTGAAGAGTATTGCATAAAAGCTGAGGTCGCAGAAACAGGGGTCCTGGCCCCTGGCTTCTTCCGGGCACAGACGGGCTTGCCTTTGGTACACCCGCAGCGCGCGTCCACTGCGCGGACAGGCTTGTAGGTCAATCAAATAAGCCTCCATAGGAGGGGGCGTGTCTGAGACGTCGGCGCTGGGAAACGCTAATGGAACAAACCTAAAAACAGTTGCCGAACTAAAATGGGGTCAAATCAAGGGTCCAGCCACCCTGCTGACCTTCATAGGCTCCCCTGTGAAGGAAAGATACTGGAAAATGAAATAAAAGAAAAGTAAAGGTGTGAAATTAAAAGCAACAAACAATTAAAACCTCAGAACAGGCCCTTTCAAAGATGGCACCCTAGGTCAGGGAGCCAGGCAACTCCAAACCGGCATCGGGTGCCTAACGCATCCGATATCTACAAGGAAAGAAAATAGAAGGCGTGACCGTGTCAGTTTCAATCCTGCTCTACTGACAACATGCTCCACTTGCCGATCCAACTTTGGCCACCAATACAATTCCTGTATACAAAACCTTGTTAAATTTCTTCCCAGGTGACCCTCATTTTTTTTTTTTTTTTAGCTGTATATTGTCATTTTGTTTTTTCTAATACAGACTTATGTAATACAGCAGTGATTATTGACATGTACATTGACCAATTATCAAAGATAGTAGCAGTTAATAACAATTATATAACACAGTCCAGCAGTTGGTCCATTAGAAAAAGAGAAAGACAAATAAAATGGGAATGGATGATTTCACTAGTCCTTCCACATTACATCAAGTCTTTTATGTCCTGTGTTCTTTTCGCAGTTTACCATTGTGTCTTTACATTTCCTCAAGTGTAATTCTTAGATCCATATATGCATTAAATCAACAACTTAAACTTTCTAAGGTTACAGCAGAGCTCAAGGGTGCAACCTCCATATGTACACATTATGTAAACTCAAATTATCATGCACATTTTACCTCCCTGGTCAGGGACTTATCACATTCCATTGGATTGTCACTAGTTTCTCAGTAGCCATCCCAGCAAAGCATCAAATACCCCCCATCCATAAATCTGTCCATCCCCTGACTCTTCTTGTTGTGAGGATGATATGTCTAATTCTAGGTGTAACTTGAGCTGCAGTGTCGTGAGGATTATGCCCCAACTATCCGAAAGCAGGAACTTCCGCAAACCCAGCGTGTCCTCCCTCCTGAGGGACACACCCTCGGCCGAAGCCCAGTTCAGCATAGAGCGGGCCCAGGTTAGGAACACGGGAGGATCACCCGACTTCCAACGTCTTGTAATGAGGCTCTTGGCCACTGCAAAGCCCAGATCTATAAACCTACTCGTGGCCGTATGTGCCCTGCCCCGAGGAAACAGTCCCAATAGACAGGATTCCCAATAGTCTGGAAGTTGCCTATCTGTGCAATCCACCAAGTGCTCAATCACCTTATCGCAGAATTGCTGGAGCTTATGACAGGTCCAGAGCATATGAACAAAAGTCTGCATTTAAGAGAGTGCAACGGGGACAGTGCGAGTCTGATCTATGGAAATATCGATACATTTTTTCCGGGGTGAGATATATGCGATGCACTATATAATATTGTATCAATTGAAACCTCGCGTTCTGCGGGACTTGTGTAGGGCTCTCTACTGCAGGCTGGCGTTAGGACGGGTAGGTGCTGAGAGGCAGCACACGCACGGAAATGTCCGTCAAGGTGCGGGATTACCTACGCCCTAGCCCATGGAGTAAATCTCCACGTAACTCTAGGTCACTTCAAGAGCGGATCAACTACTTAGTTGTAAGCCGAGCTGTGGTTTTCCACAGCACTAGCCCACTCTAACTACACTGAGGGTCAGATTCCCTCTATCGCTTGCACGTTCCATTTCACTATCTATTGCTGGTCCTGAGGAAGCGCTGCGGATCTTTATGACCATTTAGGCGCGAAACATGTCGACCTGACCTTTTAGTTACCAGGGGCACATCATTGCCCATAGGCGTAACGCACAACCTTCGGGTTTTTTTAGTATGACAAGGGTACCGCCACAATAAAGATTCCTTTTTTCTGGTATACCTTAGCCATTTTTATCCTTCACATACACTTTCACTGTGCACATAGGACCCACCCCACACACCCGCATTCATCTAACGGCTGTTCTCTAAAAGATCTCAGCTAAAGCGACCCTTCGGGGGACCCGTAGGGCATTGCAGCGCCGGCCCGAAGAGGAGCAAACGCCCGATGATGAAGTATGACATCCTTCGGGGTGTGTGAGGGCAACATGAGACAAGACTTGTTCTCCCCCCTGCAAAGTGGGTTCTAGACCTAGGCTTAACCTCTTGCCCATTCCTCTTTCCTTCCTCTCTCATTGGTGAGTGGGTGACTTTTTTGCACCCCCACCGAACGGAACAGTGACCCCCTCTTTGGTTTAACGACTTGATAGTGGAGCACGGGCACTGGACCACAATTAGCTCCTGGTCCCCCTTCTTCCTTTTTTTGACATGGGCTCTCTAGTACCATGTTCCATTCTACCTCTGTAAATGAGCGGTCCATGTCCTGCTCCCATTTCTCATGCTGTGGGGTCAGACCTATTGCTGTATGCTGCCGAAGGGCATCTGCAAACCATCAAATCAAGTGTCTACAGTTCCCCATTACATGAATATATTGAATTACCATGTTTGTTTTAAGTTCTTGCATAATGTCTCCCCATTGCTGTGTAAAAACCTGATCCAAGAAGTATGTAAAAGAAAGTGTCCCGGGTGTATACCCTCCTCTTGTACCAATACATTGAAGGGTATCAGACTGTTGTCATTATATAAATCGCCAAGTGTATGTATTCCCACCGTATGCCAGTCCATCAAATCAGCAGGGGTGGTGTAACTTGAACCCTTTGGCATCCCGATCAGGGGGAGCGCCGGCGCATACGGTTTCACATGCCGGGGAAAACATCTGTAAGCTACTTGTGGCAAAAGTGGAAGTGATTTATTGTACCTGTTGCAAGGATGAACAATAGAGAGAATAGTATGTACTGCCATAGGAGCCCACCCTCCCCCGGTGCCCGATAATTGCCTGCCTTCTACCCACCCGGCCACCCATTGTATTCCCAGGTGACCCTCATGCCCCAAATTTACAATTTTTCTTGCAAACTTACCAGTAGTCCCAGATATGTACCCCTGGACAAATCACTATCAATGAGACTTACATCCTCCCTTATGTTCCAAAAATCTTTCGCCAGACTAGGAACATCTTTAAGGACAGGCCACCCTCTCACCACCAAATTAGACAATATTTGGAAAGCCTCATCATCACACCTTGCCTGCTCCCTTTCTTTCTCAATTATTGTCTTTTCCTTCACACATGATACTGTCACAACATCACCAATTTCTTCCAATTAACTTGTCTATCAATAGGCAGTCTTGATAGGCAATCAGCTGCTCTATTTCTTCTCCCCTGGTAAATACTCAACTTGAAAATTATATTCAATCAACCCTTCCATCACCCCCTGATCCTCAGTCTAAAATTGCCATGATCTCTGCACGTGAAAATGTGTACTAATGGCCAATGATCTAATCTCATAACAAAAGGTATTCCCCACAAATAAAAACTGAAGATTTGTATTGCCCATGCAACTTCTAACGCCTCACTCTCTATTACAGAATAACGCTCTTCTGCTCCTTTCAGAGCGTGATGAAAATGCCACTATCTTTTTTTCCCCTTGAAGCACGTGTGATAAAACAGCACCAAGGCCACTCAAACTCGCGTCAGTTGTTAATACTGTCTTCTTACATGTGTCAAAATGTCCTAAGGTGGGTAGCTTGCTAATAGCCAATTTGACTGGCTGAAAAGCCACTTCACAATCATCCGACCATAAAAATACCACACCTTTTTTCAGCAAACTCCTCAGTGGTTGCACAATGCTTGTAAAATTAGCAATGAATTTAGAACAGAATTTAGCTAAGCCGAGAAATGATCTGATTTGATCCCTGTTCTTATGGTTAGGAGGTTCAACAATGCTTGTTGCCAAATCTTGCTTGGGACTAAATCCCTCACCAGAGATTTTGTGTCCAAGGTAAGTGACCATTGTGACACCAAATCTGCACTTTTATTTTTTCAATGTTAATCCTGCTGTCTGCAATCTTCCTAGCACCTGTCTCAAGATGGTATCATGGTCATGCTTATCTTTGCTATGCGCCAAGACATCATCTTGGAAGAACAAAACTCCCTTGAACACCTGCTTCATCACCCTGTGGAAACAGGCTGCCACAGACGCCAACCCAAAGGGCATCCTTAAGAACCAGAAAGCACACAAAGCATGCCAAAAGATTTGAAGTGCCTTCACTCTTCGTGCAGGGAAACCTGGTGGTAAGCTGAAGCCAGATCCAAGATGCTGAAAACGTTAGCCTCTTTGAGAACAACCAATATAAAGGATATATTTGGAAGAGGTTGACCGTCCACCCAAATATGCTTGTTCAGCCCCCTCAAGTCCGCCCACATTCGGACACTTTTTCCTCTACTGGAGCCAACCATTCTGAGGATTCTATTTCCTCAATGATTCCCAATCTCAGTAACTTTTTCACTTCAGCTTTAAGAGGTTCCCTCATCAAATTTGGCACTTTTCTGACTTTAAACACACATGGCACTGCATTCTTCTTTAACACAATCCTGAGCTCAAATCATGCAGCAAACCTAACACTTCACTGAACACTTTAGGAAACTAAGGCACCACCTCATACTCATAGCCGTTGTTTGCCACCAACATAATGGGCTCAGGGGAATTGGGCTTAAGTATGATTCCCATGTCACCTTTATGAATCCATCTAAAAAAAGGTTGTCTCCACGCTTTGCTACGTATACCTAATCCACAGTCTCTCTATCCCAGAATTGGATTTTCATAATGGTGTATCCTAACACATCAATTCTCGCTCCACCATCAGCCACTGGGTTGATATCAGGTGATAGTAGGGGTGTTTGTGCCAATGTTGATCTCCCACCATAGCATAGGGAGATCTTGAATTCCATAGAACTTTCACAGTTTCACCACCAATGACCACAACATTCTCAGGCATTCTCAAACTGCCTCCATCAATTACACCATCATCAGTTACTGTTAGCACTACTTTGCCTTCAAACTCTGTGATTTCCTCCACAACACTCATTCTTGCATTCTTACACACTCTTGCATAATGAACCTTCTTTCCACACTTATTGTATAAGATATTTCTGGCAAAACAGTTAGGCTTATTGGAAAGATGTACAGTACTACAACATCTCTAACATTATATCTCTTTGCTCTCTGAATACATTTGAGAAGACTTATTATTAGCTATAGTTCTGGAATTATTTGTGGATATGTCATTTTTGTCATTTTTCTTTCCTGATTTCTTTACCAATGTGCTCTTCAGATTGTGTTCCTTGGAACTCTTGAACCCAGATCGAAGCCTTCTCCATTGCTTCTACTATAGCCAAAGCTTCCTTGAGATTAAGGTCCTTAGCTAATAGCTTCTCCTGTACTCTCCGATCATTGGTGCATCTCACCAACTGGCCTCTTATCAGTGAGTCTGTCAACTCTCCAAAGTTACACGTGCAAGAAAGTGTCCTCAAGGAGGCTGTGCAGTTTCCCACTCTCTCAGTGCTTCCCTGAGTTCTGGTAAAAAATGTGTGTCTCTTAAGGACAGTGTTAATCCTGGTGCCAAAATAATTCTCCAGCATCATCAAGGACATCTCATACTGGTCTCTGGGGTTCCATTTCCTCCACCAACTGGTATTTCCTCAAAACTCTCATAGATATTTCTTCCCTCAAGACCAAGGCTATGTAAAAAAAATTGCTTGCTT
The DNA here is from genome assembly GCA_963921515.1 of Calotriton arnoldi. NCBI lineage: Eukaryota > Metazoa > Chordata > Amphibia > Caudata > Salamandridae > Calotriton > Calotriton arnoldi. The sequence goes on from CAWUFW010014439.1 coordinate 155,458, forward strand.
CCTGGGTGTGTAAAAACATTCTCCACCAATGGCAACAAGGTAAGAGTCAAACAATTTCCCCCATTGCTTCTAAGTTAGTATTGGCTCTCACTTCTCAGACAAAAATGCTGGTGGCTGGGACGCGTTAGCAGAGAATGCTCCACAAAAAATAAATACATTTAAAAAACTGACCAAATCTCCAATGTTCCAGGCAAGGATTTGTCCTTCCTGTTGAATGAAGATTTCATCAACCCATTCAAATTTCCTGTTTTGGTTACTATCATGCGCGTGTATCAGCGCTCAAATGCCACACACAGATAGTGAACAACTGAGGAGTTCCACACTGGCAAAGCCTACAAAAAATATGGCTGCTACGTGCTTGTCAATATGCTGTATGTGCACTAATCAGCGCATCATGTCAGACGCTATCCTCATCAGCACCAGGCACCCATTAAATATAGCCACTGCCTGGGTGGATTCCATGACAGATGTTGCATCATTCTAGAATCCCTCCCCCACACAGGCTTAGTCCTGCATAGATCAATATCTTAACCATAACACATATTAGGTCACATTTTAAAGGGTGAGCAGGAGAAACTGGCAAAGTTGGGTTCTCTGAGGCTGTCCCACCTTGATGTACACAATAACCTTTTATTTCAGACTCCTGGTCTTCGGAGGCTGGCAAGATTCCCTCTGGGCTCACGTTCTGATTGGTTAGGGTGTTGGCTTCCAAGGATTTCACCTTTTTCTTGCAAGAAGTTTTTTAACATTTTGTACAACCATACTTTTGAGCCTTTCTTTCATGGATTAATCTTTTTTTCACTATCCCCTTCAATCCTGCAATCAGGCATGCTGGAACTGGTACAAATGGTAGCAGATGTAGCAGTCTCAAATTCCTTTTGGGTAGAAGTATGTACTATTAGTATGTCACTAAGGGTATCACTATTTGGGGCAATGCCGTTTATGTTTGTTGTCGTCGTCATGGTTCTGGAACCAGCATTAATTGAACCTGTTGCCCCTATTTCCTTTTTGCAGTCTGATAGAATTGACTGAATAACTTCTGGAACCTCGCCAAATTTAGATAAAATTGAGGTACAATTACAAGGATCTCCTGGCTTGATGCCACTCTTGAATGAGTCTAAGATAACTTCCTCCATTAAGCGCATTCTTCTATCAATTAATGAAATATGATTTGCACTGTTGTGCATTACCGAGGTCTGTTTATCTATTTTTGTAGACTGGGTGGTTAGCGCAGAAGCTGTAATATCAAGAGCCCTGCATATCATGGTCATAATTGCAAGAATTGTTTGGGCCGAGGAGTCTTTTTCCCTTGGCTACCAAAAGATAGGTTTATATTTGATACCGTAAAAGGGTTGAAAGAAAACAAGGTGCTATATAAGCACACATTGGGCAAAGGCAGATGTCTTGGTGATGAATAATATGTATCTACCAATTCAAGTACTTGGTCGTCTATTTCAAAAGTTTGAGACAAGTGAAACGAGGTTTTGCCCTCAAGTTACCATTCTGAGTTATGATTATGACTTGGACTGTCTTGCTTGTTGGTTTTAGCCATCCAACAGTGCCCGGTAAGGGAAGCTCCTAAGTCGCTAATGGTCAAAACAAGTTGTGGGCCCTGTTCCTGTTGCTCTTGGGCCTCAGCCCATTTATGTATGAGGGCAGCTATTATAAAGCTGTTTTCCTGCTTTGTCAGATGTTAAAAAGTTTAGTCGTCAGGTTGCGGGCTCGCCTTATGGGTCTGGACACACTGGACAACTCCTCTTTGCAGGGGTTTACCACAGCTGTTGATACACTTGGTGTCCTTCAGGGCCTCTTTCTGAGTTTCTTCACCCACAGAAAATGCATCAACTGCAGCTATTGATCTTTCTGGGCTTGCACGTAAGGATCTTAATTTCTTCCTATTGGATTAAATAGTGCTGCGAGTATTGGTTTTGGTAGCGACAAGCGATATTTTGTCCCCAGTTTTTGCATGGCAATAGTCTGTATTCATGTTGTATATGGATTTGGTTGGGGCTGATTTTATTCTACGGCGGCTGAAGTGTTTCTCATGTGTAGATGAAAACGGGATGTTACACAGTTAATGTTGAATGTTGAGAGGTAGTAGTAGTATTGTCTAACATGATGGGCCTTTGTAAAGTATTGAAGATAACAGTAGAGTGGACGCCAGACATGCAAAGTGCTGCCTTACAGTTGCGCAACACACTTTTAATCTCTCATACTGATGTCCTTGGTTTAGACTCTTCCTTGGAGTCTTCATTAAGAATAATTGAATCTTGGTTATAAAATTGATCTTGTATCACACCTGAACAATTTAAGTTGTGCTTTGTGGCTTGCCCGGTAGCTACCAGCAGGTTACGGTCTACATCAAGAGGAGGGGAAGTTTTTGCCTGAAAAAGCATTCTTGTCTTTTGACGGGTGGTCATCATGGCCTCCAATAGTGGCAACTGCAGTATGTGATCGGCAATTGGCTCTCGGCACTTGGCGCTGGGGCCGCCTTCACTAAGATTAAAAAGACCCTACTCACCCACACTACCAATCACCACAATACTGACTAAGATGGATTAGCAGATTGACTTCTAACGGTCGCGATTCTGGTGCAGGGCGTCTCGGGCATCCACAGTTGCATGATCCAGGGACCTGAGCAAATCCAGGCTATGTGAACAGGGGCACCACTTTGCCGTGACAACTTACAAGATATAGGATTGCTCCTCCTTGGTGTTGTTCGGAGCTAGGCACTCTTCTCCGCTCCCCCATACGTTCTGTTGTTTCACATAGCTAAGTTGCAATAAATTATAAATAATTAAATAGTGATAAGTAAATAGGTTTCAAAACCCTCTGATTTGGCTTGTTGCCCTTACTTGTCCTTACTTGATATCCTAGCAAGACCGCCGTGAGCCTTAAACGTGGGGGGAAGAGGTTGTGTCCAGTTTGGGGGTTCGCAGACTTCAGACGATTGAAAGCAAAGCTGTTATCTGGGTTAGAAACTGGAAAGTGATGGGGCGATGGAGGGTAGGAGCGCAAGGTTGTTGGATAATGGACATGGGAGGGAGGCCTTCCGCTTCTGCATCCATACACAACACTCAACCCTTTGTCACCAATGCCTATGCAACTGGATAGTCCAAGCCACAGGCCTTAGTAGCCTCAAACCCCACGGCCACGGGTCTCTCCATTCCGAGCACCGCTCATGGGCAGTCCACCACTCAGCAATGCGTCCGCTCAGCACCACTCTCCTTAACATCTGTCTTAACGTTTGCCAAGTGTATGAAGTTTCAGTGCTGTATACTCAGGGCTTGTCAAAACGAATGTAACCAAGGTATCTAACAAATGATCTCAATAATGACGCACACATTTTAAAGCTTAAATTGAGAAGCATAACACTTATGTCTTGAAACATCTATCATCTTTATGAGATGTATGGCAACTGGTACATATGAGGGATTTTAATTTACATGCTGCTATACACTGTCACATATATACATACATTTATCTCTTTTCAGCCAAGTATACTAGATATTTTGAAATCATTCTACATTTGTAGCTCCCCTTAGATCACTAAGTTTGCCTTGTTTCATGCACCAAGTAAGTATCACTGATAATACCATCATATAGGATTAAATCTGGTTCCATCTATATGATTTATTTGTTCACATCATTGTATTAACCCCAGAATAATAGTACACTAGGAATAAAACGTGTTGGCTTGAAATAAATCAAGAATACTCCAACATACAAGTACAAGATTTCAATGAGGATGAACGATTTCAACTAAAATCATATAGCAAGAATCATGTCCATTTGCTACACAAAACAAAGTGGCATATTTTACTCTCGACAAATGGTGTTTCCTGCTAGTGCCATAATCCAACACAGGATTGTCTGGGTCCTAAAGCTAGCATAAGCAGAAGGAATGGACATCATTGGAAGTGCATTAACCCCTTGCCTATATTGGCGTGGCTTTTGCTTGTCATCCTTAATGGCAAAGCACATCTGCCAAGACTATAAACATGGCATAATCTTTCTGTTATTTTATTTACATTCTGGAAAATATCAACCAGGTTCATTGGTCTTGTAATTTCTAAGAACCTAGTTTAGAGTTTTGCAGGCAGAAGTCTTCTCAGTCAAGGTGGCGAAGAACATTACATCTGCCACCCTGATGGACTACCGCCTGCCAAATTGAGTGACAATTAGGAGCAAACCAGTGAGTTCCTGTGGTAAGGATCATACCATTTTGACTGATGTGTAATACCATGCAACAAATATGCCAAGCTTGGTATTTTATGAGCATCCTGGCTTACCATTTTTGTCACGCCACAACCTATCGGGATGTTTTGAGACACTCATACCATGTCCTAGTCAACCTTTCACTTTCAAACCCCTTCTTTAACTCAGCAAGATCTTGCAAAATGGGCATAAGTGTTGCATTGGTCTGAGACATGTACAGTATAAGTCTTTGTTTGAGAATGTTTCATATTGTGTTTTACATCTCTGGACTGCTGCTGTTGTTGTGGAAGCTAATGGAAGATTTCCTCTACCATAGAAATAAGTTCAGATTTGTCCAATATGTGTTATTGCTCGTCATGCCTTCCTGAATTTGAAGTTTTGCTTATTACTAATGCATAACATATTAACAAAACCCCTGGTTTTGGGGTGAGCCAGAGACTTTTTGTTTTCCTCTGAGAACTCTGTCCACCTATTTAGAGACTTTTTCATTCCCTTCATGGAACTCTGTCCTATTTGTATGTTCCCTTTAGAGATACTGTCCGTTTCATTGATGGTTTTTGCTGTTTATTGATACTTAAAATAATTTTAATTTCTGACTTTGTAATCTGTTTCTGGGCTTTTATGGTATTGACGGCATTTTTCTGTGTTGTCTATTTTGAGAATTTTGCAATATAACTCTTCAAGTTTTTTTCTATCTAGATGGGAAACAGCTTTTACAACGAAGTTTTACCACATTGTACTTTACTACATTTTTACCATGCATGTTTTAGAACACATGCTTGTAAAAGCATGTGTTCTAAAACATGCATGGTAAAAAATGTGGGTAAAGGTACAATGTGGTAAAAACTTCGTTGTAAAGGCTGTTTATGCCTTTACCACGCATTTGAGATAAGTTCAGGGTGTGGGGGTCTTCCCTACAAATACATTGTTTATATATATAAATATATATAAAAACAATGTATGGTAAAGGCATATGTTGTAAACGCATATGTGATCTAAAAACATGCGTGGTGTAGGCATGCAGAGTATTTCCCTGCGTTGTTCCATCATACAACATCTAGAGCTCGGTTATTGAGTGGTCAGATTCACTATTTGATTTACTCTGCCAATCTGATGGGCCTGATGCCGAGGAGGGTGGTGACTCTTATCGCTAGATCAAAGGTGCAGGAGCTGAGCTGCCAGAGGTAAATATTTGGGCAATCAAAATATTGGGGTTCAGTGAAATAATTGTGGTTCTGCTCCTAAAATCAAAGAATTTTTAGCAGTCTTGTCAGCAAACGCACTCACTAAGGCCCCTTCAGCTGGAGCAGATTGGTGGGTAGAACAGTTAAAAAATGCTTTAAAACATTTTGGGCTTTGGGCAGTTATAGGGTATCAAGCAACCCCTTTAAATTTCCCTTTTTTTATCCTGGTACCCACAGAAGTGCTGAAACCTTGCTGCATCCAAATAAAAGGCCAAAATACATGCACTGGTAAGAGACATTAATTCACTTGTGGCAAGCATCAACTTTCAGTAATTTCGGGTAAAGTGCAGGCATCATATCCAGCAAAAAAAATTCCTACATCATTTCTGACACAGGAACTATCAACATATTATACAAGATCACAATTATTCAGGAGTGTGTCAATGAGCTCAACATTGGGCTTTGTGCGGTATTCAATTCTAGGAAGGCAACCATGTGTTTCTCCATCAAGGCATCAAGGAAAGCGTGAAACAACGAAGTTGGATTCAACAAAGGCTATATTACCAGGGCAATATGAGAAACAGAGTGTAACAATATTTCATATCTAGACAAGCTGGATATTGAAAGGTGCTGAGTTTAACTGGTTTACAATAGTGCAACCACAGAATGGGAAACAGCAATAGATAGGTTTTCAGACATTTTGACAAGACAGGCAGCAACCACTATGGTGCCCAAACATGGAGGCAGCCCACAGCCACAGTATCCAAAAGAAGATAAATAAAAATAAATCAGTTACTTTTTGTCACAATGATTTTATTTCAATACCCATAGGGCAGAGCCCTCTCTCTCTCTTGACAATACAAAGTGAAAGGTTTTATATATTTGGGTACACCCAATGCGGAGCGAAAAGATAATGCATTTTTCAAAGCTACAAATGATTGCTTTGCTTCCATGGACCGGAGCAAAGACTTGGGAGTATCATGCGTCACAATTATTAGCATATCATAAAAGCCACTGATGCTAATACTCAGTGGTTAATTTGTAAAAAAATAAGTGCTGGGGCCCTCGTCAGGAGGTAGCTTGCACCAGCCCATTTCTCCTGCTAGTGCTGCCTAAAACAGAACCAACTACTAACCATGACAGAGGGGAGAGGATGTCGGGTAATGGCCAGAGCTGCCGACTTCGGAGCTGGGGAACCACGTTTGAGTCTCGGGGTTGGCTCAACATCTCCAATCACTTAATCTCCTGTGCCTACTACCCAAAAATGAGTGTGTTCCTAACTGGTGCTCATGAAACTATAGCGCCGGTGTTGATGATTAAGTGCTGGTGCTGAGCACCGGAACCACAGGCTCAAATTAAGCACTGCTAATACCCAATACCCAGCCATCCCAAAAGAAATGTCTTTACCTGAGAGACAGTGACAGTTTTGGATAGCTTACAAGTAGCCTTGGTGCAATCAGCACACAGGTGCCTTTCCCCAGTAGAGATGTGACCTAGATTTCAAAAACACTGGCAAACAATATTGCAGTTTTTCTCTAGAGGATTTAAGCTCTCACTTCACTTATTCAGTTATTCAGTAAGCAAATATAGGGAGTCAAGTTTGAATTTGTCCATGGAATCAGAGGTAATCAATAAATCATCAACATAGGTAGGGTAGAACACTTGGGAAGACTAGGGTGTTTAGAGCTTCCTTAAGTGCTTGTGAAAAGATGGAAGGTGATCCTGTATACCCTTGTTGATTCCACATAAACTGGGAGCTGCCAAAAGAGGACATGAAAAGGTAATGACCTACAGTGTGTATAGGGATGCAGAAGAAATGAGAACACAAATCAACAACAATGAAGCAGTTGGCGGTAGGTGGGATGCATGATAGCATGGAACTCCACTTAGTACAACAGGAAAAATGGATAATACAATAGCATTAATATCCTAACACATTTGTTCAAATTGATATCTTTCTTTACCTGGCTTCTTAATAGATAGGAGTGTTACCAATGTGAACAGTGGGGATCAAATCCTTTTGCTTTAATAGACCAGATATAACTGGGTAGATTCCTACTTTCAATTCAGTATATAATGAAGGCTGTGATAAAGGAATATAGGTTTAATCTAATCTTGACAGGGTCAACAGGTACAGCACATCCTACATCGCAAACATGTACAAAGGGGACAAAATTTGTGCTAAAGTGCCATATACATTTTCAGGTGAAGCATTAACATCATCATAGAAGTTAGAAGATAATTCACTATTACGCCAAAAAGCTAAGACAGCATTTTCATTTTCAAAAGGAACACCCAAGTAGACATCATCACTAGTGCAATACACAGTACAGATCACTCTGCACAAAAGGTCCCTCCCTAGGAGAATCACCCGGAATGTGGGACTCAAAAGGAAAATATGCTGGTCGGTGATCAGACCTAAGGAAATAGTCACAATACTGCGGACAGAGTGGGGAACATGAGTAATTGAAGTGGCAACTCCATCAGTCATTTTGCCCAAAACGGGAAGAGTGGGAAATATAGAGTTTTTGTAAAGCAGATCAACTAGCACCAGAATCAATAAGATATGAAGTAGACTTTCATTTGAAGACAATTCACACATACAGGACTCTGGTCTACTGAGACCATGGCAGTCGGCTCCCCTTTGGATGTCTCAAATTGAAGGCCACCTATTTGAGGAGGAAGGTTGTGGAGGAGGGAAATCAGGTTGCTTGAGCTTATCACAGGACTTCTGGGATACATTTGGACAATCTTGTTTCCAATGTTCTAGCTGATCACAATAGGAAGAGGAGGAGTTACCAGGTGAAACGCCATTTCCCTTCCCAGTCTCCTAACTCTTTGTCTGCCTTTACAGGCAGTCCTCATCTGCGCCTCCCTCGGAACTTTTGCTGAAATTAGTGCAGTCTTTAATAACATTCGTACAGATATAGTAGGTTCTTTCTTACATACACCATGATTCACCACGGAAACCAATTCAGACAGATTTCGTTATGGCAAACCATAAATATGGTTCACAACTGCTCTTGTATGTTTAGGAACAAACCCTGAACAAAAAGAGCTCCCACTGCCTTCTGAACAATCAAATATATATTTCACTCGGACTAAAAATCAGCTGGGTCTTCGCTTTTGTTTTCCTTGTGATTGTTAATTGTGCTCATAGCCAGAAGTTCTGGGCACTGTACTCTCCGCGCCTGGTCTGGAGCCACTAGATTGACTCGGGTCTGTTTTTCTTGGTCTTTCTCAGCACTCTGAGCAGAAGAGCTAAAGATGGAAATGAGTACAGTCCCGACCCCCAATGCAGGTTGAAGGTGTCTGCAAGGGGACTCTCTTCGGGAACTTCAAAATGCAAAAACATTGACACTGCACGTTCTCTGTGGTGGTGAATAGATCGAGCCTGGGTTCTCTCCAATGCTGGAAGATGCTCTGTGGCACCCACTGAGTGTAACTGGCAATCATGATCCACTAGGCACTGTCGGCTGAGTTTTTCCACCCTAGCGTTTAAAGATCCTGCTATGTTATGTGCTGTCAGGGAGATGCCCTAAGCATTCAGCCACTTCCAGAGGCGCAGTGCCTCCTAGCACAGGACCCATGACCCCATTCCACCCAATTTGTTGCAGTACCACATGGCAGTTATGTTGTCTGTGAGAACCTGTATCCATTCCCCCATTAATGGTCCAGAGGAACCCCTTCAGTGCCAAGCGGACCACTCGCAACTCCAGCAAGTTGATGTTGACGAGCCTCCACCAGAGACCTCTGATCTCCACCTCTCCCAAATGATCCCCCAATCCAGCAACAACGCACCCACCAGGACTGCTTGCTCTGTGTGGGGTAGGGAGAGGGGTATGCCACCGGTCCAATTGAGGTTGAGCAGTTACCACTGCAGATCTATTGCAGTCTCCTTCAACACCTGGATGGGCGCTGCTAGCCCCCCTTTATAATGAACCAACCGAAACTTCAGGTCCCACTGCATAGCCCGCATGTGCCATCTGGCATGGTCCACAAACAGGATGCAGGAGACCAAGTGGCCAAGAAGCCTCAGAGCCACTTTCACAGACACCCAGGCCACAGGTTGAATGTGCTGGACTCATTGAGGTGGAGGAAAGGCTTGAAAGATCACATTATAGCATCCTCCCCAGCCCCAGAAGCATGCAAAGGAATACACCACACACAGAGCTCTGGATTGTACATCTTTATTTGTCAGCATGCAACCACACACTGCACTCTCATTATGTGATAACCATTAATAACCATACCTTAACACTTCCCAGCAAGTTATGTAATTCCTTGTTGAGTCCGCCCAGAACCGCAAGTGTCCCAGAGCACATAGTCTCACGACACTACATCTCCCCCCTAGTTAAATAAAAAGTACAAACCATAGTCACATCATATTTCTTCAATAAGGCGTCGAGGCGCTCGCACTAGTCGGCCAGATCAAGAGCTATAAGATGGTTGAGATGTGCTCTAATAATGCACCGATGGCATAGGTTCTGATGCTTGATCTGGACTGTCAGGTGAGGGTTGCCTCATTCATGATTGTAGGAGCCGACAACCGTCGAGGTAAGTGCCTAAAGTGTGTGTGATGGACTTTCTGGGACGATACGCCTTCATCATATGTCCTTTGAATGTCACAACCGCTTTCGTTTCTGCTTGACCAGAACCCAGTCACATTCATTGAAGGCTGTTTCCTGAGCTCGTCGATGACAGTTAGCATGTGTTTTCATCTGGCACTTCGAGAAGTGTCCGTTGTAGTGTAGTTCCTATTTTCCTAATAGGCTCTGCGCATTGGAATAATATACCCTATAGGTTTGACATAGGACTGAGGTCAGTATGTCCCTATCGAGTATATTAAACTTAATTACTTTGTGCCAGCTAACTCAGAGGCCACTAGAAACTCCTTGTAAACAAGAAGGGAGTAGTTTCTGGCAACCGCATAAACATGACAACTTTGTTTCCCTTTAGAATTGGAACACTCTCAGAATCGTGGAAACAATAGATAACAGTTTCACTCAGCTAATCGTGCATGCTTAGTTTCTTCAGAGTTACACAGAAAGAATAGACGGGCGTTTCAATAAAAGGATTTATTGAACAGTCTTGTTTCTCGTGTAAGAAATATGAGCTGTTATGATCACAAGACAGTATGCGAGATATATAATGTACAGCGTAAGCAGTAGAAAGAAATAATACTGCACTAGCATTATCTTTTAGCTATGACACATATATTCATATACATAAATAACATAAGCTAAAAATGTGAGTACTCATACGATGCTTCTCTACGCTAGTTCTAACCCAGTGTACCTAACCTTAACCTAGGTGTAGGGCAAGGTAAGAAGTAGGTGAAGTATTCTATAGTATGGTATACTAAAAGTCTGGTATGCCAAGAGTCCCTCTAGGTTCTAGTCAGCTCCATACCTTGAGAATGAGAGAGGTGGGAATCTCTTTCCGGGTCTCGAACTCTAACACCCCGCGAAGGGAGTCAGAACACTGGAAGCTGGATTCTCTGCGAGCAGGGATGACAGCGTCTCTTCTCAGTGCGTCAGGCTGGGACACGGGCTCCTCTAAAGTCGAGGTCTCCTCCTACTTGCTTGGGCAAGGGAAGGTATATTTATACCTGGTAGGTGCCTTGGAATGTTAGCATTGACGTGAAGTCTGGCAGAGGAAGACGTCAGGAAAGAACCCTTAAGGAATAGCGGTTCATGCATAATACATGAGTTCTTGGAGAAATCAGTAATCCTGTGCTAGGGGAACTCCCAAGAGCTTAAGGGTCTGGTTTCTAAGAACTCGTTGTGACGTTGGGGTGGACGGATGTAGGTGACCATGCCTGTATTTGGATTGCATGGCTAATGCCTAAATAAGGACTGGGATCTTATGCCTAAATAAGGGCAATGCGAATTGTGCCTATAAAAGGACATGTTTCAGGAAAACCTATATACGGACACCTAAAGTGGAATACAACACCCACTCCACTTTCGAATGAACGATAATACTAAATGCTAAACATTAAATGCTAAACATTAAACTGAGTACGACATGCTGCTAAAAACATTTCTAAAAGCATATTAAAAGAAGTTTTTAAAAGAAACTGTTGCTAAAACATGTAATGCAATAGGTACTGTACATTTTTAAAGCATTTTTTCATTCTAAGCATCTATCATAAATAAAATGCAACATGAATGAATAAACAGAAATATACGAAATGGTTGACAAGTTTTTCAAAAATCAAAGCCATTTCATAACATGATGCTAAAATGAAATTATAGTAAAATAAGGTGACAATGTGTCCCTGGAAGTATTCAAAGAAGTCCGTTTTATATGAATAGTTCTACTGTAAGCAGATTGAGTTGCCATGTATTTTCAAAAAATAGAGAAAAAGAAAAAGTTCAATTTTAGGAAGAGTTCCAAGTTTTGTTCTGTTTTGAAAATATGGAGGCCAAATTTCATTGCTTCCCTGGTACACTGTGAGCCGAATCAAAGTCAGTGTATGGGTCTGGTGTAAACATGAAATCATCTATTTCTATAGACAAAATATCGTCTACCGATGTTGGTGACATTTGGAATACCTCATTCAGAAGGTTAACTGCACAGAGATGAGAAGCATCGCCTTCAGCATAAGATGCTGCAGCAATGTTCACGTCCGTTGTTACCTGTGTGCCTGTTGATCCATCTCGTTCCTCAGCAGCAGCAGGAAGCGTCTGTGAGATCTCAAGGAATGCCGTCATCAGGATTGGAGCCTCTGGGGACAACACAGAGCATGGGCCGTTATCGGGTCCGGCAGAGTATCGATATCCGTTGGCATGACTGATGGGAGTGTTAGACAGATGTCTAGCACACATTCTTCACCGCAAAGCAGGCAGCGTAGAACAGGTAAGATGCAATCTTGCCAGATTGGTCTAAATGACAGAAACCATGTTGTATTAAGTTCCCGTAGACGAGGTATGCCCAAAAGTTGCACTATGCGCTCACGGCACTTCCGTTCTAGGAGAGCTTTCTCCAAATTGCTGGGAGTGACGCTGATGGATAGGCTTGCCATAGCGTAGCAGTAGGAATAAAAACAGGATTCCCGCAACCAGTGCTAGAATTAATGGCACACCACCAAACACTGAATGTGCAAAGTTTGGAATGATTCCGAGGACTGCCTGAAAAGGTGTTAACAGTCCTGAACAGATGGTCTTAAATACATGTACAATCCCGCTCGTATCAGACATGTTTAAGATACGTCCCATCATTTCTACGAAACGTATAGGGCAGTTTGTACGAATTAAAGCCTGTATCTCAGCCGAAGTCCTTGCAATTTGTAAATCATAAGTTTCTTTGGCCGAGGTCAAAGGCACAGTTTGTTGCAAAAGCATGGCTTTCATTCTGCTTAGAGTATCAAAACATATAAAAGAAACATTCAATGAAGGCCATAGAGGCGACTCCCTGACTGTCTCTGTTTGGGGGAACAATACTTGCATACAACAAGTAACCCTGGAGTCGATAGTTACCAGATATGGGATTCCTGGCAACATGCCACAGCAACTCTGATCATTCAACATTAGGTAACTCCCTTTAGAAAGTTGGCCAAACGTTGGATTAATCACAGCAGCTGGTGTACCCTGCAGGGGACAGGACAAGTTTGCCACAGAACCATTACAAGCCCTGTGTAAAGAAATGTCCTGACATATGAGAGAACCGCTTAATGCCCTTTCACAGTTTGTACCGCTTAGAAACACTTCACGATCCCCACTCCAACATCTGTATTCGTAAAGTAATTCCCAGGATGTCTTAATGTATTCCTTACCCAACCTTTCATATTTGCCTGCTTGCATTTGTTTGAGGCAGAGTTATTTTGCCATGGATAAGCCATTCTGTAGCTGGTTTTTCTGCCACTGTGAATGGTAATTTTTCCAGTTTTTCAATGCTCAGCACTGTATACTTTGCTCCCCTTTGTGCCAGTTCGATCTGTTTATCCGTTAGATTGTATTCCGAAAACAGAGACGACGTGTTGATAAAATGCCAAGGCACATAGCCTGCACGCAAAGATTGCAGCGTCCAGCCTAATAACATAATAGAACGTAACTGAGATTGGCCTTGTTGTAACATGGCTAAATCTTGTTCCAGTATGTCAATAGCAGAGGATACAATGTTGTCCAATGAATAAATTCTGGATGACAAAGTTGTTAACCCATTGTCGACCACAGTGAGAGATTTCTCTAAGTTAATACGATCAAGTTCACGTATTCTTTCTGTGGCCTCTGCCTGTGAAACCTTCCATATTTCATTATAAGCAGCATAAATGCTGGCATATATGAAACGTTTTTGACGCTGTTTTCTTGGTCCTAGCAAGAATTCCCTAAGGTCTGCGTCATCTTTAAGTAAAGATAAGTGTTGTTTCACATCCTCAAGTGTAGACTTTTGTAACCAGTCAAGGCACAATTTTCCTACACTGTATGTTGTTACTACCCCCGGATGTTGTCTTTGAACATAACGTGGATATGGCCTATGGATATTAAAGCCCTGTATTCTATTCAGGAATCTTTCTTGACAGATGCTTGTGTCTGTGGGCCAGAGTAACCATTTTTTCCAATCAGGATCTGTTCTGTTGTTTTGTAGTATTGTGTCTACTGTGACCGCTCCCTGTGTAGTGCTATTACTTGCAGGTGTTGGTACAGAAGGTGTGTTCATGTCTTTGATCTTGGCTAAACCAAGGCAAGACGTTTGTTGCACAGTGTCATTCAAAAACATTATTTGACGTGGGATGATACAGGCTCTAAACAAAGCTTCTATCCCCTGCACTTGCCAATCTTTAGAACCCCAGGCAGATTTTGTGTCAATTGTGTCTTTCCAAAAGTGAAATCCTTGTCTAGACAGTTGGGTAATAAAGGCTGCAGAATAAATCTGTTTTGTATTAGTTAACATAATTTTCTGTCCTGTTTTGTTTACATTTTTATAGTAAAACGTTTCTGGATCAGATGTATTGTACCCTGAAAAATATGGAAACTTGTTTGCAAACGTTTTTGAACTACCCTTTGGAGGTGTAGGACAATGTTCCCATTGGTTAAACATAAACACATTTCTAGGTGTCGCAGATTTATGCAAGAAATGATGACCATAGTGGTTATAACAATAAAGCTGTTCATAGTCTGATGAACCCTCTAAGTATTCATTGTTAGAAAATGCGGCAGACCTTTCTAGATCAGACATCATATCATTAACAGTCTCAAAGTCCCAATCAGCAGAATAGGTACTGGAGGTAATAAAGTCACTTAATGAAATTTTAAATAACTGTGGAATCTTCAAAAGATCCGTCGGGCCGAATATATCGAAATCGGTTTTGTCCCAAACTATACCATCCTGTAAAGGAACGGCTGTGATGTTCACTGCTGACAAGTCTCTCAATTCACGATGGGAAGATTTGTGTGGTTTTAAAAGTAAGTTCACATTTTTACTTTCAGTGTCCATACGAATGTATCTGCCATTTATAAGCATGCTAAGAGTCATAACCAAAGCTAGCCAAAGCAGAAAGAAAAATATTCCAGAAATAATCCATATTTCAATCCATGGTGAAAACAGATAAGTCTCTTTCAGAAAATGAAAAAGGTCTTGTACTTGTTGCTTGAACGTTTTTGAGGCTGGCGTCGTTTCAGGCTCACTCGGATCCTCAGAAAACGTATCAAAGTTAATGAAATAGCCAGAAGCAGTTCAGTCAATTGTTGAAATTGCATCAGGATTCGTAGAAATCGCTGGAACCAGTTGATCACGTTACGTTGGTGTAGACAGGTGTTTCTGGACGAACTGTTACTTGAGTTTCAAGAGGGATGAGTTCCATAGCATTGTTGCTTAGTCCTTCATCTGTTACTGCTGAATTCTCGATGGTTATGAGTCTTTCAGTCTGAACCTCTTGGATAGTAGCGAGAGGAGTGCGTCTGCTACTAGGTCGGAGTCCACGAGGCCTACTATTTAGTATTGGCCACATACTGTGGTTTGATGAGGTCGATTGACACAAATCTTTTCTCCTTTTTTCCAGCAAGGGGCAGCAGAAGTACTGTTCTTGTTCCGTGGATGGCTAGGACAGGTACTGGTTGTCTGTAAGAAGGTCCAAATTCCTTCTTGTCCGCAATCTTCTCTCTGACTAGATCCCCAACTTTTGGGATCCAGACAGGCCTTGCTGGGACTGCCGGTGTTTCCCCAGTGGTGGTTGGCTTCAGGAACACGTTGCTTTGTTTCGATCTTAGTTCATTTAGATCCTGTAAAACAGCCAAACGATCTTTGATATCAAAGGGTTTATTTTCCACCACTGTGCCTTTACATTCGAGATCAGGAACCCACATTCTTGTCCCAAATAGGACCTCATATGGAGTGACACCCCCTAGAGAACTTCTTGGCAAATTATTTAATGAGCGTTGGACCCCATAAAGATGTTTGACCCACCCATCACCCGAACCTAATACTCTAGCTGTTATAGACTGCTTTATGTCCCGGTTTTTCCTTTCCACAACAGAATTTCCCTCAGGATGAAACGGAGAGGAGTACCGTAATGCAACGCCCAAACTGGCCATGGCTTCTTTGTAAGCCCGAGAGCTAAACGCAGGGCCCTGGTCAGAATGTAGTGTGCCTATTGCGTATGTGCCGATAAAGACTCGCAAATCTTTTATAACAGTTCGAGCGTCAGCCGAGCGCTGAGGCCATATCCATAGGAACCTTGACTTAGTATTTGTGGGATTGCATTTGTCCATAAGGACGCCTGCGCGTAGATAGTCTAATGCTGTCTAACAATGGTGTCTGTACTGGGCAGGCTACTTCGTAGTCTGGTGTCTGATGGCTTTCTGCACCACGCTGTCTATTGCAGTCTATGCAGTCATCGATGAAGATGTGAATCTGTGTATTCATTCCAGGCCACCAGTACATCTCTTTTAATGTCAATATTGTTTTAGAGATCCCTTGATGTGACAGACCCTCCCCCAGATGTGCTTCATAAATCAAAGCTGCTCTACGTTCCATGTTTGGAATTACCCTATCCCCACTCCAGGGATTCGAGCAAAAGGAACGTTGTTTGCATCAATTACATAAGAGTACTTGAGTGAAAAATCTTTGGGTAACGCTGCACCACTGCCTTTGCTTGAAGCATTGACAGCCAACAATATCTCACTGTCTATTCTCATTTTTGAACGAGTGATCGCAGCTACGGAAGCCGTCTGAACAGCCCCCTTTGCGGCTTCGTCAGCCAATAAATTCCCTGCAACGTGAACGCCATCACGTTGATGACTCAGCGTGTGTATCACGTGAGCTTTTGGTAGTTCGTCTTTTAGCCGAACTACTTGTTCCCAAAGCGTTTTATGCTTTATTGTGCCACCTTTTGCATCTTTGAACCCGTTTTCAAGCCAATTCTGTATATATTCATTATACGACTGAACACAGTAAAAAGAATCGCACACTATAAGTGTGGGGAATTCGCGATCTGTATTTTCAAGTGCCAGTTTGAATGCTTGTAGTTCAGCTCGCTGAGCTGTACAATCTCCTAGAGATTGAGTTTTAGTGACCATTGGTCTGAAGTTACCATCTTGCATGCGACCTTTAACGATTGCGCACGCTGCACTGTAAGCTTGCTTACTCCCTGTAGCGGGTTGTGCTGATCCGTCAGTGTAAATTATAAATTCGTACTGATCTAGAGGCAAAATTTCAGTGGGCAGAGGACATTCATGTTCATATTGCAGGAACGCTTGTGTTTTTAAATCAGGATCAAAAACATATTCAACATCTGTTGCAGCAAGAGAATTAACCCATTGTATCCATCTACGATGTAAAGTTTTTGCATTTGGGATGATCGCTTTTGTGACCACCTCTAAGGCTGGTACTGGGGTTACGACAATAATGCGTTTTCCTTGAGCTAGAGCTCTTTCTTTTGCTACAGCGGTTTGAACTGCTGTCAGTATTTTTTCTGTTGAAGTGAAGCGCATTTCTGCTTGTGTATACAAATGTGATTTGTATGCTATTGGTACTTTTTCACCCTCATTAAATGTTAAATAGGTGAATCCGCATTGTCCCGAAATTATTCGGATCACTAAATTGCGTGTATTTACGCGTGTTTGTAAGTGATTTGTTGCTAACATGTTAGCTTGGAGTGAACGCAGGATTTCTGTGTGTTCCTGAGTCCAATGTTTTGTTGAAAAATCAGGTTTGATTAATTCGTAGAGAGGTTTAACCCTTTCTGCGTAATTTAGAATGTAAGTTCTTCCAATATTTAGGAAACCCAAGATAGATTGTAGATTTTTCAGCGTTTTTGGAGGTTGGAGCAGCGCGCACTTTTCTAAAAAGTTAGCTGCTAGGCTTTTGCCTTCACTTGAGAGCTCATATCCTAGAAAAAGGACATTGAGATGGGCAATTCTTGATTTTTTAAAGTTGAATTTATAGCCCTCAGAGGCGAAGCCCAATATAATGGTACTCACCCTGTTCAAGTGCCTATCTAGGTCATCGTCTGTCAGATAGATGTCATCGACATATGACAATGCCTCATTATCATAAATTTGTAGTAACTCTGTTACCCTTGCTGAGAATAACCCCGGGCTATTCTTAAACCCTTGTGGGAGTCTACAAAATTGACGCTGAGTCCCCATTATTGAGAAAGCTGTTAAGTACCTGCTTTCAGGTGCTATGTTTTGACAAAAGAAACCATTTGAAATGTCCAATGTGGTTTTATATTTTTTACGCACAATGTTGTTCATTAATGCTGTACTATGTGCATTTTGCACTGCAAATGTTTTAGAACAAGTGTTCAAGTGTCTGTAATACAAAACTAGACGATATGTATTGTCTGGTTTGGATACAGGAAACAAAGGATTGTTCATTGAGGAGGTGCATGTTTCAATCACCCCTTGGTATTCAAGTTGATCTAAGATCTCCCTGACCTGTTTTTTAGCTTCTTGCTTTATTGGGTACTGCCTTTGTGCAGTAGGTTCATTTTTTAGTTGTATTTTGTGGTGAGGTGAGTCCTCATCCCATCCTACATGATTTTTGTATAATGCTGGGGCCTGGGCAACTGCCCATTTCCTGGCATAAGTATATTTTAGGTGAATTGGAATATGGTTGGAGAATGCTGGCATAATGATGTCCTTGCCATGTGGGCACTCCCTGACAACATTTGGTGGCCAGTCTTTTTCTGCTAGAAGTATATCATAACCCCTTGAAAGTTTGTCCCAAAAGAGTGTTTTCACTTTTCTTGGTATGTCTCCCTCCATTCGGAGTGTTATTTCATATAACTTTTGTGGAGTACTAACCCTGGTGTCTACAGTTTCTACTGTGATGTACTCCTTCAAGTCCACTAGCTCCAGAAGTTCCTTCAGGTTCTGGCGAGCTATTGTGACTTCTGCTGCACTGTGTCCAGCATTGTCTGAGCCCATTCTCCGTTCTTGAGCTGTGTTCTCAGTATTCTCGGCATGTCTGATCTTCAGACCTGCTACCTTCTTTTTTGTGAATTGAGGTTTTGATTTATTTTTCTGAACGTGTTTGTCGTCTTTGGATTTCACGCGTTCTTCTCTATGTTCTGACCGTCCTCTTCTTTCCGATGTCTGTGATGATATCTGAAAGGTACGAGAGGAACGTGTATCAGTATCTTGATACCTGTCAGGTTTTCTTAAATTATCCCTATTCCTGAGGTTATACCTCCTTTCAGAGGGCTCCTTTTGAGGAGACCTACCTCGGGATTGAGAACGTTTCTCGTTTGAATTTTGTTTATTAGTTTCCCACTTCTTTTCAGAAGATGTAGGAGTTTGTTTAATAGAGTCCTTCTCAGGACTTTCAGATAGTTTTGGCTTTAATGGTTTTCCACCCAAACTATCTCTGCCTAATTCTGCATAAGATTGTTCTATTATTCTGGGTAGTTCATGTTGATGTTCTGTTACATCAAATTCCCTTAAGCGTTGGCGGATCGCCACTGATGCTGCCTCCCCTTTAATATTAGATAATATTATTGTTGAGACCTGGTCGAAGTTTTTCAGTAATTTCATACCTAAATTCAGAGCAGGTTCTGCCCCGTATTCGTTTTGAATTTGTTTCAGGACATCTGGTATTACTGCAATTGATGGAACACCATGAGTTTTAGTATAGATGGCAGCAAAGACTGCGCCCCAAGTGGTGCAAACTTCCAGTTGTGGTGTGATCCCCATTGGTAAACAGATTGTTAGGATTCTGTGTTTCTCATAAGGGCTAGTATTAGGAAATACTGCTTCGATTTTAGTAATTTTTTGAGCTATCCACAATGGAATTTGCTCATGTTTTGTGGGCATTTTACCCATGACTGCGTGTAAAGTCTGTGGAGTAATTTTTAGTGTATTCCCCTGTTGAGGGGTTTGATTTGGAATGGTCATTGGTGGTTGGACTGTGAAAGTCCGCATGACATATTGGACTAATTGTCTGTAAATTTTTATTAACTCTTGTAGTTGAGTAAGTAATTCCTCGTCTGACATTACATCGATGTCAGGATGAGGTGTGTAGCCGGCTAGAATCGGCCATGTTGCTCCTGGTCTACCTAGTGTACCGAGCCTGGTAATGTTTTTGTGATGTTTTAGGGCGCCTTTAAACCAGAGATTATGCTCCTGGTATGTGAGTGGAATTTCAATATCCTCGTAAGGAATATATTCCTCTGGTGGTTCATCTTCTTTAAAGAAGTGAAACAGTTTTGTTACTGGATTTGATTCTGGGAATATTATCCATGAATAGAATACCTCTGTCTGAAAGGATTCGTGTGCCTCTATCACGAAAACTGCTCTACCACCTCTTGGTGGTAGGCCGTGTTTTATAAGTTTTAGAGTACTGGCTCTCCATAAGTTTGGAGGGATGTCTATAACACCCTCCTCGGTTTCATTTAAACCTGTAAAGTTAAAAGCTGTTATGACTGGGTCAGCCGCAGCTACACCGTTCTCGGTGCCATTGTCCCCGTGTATGGACATTTGTTTTTTGAAAAATGTAGAACAAGTTTCAAGGAAACAAAAGATAAAGTGCACAATATTTTGGAACACTGTATCCTTCAACGTTGAACAAACCAAACAGCTAATATATAGGGTTTTTGTCCTATTTAGCTTTGGCGGATACTTAACCCTACCCACTCCAGACGTCTTATGGAGTATGTGAGTAGGGGTCTCTGAGTAAAGCACGACTGAGTTACTCAGTATCTAGCGTTAAATTAGTGCCTTACCAAACCGTTGGGCGCCATGTAGTGTAGTTCCTATTTCCCTAATAGGCTCTGCGCATTGGAATAATATACCCTATAGGTTTGACATAGGACTGAGGTCAGTATGTCCCTATTGAGTATATTAAACTTAATTACTTTGTGCCAGCTAACTCAGAGGCCACTAGAAACTCCTTGAGAACAAGAAGGGAGTAGTTTCTGGCAACCGCATAAACATGACAACTTTGTTTCCCTTTAGAATCGGAACACTCTCAGAATCGTGGAAACAATAGATAACAGTTTCACTCAGCTAATCGTGCATGCTTAGTTTCTTCAGAGTTACACAGAAAGAATAGACGGGCGTTTCAATAAAAGGATTTATTGAACAGTCTTGTTTCTCGTGTAAGAGATATGAGCTGTTATGATCACAAGACAGTATGCGAGATATATAATGTACAGCATAAGCAGTAGAAAGAAATAATACTGCGCTAGCATTATCTTTTAGCTATGACACATATATTCATATACATAAATAAAATAAGCTAAAAATGCGAGTACTCATACGATGCTTCTCTACGCTAGTTCTACCCCAGTGTACCTAACCTTAACCTAGGTGTGGGGCAAGGTAAGAAGTAGGTGAAGTATTCTATAGTATGGTATACTAAGAGTCTGGTATGCCAAGAGTCCCTCTAGGTTCTAGTCAGCTCCATACCTTGAGAATGAGAGAGGTGGGAATCTCTTTCCGGGTCTCGAACTCTAACACCCCGCGAAGGGAGTCAGAACACTGGAAGCTGGATTCTCTGCGAGCAGGGATGACAGCGTCTCTTCTCAGTGCGTCAGGCCGGGACACGGGCTCCTCTAAAGTCGAGGTCTCCTCCTACTTGCTTGGGCAAGGGAAGGTATATTTATACCTGGTAGGTGCCTTGGAATGTTAGCATTGACGTGAAGTCGGGGAGAGGAAGACGTCAGGAATGAACCCTTAAGGAATAGCGGTTCATGCATAATACATGAGTTCTTGGAGAAATCAATAATCCTGTGCTAGGGGAACTCCCAAGAGCTTAAGGGTCTGGTTTCTAAGAACTCGTTGTGACGTTTGGGTGGACGGATGTAGGTGACCATGCCTGTATTTGGATTGCATGGCTAATGCCTAAATAAGGACTGGGATCTTATGCCTATATAAGGGCAATGCGAATTGTGCCTATATAAGGACATGTTTCAGGAAAACCTATATACGGACACCTAAAGCGGAATACAACACCGTGACACGAACCTTATCCACATTCAAGGATCGGTCTACTGTCCATTGGGGCAGTTTGGTTCTGATTGCTCTCCCAAATATCAAGGTGAAAGGTCTCTTACCAGTTGTGGAGTGAGGAGTTGAACAATAGGCGCAGAGGGCTTGACATAGGGCCTGGTTTAACTTGATTCCCTCCATCGATGCTCGTTGAATTACCCATTTGAAAGTACCCATGAATCGTTCTACAACACCATTAGCCTGGGAACACAGAGGTGTGCTTTTTTGATGTTTGACACATAGTTTGACCAGAAATTCCTTTAACTCTTTGCTATTGAACAGTAGACCACTGTATGATTAGAGAATGGTGGGGATACCCCACGCTGCAAAGATGTCATCCAGCCACTCAATGACCTTGTTATAGGTAGTTGACAACAAAACCTCTACTAAAGGCAAACTTTAATACTCATTGACTACCATGAGATGATGTCCATTTTCTAAAGGTCCAAAGAAATCACCTGAAATTCTTTCCCACACATGTGAAGGAAGGTCAGATATTGTCAATGGGGCTTGCGTCACTTTGGGTGAAAGGCAGTTGCAAAGATGGCAATCCTTTAGTTCCCTCTCCACTTGGTCATTAGGCGAGGGAACCACACTTGGTCCCTTAGGGCTCTTTTGGTGGCTACAATACCACAATGTCCTTCATGAGCTAGCTCATGATGTCTTAGGCTCTCAGGTGTGACGATTCATGAGCCTTTGAATACAACACCTTCCTTGGTAACGGACAGTTCATCCTGTACATTTTTGAATTTTTGAAATTCAACTTCGTCAGCAAAAGGTCAAGCATGCTTCTTCCACGATTGAGTTGAAATGATGTCTTTGAGGATAAGCATGTTCTTATCAGCATTATTAGCAGCAATGATCTGTTCAATGGATAGGGCTACTGGTGTGGTGGACCTTACAATTAAGTTAATGTACTCCTATGCATTTCTGGATGTCAAACTGCGCATCTGTAAAGGTACCAGTGAAAAGTAATCAGCAGGGTTCTGATCATTGCCTGGCTTATGTATAATTGCATAGTCATACTCTTGCAGTCGCAACCCTCACCTCTCAATGCGAGGGGACATCTTGGCATTCAGGTTTCCAAAAATAGTGAGCAGCCATTGGTGATCTGTAATAATAGTGAAACATTTTCCGTATAGAAACACATGAAAATGTTCGCAGGCCCACACTACAGCCAGACTCTCCTTTGACGGCTGAGAATGGGCACGTTCTGTGTCAGACAGGCTTTGACTGGCATAGGCCACAATGTGTCTCTGAGCATTCGGATGACAATTGTGCTGAGCAAGAATTGCTCCCAGCCCAACGGGCTCACATTGACTGTGATCTCAGTATGTAACTTGGGGTAAAAATAGGCCATCTCAGTTGCATTTTCAATCGCATGTTTCATTCTTTTGAAACTTTGATCACATTCAGCAGATCACTGTCTCTCAACAGCGCACTCACAGTTGCAAAGGTACGAATGTACCTTGAGCAATAAGTGGCCATGCTCAAGAAGGATCGCAGCATGGTAACATCTTGTGAGGAACTGACAGCTGATAGCGTTTGCACTTTATCTGGGTCGGTAGTTATTCCCCAATCAGAGAATATATGCCAAAGAATTTGAGTTTGGTCTTGTGAAACCCACACTTTACTGTATTTAGATTGAGACTTGCATCAGAAAGTGACTGGCATACTTGCGTAACAGCCTTGCCATGCTCCTTTTTCGTTGCCCCAAATACCAGTATGTTATCACTGTAATTAAAATAATGAGTGACAGTTTGAATTATTCGACCTATAATATCCTGAAATGTTTCTGCAACTAAAAACACTCCAAAACTCAACCTTTTGTATCTGAACAAGGCAACATGAGTCGAAAAAGTAGTGATGTACCTGCATTTTTCTTCCAACTCAAGTTGATGGTATCCCTTGTTCAGGTCAAGACGTGAGAAGGCTTTGGCACTGTTCAGTTGCATGATCATGTCCGCTATATGTGGATGTCTTTCTCTCTTGATTGCTTTGTTGGCCTGGCGCATATCAACACAGAGGCGCACTGCACTTCCACTGTCCTTTTTTGGCACCACCACTGTGGGCGAAACCCATGGCGTAAGACCGGTGGTGCGCTCAATGATGTCATGTGTTAACAGCCTTTCTAGTTATTTCTCAACAGCTTCTTGCAAGTGGAAAGCGACTCTGCGGTGCCTCTGGGCAACAAGGCGAACGCCTTAATTGATATGATAAAGGTTATGGGGCAACCATTGACCTTTATTGTAATCTTGGGGCAATGTCCAAATTAATTCTGTTGTTACATATGGTGGTTTTACTTTGTCTTTTGTTCTTCTTTGCAGGCAGCCATACCTACATGTGCCTATGGTTCCTTGGTTGATATTATCACCGCACATACATCTTCTTCACTGGCACTCGATAATGATGTTAACGAGCCTTTGAAGGATGAACTTGACGTTATCAACTTTGTCTGGTTTCCTCTTTTCATAACTGATGTTGCTTTTTGGCCTTATGGGCATGACCAGAATGCTTCTGGAAGCTTATGGCGTCCATTTTCTCTTCTCTCTGTGAGGTAGTTAGTTTCTCTTTCACTTTGCAAACTGTTTTGAAGTGGTTTTCTTTATTGCAACATTTGTCATATGGCTGGACATTTGGCTTCATGGGGAAATGAAAACCCACATCAGAAACACAACTTTTTCTTCTTTGTAGATGTTGACTGTACCTTGTACTTGTGCTTGCTTTTTATGACCAACGCCGATTAATGTTTCGCTGTTCCAGCTTTCATATCAGCAGCTTGTCAATCTGCTGTTTCCTTGGTCCTTGCAGCCATTACTACTTTCTCTAAGCTGAACGTCTCTCAACAAGCGTCTTCTGAAAGAGTCCGAAAGATAGCCATCGATGACCTGGAGACTTAAGGCTTAATCATTAAATTGACTTAACTTGCACTGTCTGATAAGCACATCGTCTTTCAACAAACTCATTCATAGTTTCACCAGCTTGATGTCTTGCTTGATTGAAAATGTACCTTTCTTAATCAATATTCAGCATCGGAATGAACTTGGATTCTAACACTTCCTTGATTTGATGGTCTGATAATGCATCAGCTTGTGATATTTTCTTTATCACTTCTTTCACTCCATCACCAGCAAGATTTTTTAAGTACTTAGTTATTTTCTCATTGTCTGCTTCTTCCAGTGCCCCCATGAAATCCTCAAACATCTCGATCCATGCAGTCCACATGGCACCAGTATTCTTCTTCTTGGCAGTGTCAAATGGCGGTGGTGGTTGCAGAAACACAGCTGCATCGTTTTTGGCACTCTTTTCTACTGGCGTTGAGAGCATATGCTGTTCAGATAGCTTTTGCTGTGCACCTAAATCTGCATCTTCTGTAAGCACCAGCCTTGTGCTTGAGCTTGGGCAACCATGCCCACTCGGAGGTCGTATGGCGCTTTATTTCTCCTTGATGGTGAGTACGTTTTCTATTTCTCGCACCTGGTTGTCTTTGCTGTCATCTTCCTTCTTGATGGTGGCTGACTGTTCCCTCTCTCACACTTGATCAGTGTTGCGTTTAGCTTTTTGCATCATACCTAGTTGTGGCTGTGTTTAGCGTTTCGTTTTGTATTGATGATGGCTCTGTGCGATGATGTGGTGCATTATCTTTTCTTTTGGCCTTACCAGATGTTTTCTGGCGGGCTTTTCAAATGTGCTCCTTCGCAGGGCCTTCAACTTCTTCGAGGGCGGTATATAGCTGGAGCGGGGCTTCGACTTCACACACGCAAACTGCTTCTCATCAACTTAAGCGCATGTGGCACGCAAGAGCAGTTTTCTGTAGTGTTGCAAACTCTCAGGGAGAGCAGTTTCTTTTCATCGGGGCACAGATCCCCTACTTAGTCAACAGTTGTAGCGTCCTCCCTAGCCCCAGAAGTATGCAAAGGAGTATGCAACACATTGAGCTCTGAATTATACGTCTTTATTCCTCAACATACAACTACAAACTGCACTCTCATTACGTCATAACCATTAATAATGACACCTTAACACCTCCCATCAAGTTACGTAATTTCTTGTTGAGTACGTTCAGAACCGTATGATGGCTCCAATGAAGTGGTGCCGTTGTGAAGACTAACTAAATCAACAGGTTGGCCAGTGTCTGGAGGTTGTTTACGACTGTGTAAGGTGAGCCCGTATTCAGTAGACAGTCTACAAGGTATGGGAATACTGGTATCCTCTACCTTCGCAGATAAGCTGCGACCACCACCATAACCTTCGTGAACACCGAGTTGCACTGGTTAGGCCAAAGGGGTGCACGGAGAGGAGCAGTTGATAGTTTACAAATAAAATCTGCACCAATGCTTTCAGCAAGTAAAATAGAACAGCCTTGCTTATCTTTTTCTAAGCTTACATCTCTCTTAATATGTGCAAAAAAGGAAAAACAATACACATTGTGATGGTTAGGAGAATATGGCTCATTGCAAGCAAGTAACTTTTCTCCACAGTTCACTTAAATAAAGCACAATTTGGATGTATTGATTCAAGGTAAAAAATATGTAGACTACAAAAGCACAGAGCACAAAATAAATATATGAAACTGATTTCAACTTGTTTTTTTTATATTTCTAACTACTGTCAGCTCACACATCACCTGCTTTAGGGCTGGGTAATTTAACTGTTCTACTTAAGTAGTAATAACTTCATTCTGTTAGTTTTTTCAATATCCTACAATGGTAAGTGTTCTTTCAATGCGTTCCTGCTCATATTTTCCCTTTCTCGTGTATTTGATTTTTTAGTATTAGCCAAGCCTTCAGTCTAAAAGTTCATAGCCCCTTCCAGAATGAAAAAGACGAGAATCTACAAGTGAATGAACAATGTAAAAGCAATTGCTATGGATGCATCAGAGTAGAAACATACAAAAACTGTTGCGATAGAGGTAAATTCACTATTCTGTGAGAGAAGATATAAGGTTAAAATGGTTTAAGATGAAAGACAGAACTATGTGAGATTACCCACAATCTATTGACCTCCTAAAATATATAGACATACCACCAGAGCATCAGGAGAGCAACTCTTTATTCTTTGACAGTATTGATGCCTTGATGAAAATAATGGATAGTCTATGGCAGAGTGATTCTTTGATGATAACTATAAATGTTCCAAGATGCCTGGAAGAAAAGGAATAATGAATACATTGAATAAAGGGTCTTGTGATTACACTATATAAACACATTGTTCATCATCTGGAGTAAACATGAAATGTTAGACAAAATATTCATAAGGTCATTGAATCAGAAAGAATTAACTTGAAATTCGTGACACAATCAGTCATATAACACTTTCATATATGTTGACATGAAGTCGGAACTCAAAGAAGGGACATCCATGTACCATAAGATAATGGCAGGCAACAGGCTGCTGTATGCCAAAAGTTATCATATGAAGCAGCTTGGAAGAGCATACCCTATAGGGTTGCTCGGTCTACTGAGGAAAAGCTTCAGCACTGAAAAGACATGCAAGAAAGAGGGATCCTATGATTACAAGGTTCAGGGAAAGAGGGTATGCAAAACATGATCTTAACAATGCACTACAAAAGGTAAATCAAATAAACAGCAATGAGCTGTGTAATATTGAGGAAAACTCGGAATTAAGAACATATGATACATTTCATTACCACATGCAGCATTGAGGCTGAGAATATTTTACATGTACTGAAATATAATTGTCACAATGACATAGATTAATAAGAAAGGAACATGCCTAACCCAACCATCAACATTTGAAGGCCACTATCACTAAGAAATTCCAAGGTGAGGAGTGATATATGTACCAAAGCTCTGAAGCAGGAAGAAAAGATGGGGCATTTTAACCTATAACAATATTAGAAAGGTCTACTACATTCCAACCTATAAAAAATATAAAATATCACTAAATGAATCACCTCCAACACATCATATATAATGTATGTAATACAAAGCTGAAGTGGAAAAAAGTATGTAACTTTTACTATTTTTCAAGTGAATAATTGTGTCCTTGAACAACAACATGTAATCTCAAAAAAGGACCACATATACATGGTTGCATGTCATTTTGAAGAAATGCATATTGGGACAGTAGTCTGATGACATAGATATCGTCACTGTGGTTACTTTCAAAGTACAAAAACTTTGGTGGACAGTCGGCATTTGTTTTGATGGCATATCACTAAACGTTTTATGATCAAGAACGCAATCTATAAATTGCATAGCAATACAATGCTCAAGACATCAACTGTGATGTCACAGATACAATTAAAATTGTTGTAAACAATCCTATATATGAGACTACATATCTCATTACCCTTAACACTATGTAATAGAGGACTATGAGCACAGTATTATTTAGAGCATCAGTTGTTTTTTAACTATAGAATGCTTTTATGGGTTTTTGTAATTGGCATAAAAATTGTGAAGTCATAAGCAGTGCCCAATACAGCATAGCCAGCCTTGCACCCAACTTTCTGTGGACAGCAATCCCCTTCAGCTTTGTGCCCTCCATGGGCATCCAACCCTGTTCACACAATTTGGACGCCAGGGCTGGCCCTGAGTTTTTTTTTTTGCTTTTAGTTGCTTTCAATTTTAAAGGGTCCACAGACCTGCACATTTCTATATGATTGTTCAACATCCCATGGAGGTTTGTGGCACTGGCACTAGAAACGCAAACATCTACAGGATGGCTACGTAGGCCCAGAACCCCTTGCCAGGGACTCATGGATACTGGGGGCTGTATTTGCTGACTTGGGGGTGGGGCACACTGAGGACCACGAACCTAGCCACGGGATGAATGAAGCCTGGAACAAACCAGCGATTCTTTTAATTGTAACATCGGAGAGGCATATTTGTCCACCACCTACAAAAGACATCGGTCAGAGGATGCTCCCCTCCACCTCTTCAATTGTTTTTAGGTCTCGCCTAGGTAGCGCTTGTGCTGTCTCTTCTAAACATGCTGTATTGAGGTATGGAATAGAAGCTCCGCCCATTTCCCGGCCATCTTTTCTATTGGCTCCTGGTACTGTCATTTCTAAATGGTTGCTTTTGATTTGTCAATAGGCTTAGTAATCCCTCCTTAGTACCGCCTTGTCTACTTTTGTAACCTCCCATGAGGACTGGCCCTTTTACTTGTATTGTTACTCGGAATCTTTTAATTACAGACTGTGAGCACTATTTTCTTAAAGGACTTACTTCTACTAGCTGTTGCAGGCAGGACATGCTCTCCCGCAACCGTTTCATTTATGTTTTTTTTAAACCAGCCTTGTTTCACCCCTTCCAAACACTCAGAAGAAGCGACATACTAAGAGAGGGGTCATTGTGTAAGCAAAACTTTTTTGTTCTTTCAGAATGCACTTTATCTTTCACAGGGCGCGTTTCTGTTGTTTTGCACTCGGCACCCAAACATTATTTTTTTTTTTAAACTAACTGCAGACCTCCGCAAATCTGCCCTTTAAAATTAACAGCACGGGCGCACAGTCAACAATAGCGCACGCAGCCCCTCCCGACCCCTGGCGCCGCGCTTTAGGTTTCAACGCGGCACCCGCTTTTACATTAACATGGGCCACAGTCAACAATGGCGCCCGCAGCCTCTCCCGACCCCGGGCGCCACGCTATAGGTTTCAGCGCAGCGCCCGCTTTTACATTAACACGGGGCACAGTCAACAATGGCCATGCTTTGTTTTACTTTTTTGGCTCGTATTACTTGTTGGGCCAAAGAGGGGCGCAGCACAGACCACAACTAAGGCTTGTTGAGTGTGAAAAAGGCCGCTTTATTGAAGTCAGGTGCACCTTACAACAAAACATCCTTGGCCTGTGCCGTACAAAACTAAACCTCACTAAATATTTTCTTCCTGCCTTACCCCCCACCCCCACCCCTAAATGTTTCCCCTTTTGCAACCATTTATTTAAAAAACAACTCGGTCATCCTTGCTGACCCTTTCAACTTGTAACCTCTTACCACTTCCTAAGATAACTATCTAAGTAAACTTTCCTATGCTAATTCCCCTTCCTGTCTGCTCCCGTAGTGACCTTTCCCAACCACTAAACGTAAACTGTAAACAATCTAACAACTATTAGCATGAAAAAACGCCACATATGAGCTCTTGACAGTAAAAACACCAGCACCTGCTTCAAGCGACAACCATATGTACATCATTCCCCAACCGAGTGCACCTGACCCCAACAAAAACTACCCGGGAAAAAGGAAGGTAACCGGAAAAAAAACCCTATCTCAGAGCCCCCTCCCAGCTAGAAGTAAACCAAAAAAGGGGGAAGGGCGGCGGGACAAAAATTCCTCTCCTGACCCTACAAGACCGGCCGTCGTGTCACCCACCGAAAATGGTGTCTGGCAACCTAAGATGGCCGGTCTTATAGGGCCAGCCCAACTGAAGCCCAACCAGCCCAATTGGGCTCTGGGTTGCACCAAATGGCCCAAAAACCCTGGGGGGCTCAGGCCTCCCGGTGGTCGGCCGCCCACCCAAAGCCCTATTGGGCCAAAGAGGGGCGCAGCACAGACCACAACTAAGGCTTGTTGAGTGTGAAAAAGGCCGCTTTATTGAAGTCAGGTGCACCTTACAACAAAACATCCTTGGCCTGTGCCGTACAAAACTAAACCTCACTAAATATTTTCTTCCTGCCTTACCCCCCACCCCCACCCCTAAATGTTTCCCCTTTTGCAACCATTTATTTTAAAAAAACAACTCGGTCATCCTTGCTGACCCTTTCAACTTGTAACCTCTTACCACTTCCTAAGATAACTATCTAAGTAAACTTTCCTATGCTAATTCCCCTTCCTGTCTGCTCCCGTAGTGACCTTTCCCAACCACTAAACGTAAACTGTAAACAATCTAACAACTATTAGCACAAAAAACGCCACTCAGAAAAGGCCCTCCCCGACTTTTCTGACCCCCCAAGCTAAGGTCCAGGCTGTTTTGGGTACCGTCTAATGTCCAAAGCTCTGTCCAAAACCTCCTTGATCTGTATGATGTATAACTCTAAACCAAAACGCGACAAATGTACCCCGTCCTCTCTGAAAAAATATATCGCCGCATACCTAAGCTCCGGATGTTCCACCCTCCCAATACCTTCTTCATCACAAAAGCTTCTCATATCCCGGTTAATCTTCCTCCTGGCCTTGTCTATGGCTGCGGGCCACTCTGCCCCCCTCCAATGCCTCCTGGGTATGAATTCCGACCAGATCACATAGCACCCTGACCATTGCTGCCGTATTTCCAACAGGTCCCTCTTCATTTGTTTCAGCAGTGCCAAACCATTACACAAGACCAGATCATTTTCCCCTAAATGAATAATCAACACGTCTGGACAAATACTGCCTCTCACCACCCTGTTCAATGTGGGAAACAACTCGTGCCACCGCATGCCCCCTTTATCCTTGCCATGAACAATGAAATAACGTGTCATCCAGACCCAAATTCACCCCGTTCCCTTTTGACCTCTCATAATGCTCTGCCCATTTTACAAACGAATGACCCACAATCCATATGGACAATTCCGCCGCCGCAGGCCCCGCCACCGCACCTGAAAAGACACATATATGAGACAAGCAAAATGAACAGAACTAAGCTTCCCCCTCCCCCAAGCCCCGCAGCTGAATGTATTTCTTAAAGCAATCCGACCTCCAGCGGCCCAAACGCATGATCTCCTCCTTCCCCCATCCCAGCTTCGCTGCATCTGTCGTTGCCCCTATGCGAAAAGAATGCGTCCCAAACTGTCCCGGCGCTTCCCCCAAGAATAGCAGCGCTCGCCTCATTACCCATAAAAGCTGCGCCGCCGTCACCCGGCCGCCCGCCGCCCTGGAGAACACTTCCCGCCACCTGAAACCAGGCCCCTGGACACCATCCTCCCCAAAAAACTGGACATACCCGCTTATTCCTTGCAGTACCCAGGACCACCCACTTCCCAACTCCCCGCTGGTCTGTTTTGGATCGCGTAAGCCGCACTGCTACCCCCTCATCTCGAAGCTCTACATCGGTCCATCGCACCCCTTGCGCCCCCTTTCCACCCAGCAATTCGGAGACCCGAAAAGCCCCGAAGTACATCCAAGACATCAGGGTAGAAAACAACACAAGCTCCTCCCCATTTCGGCAGATCTGAGGCAAAACCTTAATCAAGCCTGCCAATAGCCCCAATGACAGAGGCCTCTGCGCCCGAGGCCTACCGCCCCTTTCCCGCGCCCAACCTTCCAAAATGCGACTGCCCAGTTCTCCCGCCGAAGGCGTATAGCCCCAACAAAGCTTGCCCATGAATGCTATGCCGGACAACTTGCCTGCTATGGTGACTTTTGAGAAACCCCTGTCAATCATGGACAGGATAAATTGCACCACCTCCTCCTCCCTTGCCCATTGCTCCGATCTTCGCTGTGCCCCACCCTCCAGAAATTCCTTCCATGCCTGTTCATATGCCCTCCGTGTGGATGCGGCCAGCGACCCTAATACCAGCTGGAAAACCCTTGGTCTCCTACATACCACATCCCCGCTGGAACCGGTGTCCTGCCTCTGTCCGCCTCCGTGACTAGACCATGGAACCTCTGCCACTGCGAACGAGACAAAGCGACCGCAATGTCATTGTCCACGCTTGGTACATGCTTGGCTTGAAACAATATATCGTGTTCCAAACAGCTCAGCACAAAAACCCGTAACAACTTCAGCACTTGGGCCTCCCTTGCCGACTGCCTGTTCACCACCTGCACCACTGACATGTTGTCAACCTTAAAAATCACCTTCTTGTGAGCCAAGTCCCGCGCCCATACTGTCACTGCTACCACCAGTGGAAAAAGTTCCAAAAAGGCAATGCTCCTCCCCCCATTCTTCCAATGTTGGGGCCACTCTTCTGCGCACCACCTCCCGTGCCAGTAGAGACCAAAACCTCCTGCCCCTGCAGCGTCAGAATAGATCGTGACATCCCACTCCCATTCCTCCGGCGGCGCCATTGGGATGCCATTAAATTCAGCCAGAAACGTGCGCCACATGCGCAAGTCTTCCTTTGTTCCCGCTGACAGCCACATGTGATGATGCGGCATTGTCAAACCTGCCAGGGACATACCTAATCTCCTGCAGAAAGTCCAGCCTGCCCTCACCACCCTGCACGCAAAATTCAGGTGTCCCAGCAACACCTGCACCTCTCTGACCGTCACTTTCTTTTTGGCCAGTAAACCATCAATCAGCATCAACATGTGTAGTTTCTTGTCTCTCGGAAGTCTGGCCTCCATTGCCCCGGAATCCAATTCGATGCCAAGAAAAGACAACACTGTACTGGGACCGTGCGTTTTCTCTGGTGCCAGGGGTACACCCAGGTAACCCATGAGCTCTTTAAAACTGTCCAGCTGCTGCTGGCAGTCCGCAGAACCAGGCTGGCCCACCATGAAGAAGTCGTCCAGGTAGTGTGTCATCGTCTCTTTACCAGTGTGCTTGGAGAAAGCCCATTGCAAAAATGAGCTAAAGCGTTCAAATAAGGCGCAGGATATGGAACATCCCATTGGCAGTGCCTTGTCCACAAATATGGAACCCTCAAACTGTATGCCTAGCAACTGGTAATCATCAGGGTGTACTGGCAATAAGCGAAAGGCCGACTTGATGTCGCATTTTGCCATGAGGGCACCTGGCCCTACCGCGGCCACCAATTCTCTTGCCACGTCCACCGAGGAATAGGATACAGACATCAAGTCGGGCGCTATGAAGTCATTCACTGACGCCCCCTCCGGCCAGGAGAGATGCTGGATCAGCCTGTATTGTCCTGGGTCTTTCTTGGGAACCACCCCAATCGGAGAAATGATCAGGTCTCTAATTGGGCTAACTGTAAAAGGGCCTGCCATGCGTCCCTCCTGTACTTCTTTACACAATTTGGTGCACACTACCGCCCCATGTGTCTTTGCAGATTTCAAATTCTCCGCCCACCTGGCAACCCGAGATCCTTTGTACCCTAGCCGAAAACCCTCCGTAAAACCGCGTCTTAAAAGCACTGCGTCTTCTTTCCGTGGATAAGATGCCAACCACTGTTCCAATGGGCCCTGTCTAATGGGTGTACGAGCCTTTTCCCATAGCCCCTGGAGCCCCTCTGCCACCCCTACCTCCTGCGGGATACTGTGTGCCCTGGTTGGGCTGCTGACCCTGCCCGGCGGACCCGGTTCGGTAGCATTGCACCAACGGGTGTCTGCCCGAGCACTTTGAGCATTCGTGCCGGAACTTGCAATACTGTCGGGCACAATTGCCTTTGTTAAAGTCCCAGCATGCTCCCAGGGTACTCCCGGTGCCGCTAGCTGTGTACCCCACCCCCCGCGGGTGGGGCGGTTCTGAAAGGGGCGGGGAACCAGAGGGAGCCCGCTGGCCGTGTATATCGTTCTCCCAAACTTCACCGCTCCCATGGTTTGCTGGTATAAGTCCGTATCTATCTCCCCCCACTTCGCCTCCGTGTCCCAAGCCAGGCGTGCCCGGAATTCCTCATCATAATGGGACCACGCATAACCCCCGTATGTTACCTGTGCCCGTCTGATCACGTTCATGTATTTAAACAATGCGACTGATCTGTCCGGAAACTTTTCGCAGTATACACTTGCGAATACCAGAAAGGCTGCCGACCAATTCTCGATGGTCATGGCTACCCGTGGTCTCCTGGCTAGCTCTAGTTCTTCCTCTTTGGACCCTTCCTTCGCTGTAAGCTCCCTATGCAGCAACTTCAGCATATCCACATATTCGCCTTTCCAAATTTTCTCTTTGGTGGCCAACGTAAGGTGGGCCCCCAGTGGCTTAGTTATCCCCATGTAAGGAAACTTCTTCAGATGGACATCGTGGCTCTCCTTCCCCCCTTCCGAGGTTACCCCGTCCGACCCTTTGTCTTTCGTAGCCGGACTTGTGCTCGGCTCCCCTTGTCCGTGTGCCGTGTCCTCCTTCTTGTTCTCCTCCCCGCCCCCTTGTTGCGCCTCAGGCCCCACCCCTGTATCTTTGACGTATGCCCCTCTCAGCAAGTGAACCTCCCCCTCACCTCCCCCGATGCGTCCGTTCCCACGGACACCTTGCCCTTCTCTTTGGTACCCCGTTGCGCACCTGCCTGTTCCTCACCTGGCGTCAAGGCTGGCGTCCTCCGTGGATCCGCCGCCTTACCAGTCCACACCCCGATACCCTGGTGCCACGCTGCGCCTGCTCCTCCCCATGCCTCTATGACCGCTGCTGCACCGCCCTGCGCTGCGCAGTTCCTCTGCGTGCGCACCTGAGCCTTACCTGGCGTCAAGGTCGGCGTCCTGACCAGATCCGCCGCCTAACCAGTTGTGCTGGAGGTGCCACCACTCTATCTGCCGCGTGTGAGCTGCCTTGCGTCTGCAAAAAACTAGGCACAGCATTAGTAACGACCTCTCCCCTCCCCACCTGCCTGTCGTCCTCCTCTTCTACAATCTCCCCGTCCTCTAAGCTAATTTCGTCATAATCCAACAGTAACTGTCCGTCATCCAACGTGAATGGACTGTCCCCCCTTGTCTCCTCCCTGCGTAGCCGAGCCTGTTCCCTCCCCTGGCGTATGAATTCCCCAACATCTAAGCCTGCATGCCACTGGTCCGACACCAGTCCCCTCGCTTCAGCCCGTCTGGGCGGTCCCGACACCGGTGCCCTTTCCCCTGAGGCCGCATCGACCCACCGGGGTAGTGACACCAACAACCGCTCTTCCATCCAACAGTGCGCCGCTCCCTGTACGTCCCACGTAGGGGTCCGGCTGCCCGCACGGGGCACTGCCTGCCCATCCTCTCGGCGGGGCGGAGCCGCATGCAACTCACCCGAGTATCCCACCTGCTGCCCCTGCAAAGAAAAGGCGAGGTCCGACAAGCCGGGGTTAGTACTCTCCTCTGTCCCTGACGCCTCTGGACCCCACTGCCAATTCCCTTCCCCCACCAGCCACCCGGAGAACCCCGCGGAATGGCCCCCCCCGAAGCGCCGGGGTGCCCCTCTGCTCCCTTTCCTGCCACGAGTAGCCCCTATGGCCGGACCGGTGCCCCCTCCCGGTGTCCCCCGCACCCCCCTCCTCTCCCTCACTCCACTCTAACAGGTCTATGGGCCTCCTCCCCGTGGGGCCCCCCGACCCCCTCCAGAGCTGGGGTTACCCCCCTTCCCCGCCACCGGTAAACCCCCCGAGCCCAACCCCCACTCTCCGACCAGCAGTGCCTGAGCCCCTCTGGGGCCCTTTCCAACCACCCTCCCAGCTCCAGGGACGGCATAGGTCCCCACCGGGTCACCCCTTGTTCAGGCCAGCTGCTGGGGCCTGCCCGCCCCACCCTCCCTCCATCCCCTTCCCCCCGCGCCGACAGTACTGAGGGCCCGGCAGTAACCTCCCCCTTCCCTCTCCTCCCCAGGGGCCCTCCCCGGACACCCCCCTCCGATGTCCCAGATGCGGGGCCCGAAGCTCCCCCACCCTCGCAGGCCCCTCCCGTCCCCCCTCCTCACCTGGCTGTCCCATGCCGGCCCCCGCTCCCCCGCCTGCCGGGCAGCCCTCCTCCAAATCGATGATGGCAGCCTCCCCCCCCGGCTGAGTACGGGCGCGCTTGGTACCACGGTGGACCCCCCTGCCCCAGGCACAAACGCGAGGGCGGGCTTGTATGCCTCGCGCCGCCCCCGCGCATTCCTCCCTCGCGGAGCCGCCTTCGTAGTGCGGCCGTGCCGGCCCCCAGCCGCAACCCCCGTGTTTTTCGGGTCCGCGGCAGCGAGCATGCTAACACCGCCGCCGCGACCCCGCCTGCCGCCAGACGTGAAGGCCTCACCTCCGCCGCGGGACGCAGCAAGTCCATGCGGCCCGCTTCCGCGAGCAGGCGCATGGCCTCCGCCACCCTGGGGTCATCTCCCGGAGTCACCATTGTCGATTGCCGCCGCACGTCACAGGAGCCTATACCAACGCCGACCCAGCAACCTCCCGCAGACCACAAATTTCCAACCTGACACCAACAAATGCCTATCCTGACAAAAATTCCTCTCCTGACCCTACAAGACCGGCCGTCGTGTCACCCACCGAAAATGGTGTCTGGCAACCTAAGATGGCCGGTCTAATAGGGCCAGCCCAACTGAAGCCCAACCAGCCCAATTGGGCTCTGGGCTGCACCAAATGGCCCAAAAACCCCGGGGGGTCAGGCCACCCGGTGGTCGGCCGCCCCCCCCAAAGCCCTATTGCATTGTTCTTGCACAAGGTGGGGACACCTGGGATGGTACGCTGCCCGAGGTTGACTAATTACCAGGGGAGAGGGGTAGTCTTTGTCTTCGGCTGGGGATTTCCTGCGTTTGCCCCTCAAAACATGAGGTTTCGTTTTCACCCTCTGTCTGCAGGAAATGGCAGGACAGTGAGATGCAGGATAAATGAGCTCACTTTCACAAGAGGTCGGCTCCTGAGAGGCTCCGACAAAAATAACTGTCTTCGGAGACACTGCTAATAACTGCGTTCCTCTGCACTGTTTTCACAGGCGCACTGTATTTTCAAAGGCAGTCTTCTTCTCTGGCAGTACACAGCACAACGCAAGTTCCAGGAGTAAAAATAACAGAGGCGGCATTTGTTTATGTATAAGGAAATCAAGTCTTGCAACTCTTACTTCATTTTCTTAAATATCAATGCTTACTTAATTTTTTCGTAAGTAAAAAAAATATACGTAATTTCGAATCGTTTAGATGTGACATCGCTTTATGCCTGTAGCAAAAACATTGTATTGCTCTGTATTGTAATTGCATTTAAATAGCACAAAAGTATCCCAGGGGAGGCGTTCATGTGCTTCACGGCGATTAACAGGATTAGTGGTTAGTACAGTGAAATTATTGGTTATTAGTATTGTGTGTTCAGATAAAACACATGCATTTTTTCCAATTTCTTTGTGGTAAATTAAATTAGCGGATCAGGAATCCGAGTCTTAAGTGCGCTGGCGATGTTCTAGAAAGATGGGAGTGATATTCGAGCAGTTGGCACTTAGGGACAGATGTACGACCATTTTATTTTGCGCCTCGCAATTCGCGAATAATTGCGAAACGCAAATTGCGAGGCACAAAATAAAATGTACAACAGTGTGTTTAACACTGTTTGCGATTCCCAATAGGGTCGCAAATTGTGAGGCTCAAAATTAATGAGCCTCTCGCAATTTGCAAGCCCATTGGGAATGACAGGCCCTCCCAGGGATGGTGGCCTGCTGGGCTCAGCAGACCACCATGTCTGGGACTGCTTTTAAATAAAGCAGTTTTTTCTTTTAAATGCAGCCCGTTTTCCTTAAAGGAAAACGGGATGCATTTAAAAATAAAAAAATTAAACGTTTTCGTTTCATTTTTTAAGGGCAGTCAGTGGTCCCTGGGACCACTGCCTGCCCTTAAAAAATATTTTCGCATGCATTCGCAAAGGGGTCCCCTGGGGACCCCTTCCCATTTGAGAATGCATTACCACCTACTTGAAGTAGGTGGTAATTGCGAGTGTTTTGCGACCGCAATTGCGGTCGCAAAACATTAGTACGTGGTTTTGAGACTCGCTATTTGGAAGGGAACGCCCTTCCAAATGAGCGAGTCATAAACCTATTTAGCGAGTCGCAAATAAATTGAGACTCACTAAATAGGCTTTGTACATGGCCCATGATGTTTTTGCATGCGCAAACTGGTTCACAAACCCGTTTGCGCATGCAAAAACGGGTCGTACATCTGGCCCTAAATGCATACAGCTAAATTAGGAGTTGGTATGTAATCTTGTAAATCATCGCCCGTCTCTAGCATGAACATTAATGTACTAGGATTTTTAAGGCATGCATTGCTCTCAGTCCTGACGCAGGTTAGGACTCCCATAATGCAACGGGGAGCATAGATGGTGTGCATCGCCCCGAGTATGAAGTTGTGCATGGGCAGATGCTTGTGCACAATTATCCTCCGCATACATTTTGTACATGAAATTATTTTGTGTGTGAATTTGCACTTGTTTCAAGGGCACTTTCTTTTTCAATTTACACCAGCTTAAATCGTGAAAAAGCTTTCTAAATCAACTTCAAACTTTCTACTACTCCATACATAAGATCTTGCCAATTACCTTGAAGTTCCTCTACCTTATGAAGTACATTGGCTTACAATAGCTTCCTAAAGCACAAAGGGAGGTACTACATCCCCCTAAAAAAAAAAAATCAAGTGCATTGACAGATTACAGTCTCTTTAGTAATATCCAGCCACTAAATAATTTTCAAGATGTATGACCGATTTTGAAATTGACAGAATCTCATGTCTCCTAACTAGACAAATAGTGCTTCAACCTAGATTATGATAAGTGGGTAAATTGCTGACTCCTGACACAGGAGACATGAGTTTTAATCTTTGTATGTTTCTGGGTAAACCATTTCTATGCACATACCCTTAATGTCATTGTCTTCCAAAATTAGCCACTTTATAATAGGCTGAACAGTACCGTTAAGTGTCATATTAAACACACATTGCCAAATCTAATGTGTCTCCACAGTGAAGCCTACTGGCTTTGTCCAGGGCCGACTTTAGCGCTGGTGATGCCCAGTGCGACAATGTTTGTTGGCGTCCCACAATGACCACTTCCACCAGTGATTCCCTCACCATCACCCTCAGAGCTCAACAAGCATTTGCAATGCAATGGGTCTTCCATTTGCGAGAGTTTGAGCTATTGGCATTGTAAATGTAAATGTAAATCCGTATTTGTAAAGCGCGAACTACTCACCCTTACAGGTCTCAAGGCGCTGGGGCCGTCGTGGAAATTAAGTGAGCTATTGCCCAGAGTCACAAGGTGCTGAGCTGAGCTGCCGCCGGAGCCGGGGATCGAACCTTGAGCCCTGTGCTCCGAAGTCAGCTGCCCTGGCCGCTGCACCACACCTCTCCACTAAATGACAATGCCTTTTATTTATGTTTTGAAAACCTGTTAGTGGTGCGTAAAAAGGCACTTTGTACTTAAAGTACTTGTTTACGAGAAGCAAAGCTGGCAGCAAAGGAGGCACAGTTACTGCCAGTCTTTCTTCTTGTAAGTTCTCTCTAAGCATATTTTTGTTTTTTAAATGTAGGTCTGCAGATGATCCGTAACCCAGGCCTGGGGACCATTCACACATTAATGGTCAGGATAGCTATATCTTAATTGACAGGTTGGCTCAGTTGAGGTCCACAATAAACACATGGTGTAATTCTGTTCAGCCATTTTTTCTTTAACTGCTGCAATGGTTTCCTACGGAATAAAAAATGGAAAAAGTCACTTTTTTCACCCCCCACTACATTTTTGCCCCCTGCTTGACGGATCTGCACAAAACTTGAAATGCCATAAGCATTTTTTGTGAAGCTTTTGTAAAAATTCATCACACGGTGCAAAGTTATTAACAAACCAAAAATACCTTTATATTGAAAAGTGTGGCCTAACGTCAGTTTTATTTTTATATACATATCCCGCTAAACTCAATGGAGCATCCCATATGGGGAGCTCCTGCGAGCGAAGAGGAATTGTAGTACGGTATATCCTATCTATAGAGGGTATACACAAAGTAATTGAGGCAGCAGTCAGAAAACCAAGGGGGGTGGACAGGAGTAGTCTCCTTAAGCCCAAACCCAAGGGAACAGAAAAGCAAACAGTGAGGTTGATTACCACCTACAACTCCAAATCTGCTGATTTCGGGGCTATTGTGAGGAAACACTGGCACTGAGTGAAATCTGACATAACTATTGGTAAGCTAGTCAGTCCGAGCCCACAGATCACCTATCGGAGATGTAGCTCACTTAAGGATATGCTGGTGCACTCGTATGAGGACAAAGGGCACACACATGGAAGCACGTGGTTGAGGGAACTCCCAGGTTTTTACAAGTGTGGTAAGTGCAAAGCATGCACATACTGTACCAATGTGAAAAGGGTGGCTTTACCTGACGGTGGAAACTGGAAAATCAGACATTTTATCAATTGCAATACTGATTTTGTTGCATATGTTGTGGTCTATGTCTGTGGCTTGCGCTATGTGGGTAGCACCATTTTTCCTGTGAAAAAGAGAATTTTAGAACATCTGAGAGCCATTAGGAATAATGATGCATCTTAGCCCATGGCACAACACTTCAATATACTACATGGCCCTAACACTGAGAATCTCAAGATCTCCTTCTTTGGTATTGACAGGGTACCAGCACGTACAAGAGGGGGAGACGGAGAGCGAGCGCTGAGGAGGTTAGAGTCGGAGTACATCATCCGTCTACATAGCAAACAGCCGGGTGGCCTCAACCAGGATGAGGAGCTTCATGTGCACATGGGTTGAAGTGTGGAGCCACTGCTTTTCCCTATGTGTTTCCTTGGTACAGCCCGCTGAACTTGTATCTCTCTCTCTCTCTTTGTCTTCTTAGGGAGGCGTTCCCTCCGTATATTTTGAACACTGTTTCAGGCAAGGGTGTGTTTTTTATTCCCCCCTTTCTATTTCCTCCTTTCCTGTGGCTACTCTCTTGGTATAGGTGTCCCCTTTAGCTAGGAGTTCACTTTGATCATTTATTGTTTGTTGGGCTACTACAAGGTCACTTGACCTGACACGTAAAACAGCACAGCTGCTTTGAATTAGTGTGTGACACCTATTTAGAATAAGGCACTAGCCATTTCTTTTCATTATACACATATAATATTTGGTGTGCAATAGGATCTCCTTTGCTGTGTATTTCTTGTAACCACTGATCCCTCAGAGTAACCCTGGATTTGGAATGTGCATTGATGATAAAATGTATTGTTCCCCTCTCTCCCCCTTTTTTTCCACTCCTAATCATATTTGGCTTGTTCCAATATTTAATATTTAATTTAAGTTTCTGATTTACTGTCTAAAGTATTTAAATTTCATTATGTTTTTTTTGTGACAGTTAGTCTGTCTTCTAATGCTCTTGTATGCTCATAATACAGTGGAACAGTCTTTCTTTTATTTTCACACCTTGGCGTGTGTGATGTTTTCTTAAGGCAATAGTGCACAGTAGGAAATGCTTGGATTGCTGTGACAAAGACCTTCGTGGTCGAAACACGTCAGCTTGCATTAAATCGTGTTTAAAATTACCCCTGCTGTGCGGGCTCTCTTTGCTGCCGTGGCGCGACCGTGTCGGCATCATTGTTACACATATATATATCTCCCAGTGACAGTCGCCAGTGGGTAGTTATAGTTAGAATCGAGAATTGTGCTTCCATATGAAATGCATTTCTTGGTCTGCCTATATCTTTGCCGAATCTTCACAAAAATTATTTTCACCTCACCTCCTAACTGGAAAGTTTCGGGGGATCCGTCATGCAGGGGCCATGATAAAAAAAAAGGGGTTGTGGGGGTTCCCAAAATGCGTTTTCCCCATTCATTTTCCCATATGAACTTTAGATACAGCTACAGCCCAAACTATAACTCGAGCCCTCCCCATGCAATACTAATTATCCAACATATTACATCACTCATGGCATCTTCTATGACATAATTGATACTATTACTGCAATATTTGCAATGAACTTATTGATAAGAAAACTGTGCATGGCAGGGGTGCAAGTTATAGTTACCTTATGGCACGAGTTAGTTATCAGAGATAATTATAACTGGTGAATTTCAGTCATTTTGTACATTTAAAACGTTACGTTGTCGATGAATGGTAACTAGGCCCTAACTATAACTACACAGTGGCAACTGGCACATAGTGCTAGTTGCCAATGTGTGTGTGTATATATATATATATATATATATATATATATATATATATATATATATATATATATCAGCTTCTTCCTGAAAAGGTGATCCGCAAAACGGGGGCTGAGATATATGGGGGGCCCACAACACAATTTCCCCATGCAATTTCTATAGAGAACTTTGAAGAGTGCTATAGCCGAAATGGTTGAGCGGAAATACACCAAATTTGGCAGAAATCTACATTTATACCCAGAAAGTGTTCTTTTTGGCATTTGGAGTATATCTGTTCAGTAGTTTTTGAGAAATTAAGGCTAAAAATGTATACGGTTGATTATATGGAAGTCCCCCTTGGGGTTCCACGGGCATACATCTTCAAATAATAGAGTGATCTGATGGACTGAGGGTTTTTTTTCTGAGTTGGCTGACTCACTCCCGCAGGACTGGGAAGCTTTCATGAGTCCTGAGGGAGCTTGCATTCTGATTGGCTGGCCGCAGCATGAAAAGAAATGTGGCGGCCACCATTGCTTGGTCCCAGTATTCTTAAAATAAGATATAAGGGGCAGAATAGAGGTCAAATAAAAAAATCGGAGTCAAGAGGGGTTAGGAAAACAATGTAAAACAAGCATTGGCAAAGTCAATAGGTTTGGCTTTGGCTGCCAGCCTTCTGGCAATTCTTGTTTTGTTTTGTCATGGTTTTTGCTAAACTTTATTGTTTGGGAATATGCTAGGCCCTCATCAATCTAAAAAACAAAACAAATCACTTGCTATTTGGTCTAAAAAAACTACACATTACTATAGTACACCCTGGCATTGAAAGGAACTACTTTGTGTGTGGATGTGTGCCCTGTGAAGGAGCAGCATGCCGTAACACACAGTGAAGTCAGCCAATGGCTGAAGTGGGTTGATACATTGCACCTTAGTGAATGCTTGAGTGGGTGGAGGAAAAATGTTAATGACACCAACCACAGACTAATGGATGAAGTCTGGCTGAAAAACCCCTATAAATAACTATGTGATACACATACTTTTAGTCAAATCAAATGGTCTTGGCTAACACAGACCTAAAAAAGTTAATCCGTCTGGCATTGCCTTTGAGAAAAAAGGACAGAAAAAAGAAATAAAAGAAGCAAAGAAAGAAACAAAGAAAGAATGAAAAAGTGAAGGCAAGAATGAAAGAATGCAAAAAATGAAAGCAAAAATGGGAAATGGCAAAAAAGAAAAAATTAAGAGAAAGAAAGAAGGAAAGAAAATCGAAAGAAAGAAAGAAGAAAAAAAAGGAAATAAAAAGTATAAATTAATACAGAGCGATTTCAAATTGACACCCTCGGGTGAAATAACAGCAGTCAGAAAAGCTAAACACTCCATAAGAAATTTACAAGAGCATTGGCAAGAGATGGAATGTGCCCTGTGTGCACATCAGAAACGCCCTGCTATCACATCAGGCTCTAAACACAAAGGCAACACTAAAGTAATTATAAAGTAAAAACAAAAAAACTGGCACTGAAGGAAACTAGCTTGTGTGCTGATGTGATACTTGTGAAAGAGCAAAATGCAGTCAATCAAAGTGAAGTTAACCAGTGGCTTAAGTAGGCTGACCCACCGACCCATGATATATGCTGTAGGGGGCCGGAAGCAAGATCTGAATGACACAATAGCAGACAAATGGATGAAGAGAGTAAGTAAGTATATTATACATATTTTGGTAAAATCAAAAGGTCTAGGATAATGTCAGACCTAACAAAATGAGAAGGGGGGTATTGGTGTCTGCTGGGGTGGGGTTTTGGCTGCCCGTGGCGGGTAGGGGGAGGTTGGCATAGTTAGGCATGGTAATACAATCTTACCTTACATTGACAAAAAACTGAAATTTACTGAAAGAAATAAAGGTTAAAGAGAAGTGATAGTTGGCCATTGAAATAACTTACTTTACCTTATAAAATCCTAGAATGTTTTTAAGTGACACTATAGTTAGGTGAAAATGGCAGTTAAATGTAGCATTTTAAACTTAAAAACTCACTGAAATTTAGCAGTTACAGTTAACTAAAGTGAATATAACT
The DNA here is from genome assembly GCA_963921515.1 of Calotriton arnoldi. NCBI lineage: Eukaryota > Metazoa > Chordata > Amphibia > Caudata > Salamandridae > Calotriton > Calotriton arnoldi. Next base: position 199,975 of record CAWUFW010014439.1, read on the forward strand.
TGCACCATCACCATGCACTGCTTATGATGTCACGTTACAACATTCTTGATATGTTCTATTTCATCATTGATGACAACTGAAATTATATTTTTGATGACATCACTGTGTATTTCATCAGGATCTGTGCTCAATCCCCTAAGGACTGTGCAAAGCAGATTATTGTTTTTGTATACAATGAATGTATTAGATACCGAATTGAATGTAATTAAGCAGAGTGATGATTGAGTGCATTTTTCAAATGTAAAATAAAACATATGCAAAAAAATGCTAGCACAATCTAGGAGGCATACACCAAACATGGTGAACCTATAATAATTCTCTGGGCCTGCTCCAAGATGTGAATGATATTTTCTGAAGCCATTGGCTGAAAGGAGCTCACCTATTCAATCCAATGGTTTAAAGGGGGCAGCCCAAAGCTAACTGAATATAAGAGGTTGGCTGGGCCAGACCTACAAAGGAAAGAAGGTAAAGGTCAGTCATGCTAGAGTTGTGCAATTCACTGCTTATGCCAGCTGCAATCCTGGTTTTGTTTTACTAAGCATTTGCAACTACTAAGCTGCACCCTTGTATGTCCTTTGTAAGAATGAGAATAAGTGGAAACAGGGCGCAAGATAAAATCAACTCTTTTTAGCACAGTTACTCCGTTCCTATATATACATACAAAGCGATACACCTATATATACATACAAAGCGATACAGCTAGGTTGGCCGGCAATGATATCTGTAGTGAAAGGGGCTGCAAATAGACTATGTGGTGAAACATAAAGGGACTTGATAAAAGGGGGAAATCCATTCATCCATTTATCCACACAATCGTTCATCCATCATCCATCATTGCACCAATATATCTATTGGTCAAGCCACCTATGTACTGATGCACCAATCCGTTCATCCACCTGCGTGTACACATATGCGACTTTCTATGTGCACATGGCATCTTTGTTGTCTAAGTCTGCATCCTTACAAATCTATCACGCAGCAGCCCGATGCTCAAAGATATTCTGCAATGATGGATTAATGCAGCAGTTTCTCATCCCAGGCATAGGGCGGGACATACCCTAGATCAGGTGTTCTCAAATGTTAAGCTTGAAGTTGACTTCCATGTACCTTTGGTTTGGACGGATCACTGTCTAATTAGTTTTAGATGGCCAATCTACCGAAAAAATGGTCAAAAATATTCCAGTAGTGTGGCATCAATGCATAGAGCTTTTCCCAGAATTTCTCTGATGGACCTGGCTGACGCTCTTGAAACCTCCAGCCCCCTTCTATCAGGGAATCCAGAAAGGAATGCCCTCCAGCTAGAAGCCGAGGTGGTGCAGAGTATAAAGGAGCTAGCTCCTAAGACGAGACGAAACTCAAACAAAGCAAAGCTTTCTGCCCCCGGTTCAATGAGTCATTAAAAACTAGTAAAAAAGCTTGTAAGTGCACAAACTGTAATATAAGTTGGCCTTGAAGGCCCACTACATTAAAGTTAAGGCAATGAAAAAAAGCTATCTGGAAGATAAAATTGAGATATTAAAAAATAAAGGAAAGGAGAATTTTTAAATTGTTAAAGCCTTTTCCAATCCTGAGTCCACTACTAGACATCCTCCACTATCAATGGAATGGACCAACCATCTGGCTGAATTCTTTCACGAAAAAAATGTGACTATACAGAACTCCTTTGATAGGGTGCCTCAAGCTGATAGCCTTGATATATGTCCAGGTATGAGGCAGTCCTTAGGGGAAACCCTTTCTGTTCTGCAAATACCCCGGTTGCCACTACAAGAATCTCTATCTATCATCAAGGGACTAAAGTCAGGATCCCCTGGTGATCCTTGTCCAGCTCAACTTCTGGCAAAGGTAGCCACGGCCATCAATCCAGTGGCTAATAAGATTCTCAATTGGCTCACTGGATGTTGGGTGTTTGCCTCTTATATGGACACATGCTAACTACTAAAAAATCTTCTGTTGATCCTAAAGTTCTAGCTAATTACAAGCCTATATCCCTACTTCCGGCTATTTCCAAGGTGCTGGAAAAACATGTTAATGAAGTAGTACGGGCTATGTAGAAAACAAGAATTTGCTGCATTGTAGTCAATCAGGCTTTAGATCTAGCTGTAGCAAAGAAACGGCCTTGCTGGAGGTTACAGAACACATTAATGAGAAGTTAGATCAAGGGGGAAGAGCAGTCCTAGTATTGTTGGACGTATCAGCAGCCTTCGATACGGTCCTGCATGCTAAACTATTGGGAAGAATTGAGAAGTTTAGAATCGGTGGTACTGCTTTAAAGTGGCTAGCCTGCTTTCTGGAGGACAGAAGTCAGGAAGTCTGTACTTCTCACTTTACTGCTACCATTTCTATTCTGAAAGTGGGTGTCCTGCAGGGCTCTGCCCTGAGCCTCACCCTTTTTAATATGTGTATGACCCCACTAGCATAGTTGGCTGAAGCATGTGCGGCAAAAATAATATCGTACGCGGACGACACCCAGCTGCTCTTCACCTGTGAGAAAGGTGCAGACTTCGAGGGGGAGAAGATTAGAATGTGCCTTTCTAGGGTGTTCAATTGGCTGGTGAGGAACCAATTAAAAAGGAAGACCGAGAAATCGGAGTTTATCTTTTTTGGTGCACCTCCCTCTGAAGACTGGAGACTCTGGTTTCCTTCGGACATGTGTCCACCACCCTCTGCTCAAAACACAGTCAAAGATCTGGGCATTTTTATCAACAGTTCCCTCTTGATGAAAATCAAATTCAAACGGTAGTAGGCACTTGTTTTGGTCTAATATGAATGCTGAGGAAATTCTTACCTCTTCTATCATTGACCACTAGGAAAACTGTAGTCCAGGCCCTGGTCACTTCTAGACTGGATTACACAAATGTTCTATACCTGGGTCTGCCTGACTATCTCCTTAACCATCTGTAGGTAGTTCAAAATATAGCAGCAAGATTGGTCCTCAATTTAAATCCCAGGACCCACATGTCACCACATCTTAGGGCCCTTCAGTGGCTGCCAGTATAAAAGGAGGATCAAATTCAAGGTTTTGGTGCTTACTTTCAAAGCCTTACATGGCATGGGTGCCAGTTACATCAGGAAGAGAATATTTCATTACACTCCCTCCAGAACTTTGCGGTCCTCATCTAATCGCCTGGCTACCATACCCAGGATTCGCCAGGCTCGAACCGGAGGGAGATCCTTTATGTTTTTGGGAGCCCAAACCTGGAACCATCTCCCAGCGACCCTCAGAGCCACAATTGATCTGGCTGTTTTCAGGAAACAACTTAAAACTTGATTATTCTGCAACTAATGGGCGCAGGGGATAGTGGAGAGCGGCCTATCAGCGGCGGGACACTCTGCTAAGTAGCCATGCGCTTTATAAATGCTGGTTCATTCATTCACTGGATAGTGTATAGCTGCCCAGTGCATTTTTAAAGCATTAACCGCTGATGAAGTTGCAAATATGTCTTCAATATCTGCTCCTATGTACAATAAGCCTCGCCAGTCATGTTCAGTTCATTACTGATGACAGAAGTCATGGTTGTTTTTTTATACTAAGTATATGTAACTCCACAACTACTGAACTGTAACCATACATGCCATATTTATGAAGACGCATCAAGAAAGGAGACCTTCTACAAATCCACAGCCATATCGTATACCATCGTATACATTCATCCTGTGTAATAATGCCCATCCTTTTTATTCATCACAGAAGTAAAAGACCCACACGGAATTTGTTTTTTTCTGTAAATGAGAACATGAAACAAGTAGCTTCGAGGAGAAGAAACATTAGATTAAATGATTAAAAAGCATTTTTACAGTAAAATCACAAAGTTGCAACGTATCGTTTGACATAAGAGAAATATAACACAGACAGACTATGGTAATGCCAGTGAGTCAGGCACACATAATGAACATGAATGTTGTCAGCTGGCACCTAAAAACATCAGAAGAGAAATACTATGTTGTTATTCTTTATTAACAAAGAAAGTACTACAGTTTGCACACCTTAATTGGCAATGGTTATTGTAAATGCAGAGAAACACAAGGAAAGAACGGTAGATGGGTCCAGAGCTTACGAAACGTTACACCAAAGCACTATTTCTATGCACCAAGCCATCTTCACTGTAGAATAGGAAGACTAATGATCTTCATTCTCATGGCACACATTTCTGCACTATGAACAGAACGGTGATGCTGTGTCACCCAGAAGATAATAGTCTCTTGTAAAGGTTTGGTAATCTAAAACTCCTACATGAAGAAAGATTTCTATTCTAGCTGATCTACCCACAATTGCACACTGCCAGCCACCATGGACCTTCCTGTTCATGGTGATGATCTTCATACCCGTAGCAGCCCACCACTCAAGCCCAGCTGTACCAACAAAGAGTACCCAAATGGACCTTTGCTTAAAACAGCCTGCCCATGTATATTACATGTCTTTTTGGACTACAGCAGACTGCAGAAACCTCCCATGTCCTCTGTAACAGAAAAAACATTCAGCTGGTATGTAAGATTGCAAAAAACGGAAACCAAACCTCCCACATTTTGTGTGCCTAGGAAATAAAATGTAGTCCTTAATAAATACATCCAATAAGCTTGCACATGAATTCCAAATTGCACATCACAGCTTTTTAACTTTAAGGTTCACAAAGATTACAAACAATCCTTCAGGCATCTCTCAAGGCACAATGTCGTAATCTGCTGCATTGTACCATAGGAAGAAATCTCTTTGCTCCAACAGCCCTTTCTTTTTAAGTGTGTCTTTTCATGCCGTTTCATGTTTGAGCTGTGGCTGAAGCTTTTCTTACACTTCATGCATGCATAAGGCCTTTCGCCTGTATGAGTCCGCAAGTGTCTGCGGAAATTTCTGTTGTCAATAAAGCCTTTCCCGCAGTCCTGGCATTTATATTGCTTGTCCTCAGAATGAGATCTCTTGTGACGCACGAGAGATGACCTGCAGAAGAAGTGTTTATCACACTCCGTACATTCGAACCATTTTTCTGAACTTTGGGTATGTTGCAATATGACAGTTGAAGTAATGTTAGTTATGCTGTCACACTTAAATGGATTCTTCTCCAAGTGAATTCTCTTGTGTTCATTTAGTGAAGAGTGGTCAACAAATCTTTTCTCACATTCACTGCATGGATAGAGATTTTCTTCAGTGTGAGTTTGCTGATGCCTAACAAGGTTGGAGTTCTTCGTGAATATTTTACCACATTTGACACATTGGTACTTTTTGTTTTCAATGCTGGTTTTTTCATCATAGACACCAGTGGATTCCTTGTTGAAGCACTTTGCATATTCAATCCACATGTTTGTCTGCTGTGCCCGGATATGTCCCTCTTGTATGCTAGATGTCATTTGTCTGGCAGTCTCTTCCCAATCATCAAAGGCTGAGATTCTCATTGTGGGAGATGTTTTCTGATCCAATGCAGAATGGTCCTCTCCATTATATATGGTGCTCATTGTTGGAGGGAGAACACTATTTTTCATTCTCCCAGCTGATGTCTTTTGCACCGCATGGGATACGTGATTTCTCGTAGGGCACCTAACCGTAATGTTTTCATTCATAGATACTTGTTCTGTCAAAACAAGCAAAATTAATTATTAGAACTAATGATAGGTACAACTGGGAAACAGTCTGTATTGGTCATGTAGTGTTTCACATTAATGCTCTCATTATAAAAGTTTCATCCAGTGTAAATGATTTCTTTTTCAGACGTGCAATACTAAATATCAACAACAATAGGCATTCCACAATGTTGCTTTGTGTGATGGTGTCAGCCTGGATTTTGAGATACATTGTGACATCACTCCCCAGATGGCCCACTTATTTTGGAAATTGCTGCACACATGAAAAGGTCCAATTAAATGTTAAGACAAGCACATCATGGCATAGCAAGCCTGACGTTGAAAGCAGATGGAGGATTAGAGATACAAAACTAATAAACGTTTGTCCCGCCTGTCCTCCAAAATTTACAGAATTACATTAACAATAAGTACAATAATGTGTTTATGGGCTGACTGAAAATTCAAGACAAGACGTGCAGCTTGAGCCTCGTCATCTAAAGTTACTTAGCTCTTTGTGGGAAGCAGCTCATCATGTTTTATAAATAAATCAAAATGAAATTTGGAAGCAATAAAATTGTGAAACAGTTGTCAAGGAATCAACTTGAATTATAAATGGGAAGGGGGCTTTACTGGATACAGATGCTCACTTTTATTAAGGTGGGTAATTTACTGGAGCTAAGATGCAACATCGGGCATGAGCACAGTCATGAAGTAAATGCCGCAACATTTCTAGGGGGTTCTAAATTCTACACATTCTAAACAGAACCGTTACCTCGTGGTGCACACATTTAAATAACAGTAAGTTCTAACACATCTTTCCTCTTATAACAGCACGGTAGAACCAAAACAACCACAAAACAACTCCTTCTCACTCTCACAAAACACACACACCCTCCAACTAGAAGACACACACTTCACATTGCATAATCTCTACATTTTCCAGGCACTACAATTGTTCTTAGTGTCCTTCGTACATCACGCCCGACAGAAGGGGACTTCATGGTGGTAGGATTCGAATCTTCAGGCCTCCCAATGCATACAGGCATTCCTCTCATGCACTGCAGCAGATGTAGCTCTGTAGAATCTACAGAAAACCTCTCCTTGCTCCACCACTTATTATCTTCCATCCTAACAAGGGCAAAAAAGCACCGCTCTTGTGAGGGGGCCCATGAAGCTTGACTCTAACTAGATCACCCACATCTACGTGTAACCTGCGAGAATACTCATCCTCCTACCTCATCTGTGTACATCTACTACTATAGGTCAATTCACTCACTTTATTCATTGACTGACATATGTGCCCCAATACAAACCCTATAAATCTTGGCACCTGGCACCCTGTCTCTCAACAGTGCAAACGAAAACACCTTGGTATCAGCATTATGTACGGTTCAAAAAGCCTAAAGTAGGTTCTTCAGTTCACGTGCCAAATCGAAACCATTCATAAGTGCTAATTGGATGTTAATCACTCTGTTACATCGCTCCACTAACCAGTCACTCCTGGTGTCGTGTAGTTCCTATATTACCTATACAGGATCTGCGCGTTTGGATAACATAAACTGTGGGTTTGGTGGCGGACAGATTCCGTGCACCCCCACCGGATACGTCAGCCTGTTTGTATTAGCTAGCTCACAGTGCCACTAGAGTCTCCTCTTATCGGGGAAAGAATAGTTCTTGGCAACTTCAGAACATGACAACCCTGATCCCCCAGGATCGTGGAAACAATATACTACCTTTCGCTCAGTCACTCGTGCTTACTTAGTTTGTCTCAGAGAGATACACAGAATAAACAGTCTGGGCGTTTCAATAAGTATTTATTGAACAGTTGTTATTCTAGTGTAAAATATATGAGCTGCAACAACCATTAGACAGTAGCAGAGATATATGATTAGCAATATTATGAAAGTAAAAGGATGGTATAGTTCTACCATCTTGCAGGAATCATGAATATATACATGTACATAAAACACATGATAAAAATGCATACTCCTACGATGCCTCCCTAACTAGATGTACCTAAATGTACCTAGCATCTATGTAAGTGTTATGCCAAGAATACCTCTAGGATCTAGTCCACCCCATTACCTGAGAGTTAGAGAATGTGGGACCCCATCCTGGTCTCGAGTTGGACACCCCGCGAAGGATGTTAGACCACTGCTAGCTGGAGCGTCTGCATGCAGGATCCTCAGTGTCTCTGGTCAGTGTGTCAGCCGGGAAGTCACGGTCTCCTCTGTCTGTTTAAGCAAGACATGATGTATATATACCCATAGGTCTCCCCAGGGGTCCTACCTTGCTGCGTTACTGTGTCGGCCTAAAGGATGACGTCAGGCCTGAACTTTAACATAGATATTATACAGGAGATGTTCGTCCTGCTGTGAGTCCTGCTGTGCTTCCAAGAATCCTCATGCATAATGTATGAGTATTGAACCAGGGAAAAACCTGCGTTCTGAATGTAGTGTCGTATCTAGGTAAAAGGTCAGTCCCTATGAACCGTTATGTATGAAATGTAGGGAAGGATATAGGTGAAAGGTTGCAGTGTTACCTGCGCCTATATAGGGTACCTATATGGAATGTAACACCCGCTCCTCTTCCGACTGGACGACATATGTAACTTATAAGTATATTACCATTCTAACTAGACATTGGTACGCACTAAAGTAAAAACATTTCTTTTGTTAAAATGTTTAAAAACGTCTAAAAAAAAGTCTTAAAAAAAACTTAAAATGTGTAACGAGAAAAATGCTTGCAAACTATAGCTCTAAAAGTGTCCGTAGTTATAGTCCGAAACACTATAAGCCTTAGAAAGCCATTCATGCCCAAATAAATGAAAAGGAATGTCAATTTTGTATCTAAGTTCCAAATTGAGCTTGTTATTAAAAAGGGCAAATTTTTATCCAGCACACGACGAGCCAAAATGAGTCAATTGTTTATGTGTCCTGACTGGTAGACGCAACATATCCGTTGCCTGCTTCCGCAGTAGACGGCCCCTGTAACACCTCGCAGAGTACGTCAATTGAGCACAGATGATCTTCCGCGCTGTCCGCAGCTGGCGCTGGGGCAGCCTGTGCGCCGTCCTAAGCCTGGGTACCAGTGGATGAGCCGGTGTTCATACCAACAGGTGTAGTTACAACCTGTGGTGGCTCAAGGAATGCCGCCAACAACATTGGAATGCGCTGAGCAACTGCAGAACATGGGCCGTTATCAGGTCCAGTAGAGCATTCACGTCCGGTTGCGCACATGATGGGAGTGTCAAACAAAGGTCTAACACGCATTCTTCTCCGCAAAACAGGCATCGGAGGACAGGTAAGATGCAGTCCATCCAGACTGGTCGAAATGACAGGAACCAAGACGCACTTAGTTCTCTCAGGCGAGGCATGCCTAGGTGTTGTACCATTCGGTCACGGTATTTCCGCTCCAGGAGTGCTCTTTCCATCGCCTTGGTGACTGGGACGTCCATTGCATAGCAGAAAAATAACAATCAGGATACCTACTATTAGAAACAGGATCAGCGGAAGTCCTCCAAAGATGCTTCCGAATACGGAGTGTATGAAGTTTGGTATAACTCCAAGCACCGTCTAAAAGGTGCCCAGAAGTCCCGAACCTATGGTCTTAAATAGGTGACTATGCCTGTCGTATCAGACATATTAAAGATACGATTTACCATTTCTGCGAAATGGAAAGGGCAGTTTGTATGGATAAGCACCTGTATCTCTGCCGAAGACCTTGCGATCTGGAGATCAAAAGTCTCTCGAGCGGAGGTTAAGGGTACAGACTTCTGTAGAAGCATGGCTTTCATTCTGCTTAGAGTATCAAACCGTATTAAGGAAACATTTAGTGAAGGCCATAACGGCGCCTCCCTAACTGTATGGGTCGGTGGAAACAATACTTGCATACAACAAGTAACCCTGGAGCTCACGGTTACCAGATATGCGACGCCCAGGAGCCTGACACAGCAGCCTTGACTGTTCAGCATCAAGTAACTCCCATTTGAAAGTAGCCTGAATGCTGGAGTAATCACTGCAGCTGGGGCACCCTTCAAATGACAGGACAGGTTTGCCACAGAACCATTACAAGCTCCGTGCAACAGTGTATCCTGGCATATGAGTGATCCACTTAAAGCGCTCTCACAGTTTGTACCACTGAGAAACACTTCTCGATCCCCACTCCGGCATCGAAATCTGTATGGTAATTCCCAAGATTCCTTAATGTACTCCTTACCCATTTTTTCATATTTGCCTGCCTGCTTTTGTTCGAGGCAATATTGAAATTGAAAAGTAGTGACCGGTAGAGTTATGTGGCCATGGATTAGCCATTCTGTAGACGGCGCTTCCGCCACTGTGAACGGTAATCTATCCAGTTTTTCGATACGCAGCATTGTATATTTTGCTCCCCTTTGTGCCATTTCTATCTGCTTATCTGTTAGATTGTATTCAGAAAACAGAGACGTACTGTTGATAAAACGCCAAGGCACGTAGCCTACACGCAAAGTTTGCAGCGTCCAGCTCAATAACATTATAGAACGTAACTGAGATTGCCCGTGTTGTAATATGTTCAAATCTTGTTCTAGAATGTCTATCGCAGAAGATACAATGTTGCCTAAGGAATATATCCTGGAGGTCAGTGTTGTTAACCCATTGTCTACCACTGCTAGAGATTTCTCTAAGTTAATACGGTCTATTTCCCGTATTCTTTCTGCGGCCTCTTGTTGGGATATTTTCCAATTTTCATTGTAGGCAGCATAAATGCCAGCATATATGAAACGTTTTTGGCGTGGTTTCCTCGGACCTAGTAAAAAATCCCTAAGATCCATGTCTTGTGTGAGTAAGGATAAGTGTTGTTTCACCTCTGTGAGTGTTGAGGTTTCTAGCCAATTAAGGCACAACTTCCCAACACTGTATGATGTCACTACCCCTGGATGTTGTCTCTGTACATAGCGGGGATCTGGCCTATGGATTGTGAACCCTTCGGTTTTACCCATGAATCTTTCCTGACAACCATTTGTGTCTGTGGGCCAAATCAACCATTTCTTCGAATCAGGGTCTGATCTATTGTATTGTATGATGTCATCTAATGTAATCCCTGTTTGTGATGTTTCGTTTCCCTCGGTGTTTGATGGTGTCGGCACTCGAGGTGTGTTCAAGTCTTTGTTCTTGGCTAGTCCAAGGCAAGACGTCTGTTGCACTGTCTCGTTCAAAAACATGATCTGCTGATGGATGAGACATGCTCTAGACAAAGCTTCTAACCCCTGCACCTGCATTCTCTAGTACCCCAGATTGATTTTAAGACTATGGTGTCTTTCCATAAGTCGTAACCTTGTTCAGACAACTGGGCAATAAAGGATGCAGAGTAAATCTGTTTGGTGTTTGTTAACATATTTTTCTGTGCTGATGTTGGTGCAACCTTATAATAATATGAGGCTGGGTCAGACATATTAAACCCTGAAAAATATGGAAACTTCTGTGCAAATGTTTTTGAACTGCCTTTCGGCGGTGTTGGACAATGTTCCCACTGGTGGTATGTGAACACATTTCTAGGATTAGCAGATTTATGCAAAAGATTATGACCATAATGCTGGTAACAATACATTGATTCATAGTCTGATGTGTCTTCCAATGTTTCACTATTGGAAAACGCAGCAGATTTTTTCAGATCAGACAACATGTTATTAACAGTTTCAAAATCCCAATCATCGGAAAATGTACTTGAGGTAATGATATCACTTAATGATATTTTAAATAAATGTGGAATTTTTAAAATTTTAGTCGGGCAAAATATATCGAAATCAACCTTGTCCCACACTATACCATCAGGTATAGGAACTACTGTAATGTTCACTGATGACAAGTCTCTTTGTTCTCGATGAGATGATTGGTGTGGTTTTAAAAGTAAGTTCACTTCACCACCAAAAGAGCCAGCTGGTTCACCCCGGAACGCCTAGCATCCAAGCGTACCTGCCGGAAACTAGAGAAGAAATGGCACAGTGAGAAGACACCGGTCAGCCACGCAGCCCACAAAGACGCCATCCGCAACCACCACCACCTCATCAGGTCCGCCAAGAGAATCTCCTTCAAAGACCGCCTCGACAACAGCGCACACAACAGCAAGGAGCTCTTCAACATCGTGAAGGAACTCTCCAACCCCAGCTCCAACACCAACGACATCCCGCCGTCGCAAGCCCTGTGCGATTCCCTCGCCACCTTCTTCCACCGCAAGATCGCCGACATCCACGACAGCTTCAACACCCAGACAGCCCCAACTAAGATCGGTGCACCAGACCCGCCGCACACCATCGACCACGACCCCTTGCCAGCCTGGGCCAGCGTGAACATCGATGACATCATCAAGACCATGAGCACAATACACTCCGGCTCCCCGTCAGACCCTTTTCCGCACCACATCTTCAACAAAGCCAGCAGCTCCATCGCACCCCACCTGTGCAACGTTATCAATCTCTCCTTCGAGACCACGACCTTCCCAGAGAGCTGGAAACACGCAGAGATCAACGCCCTACTCAAAAAACCCAAGGCGGACCCGAGAGACCTCAAGAACTTCCGGCCCATCTCCCTGCTTCCGTTCCCAGCCAAGGTCATCGAGAAGATCATCAACAAACAGCTAACCCGATACCTCGAAGAAAACAGCATCCTGGACCCATCCCAATCAGGGTTCCGCAGCAACCACAGCACGGAGACTGCCCTCATCGCCGCCACCAACGACATCAGGACCCTGCTGGACAACGGTGAGACCGCAGCCCTCATCCTGCTGGACCTCTCCGCCGCCTTCGACACTGTTTGCCACCGCACTCTACGCGCACGCCTCCACAACGCAGGGATCCGAGACAAGGCCCTGGAATGGGCCACCTCCTTCCTCACCGGCAGAACCCAGAGAGTCCGCCTCCCACCATTCCGATCCGAAGCCTCCGAGATCATCTGCAGCGTACCCCAGGGATCATCCCTCAGCCCAACACTGTTCAACATCTACATGGCCCCGCTCGCACGCATCGCCAGACAGCACGACCTCAACATAATCTCCTACGCCGACGACACTCAACTGATCCTCTCCCTCACCAAGGACCCCCTCGCCGCCAAATCCAACCTCCATGAAGGAATGAAGGCCGTCGCCGATTGGATGAAGATCAGCCCTCTAAAGCTGAACACGGACAAGACAGAGGTCCTCATCCTCGGCTCCAACCCCTCAGCCTGGGACGACTCCTGGTGGCCTACGACACTGGGAGCAGCCCCGACACCCACCGACCACGCACGCAACCTGGGAGTCATCCTCGACTCAACGCTCTCCATGGCCAAGCAAGTCAACGCAGTCTCCTCCTCCTGCTTCAACACCCTCCGCATGCTTCACAAGAGCTACAGGTGGATCCCGACACACACAAGAAGAACAGTCACCCAGGCCCTCGTCAGTAGCAGACTGGACTATGGGAACGCCCTCTACGCGGGAGCCCCGGCCAAGCTCATCAAGCGACTGCAACGCATACAAAATGCCTCCGCACGCCTGATCCTCGACGTACCACGCCACAGCCACATCACCCCCACCTGAGGAACCTGCACTGGCTCCCCGTCGACAGGAGAATCTCCTTCAAACTCCTCATCCACGCACACAAAGCACTCCACAAGACTGGCCCAGCCTACCTCAACAGACGACTCTTCTTCTACGTCCCCAACCGCCAGCTCCGCTCCGCCGACCTCTCCCTCGCCACCGTCCCTCGCATTCGAAGAACAACCACCGGCGGCAGATCCTTCTCACACCTCGCCGCCAAGACCTGGAACACCCTTCCACTAAGCCTATGACAGACCCAAGACCTGCTGACCTTCAGGAGGCTACTCAAGACCTGGCTGTTCGACCAATAGCAGCAACCCCCCCCTCTCCCCAGCGCCTTGAGACCCTCGCGGGTAAGTAGTGCGCTCTACAAATTCTGTGATTGATTGATTGATTGATTGAGCAGCAGAGCTTTGTCGAATGTATTTCCCATTAATAAGCATACTAAAAACTATTACCAAGCCTACCCAGAAAAGAAAGAAAAGTATCCCGGTGATTATCCATAGTTCTACCCAGGGTGCCACCAGGTAAGTCTTTTTAAGAAAGTTCAGAAAGTCTTTTATTTGCTGTTTGCGTGATTTTTGGGCTGGCGTCGTTTCAGGTTCACTTGGATCCAAAGAAAACGTATCAAAATTTATGACGTAGCCAGAAGCAGTTCGATCAATTGTTGGAATTGCATCAGGATTTGTTGAAATCGTATTTTGCTCTTGTCAAGGCACGTTGACGTAGACGTCTGTATTTGGGTCGAATAGCAACTTGTGCGTTATTTTGAGTTTCATTTTGAAGTCGAACTTCAGGTTGAAGGGGAACGAGTTCCATGGCATTGTTGCATAGTCCATCATTCCGTACAGGTGACTCTTTGAAAGTGATGAGTCTTTCAGTTTGAACTTCTTGAATTGTAGCGAGAGGAGGGCCTCTGCTACTTTGGAGTCCACATGGCCTACTGCTTAGTATCGGCCACATAGTGTGGTTTGATTAGGTCAATTGAGACAAATCTTTTCTCCTTTTTTCCGGCAAGAGGCGGTAGAAGTACAGTTCTTGTTCCTTCAATTGCTAGGACCGATACAGGCTTTCTGTAGGATGGCCCAAATTCTTTCTTGTCCGCTATTTTCTCTCTGACCAGATCCCCGACTTTAGGGATCCAGACAGGTCTTGCCGTGACTGATTTGACTTCCCCAGTGGCGGTCTGTTTCAGGTGGACGTTACTTTGTTGTGTCCTGGATTCATTTAGATCCTGTAAAACAGCCAAACGATTATGGATGTCAAAAGGTTTTTCATTCGCCACTGTGCCTTCACAATCAAGATCAGGTACCCACATTCTTGTCCCAAATAGGACCTCATATGGAGTGACACCCCCTAGAGAACTTCTTGGCATGTTGTTAAGTGCATGCTGAACTCCATACAGATGTTTTACCCAACTTTCCCCCGTGCCTAATATTCTAGCTGTTAAAGATTGCTTTAAGTCTCGGTTTTTTCTCTCCACTACCGAATTTCCCTCGGGATGGTACAGAGATGAGTACCCCAATGCTACACCCAAACTTCCCATTGCCTCCTTGTAAGCCCGAGAGCTAAACGCAGGGCCCTGGTCAGAATGTAGTGTGCCAATTGCGTATGTCCCTATGAAGACTCACAAATCTTTTATAACAGTTCGAGCGTTAGCCGAGCGCTGGGGCCACACCCATAGGAATCTCGAGCAGGACGCACGCGAACAGACAATCTAATGCTGTCTAATAATGGGATTTGCGCTGGAGGTGTTACAGTGGAACCCTTCATCTGCTGACAGATGTCGCATTTCAAGACATAGTCTTTAGTCTGCTTTGTTAAACCAGGCCACCAGTAGCTTTGTTTCAATAAGGAAACAGTTGCCGTAACTCCTGCATGAGCAGAACCTATCCCTTTGTGTGCTGCTAGTATTAACCCTAACCTACGATCCATGTTTGGTATTACTCTATCCCCCACTCCAGGAATCCGAGCAAATGGAATGTTATTGGCATCTAACTTGTAGGAGTACTTGAGTGGAAATCTTTTTGGTACTGCACCGCTGTTTCTGCTTGAAGCAATAACAGCCACCATAATCTCACCGTCTATTCTCGTTTTAGAACGAGTGATTGCAGCTACGGAAGCCGTGCGTACAGCCCCCTTTGCGGCTTCATCAGCCAATGAATTCCCTTCAACGTGAACGCCATCACACTGATGACTCAGTGTGTGTCTCACGTGAGTCCTTGGTAGTTCGGATTTCAACCTCACTACCTGTTCCCATAGCATTTTATGCTTAATTGTGCCACCTTTTGCGTCTTTGAACCCGTTTTGAACCCAGTATTTCAAGTCGTCATTGTAAGACTGCACACAGTAAACGGAATCGCACGCAATTAGTGTGGGGAATTCTCGATCCGTATTTACAGGTGCCAGTATCAGTGCTTTTAATTCTGCCAACTGTGCCATGCAGTCTCCTAGAGATTGCGTTTTAGTGCAACTCGGATGGAACTTTCCAACCCGCATGCGACCTTTAACGATTGCACATGCTGCGCTATATTGTTGCTTACTTCCTATGGCCGGTTGAGCAGATCCGTCAGTGTAAATGATATATTCATACTGATCTAGAGGCATTATTTCATTAGGTAGAGGATATTCTTGTTCGTATTGCAGGAATGCTTGTGTCTTCAAATTCGGGTCGTACCTGTATTCTACATCTCTTGCAGTGAGAGAATTAGCCCATTGTATCCATCTTGGATGTAAGGCATTAGTGTTTGGAACGCTTGCCTTTGTCGCAGCCTCAAAGGCTGGAACCGGAGTCACTACTATTATTCGTTTCCCCTGAGCCAGTGCTCTTTCTCTCACTACAGCAGTCTGTACCGCTGTCAGAATCTTTTCTGTGGATGCGAAGCGCATCTCAGCATTTGTGTACAAATGTGACTTGTATGCAATTGGTACTGTTTCACCTTCATTATATGTTAGATAGGTGTACCCAGATTGACCCGCGATTATACAGATCACCACGTTGCGTAGGTTTACGCGTGTCTGTAAGTGTTTGGAAGCTATCATGTCAGCTTGTAAGGAACGAAGTGTATCTGTGTGTTCCTGTGTCCAATTTCTGGCTGAGAAATCAGGTTTAATTAAGTCGTAGAAAGGTTTTACTCTTTCTGCGTAATCCAAAATGTATGTTCGACCAAAATTTAGGAATCCCAGTATTGACTGTAAATTTTTCAATGATTTTGACGGTTGGAGCAGCGCGCATTTTTCAAAAAAATTGGCTGCCAGGCTCTTTCCTTTACTTGAAAGTTCGTATCCTAAAAACAGGACACTGAGGTGGGCAATTTTTGAATTTTTAAAGTTAAATCTGTAGCCCTCAGATGCAAATCCCAAAATAATGGTAAGTTCGTATCCTAAAAACAGGACACTGAGGTGGGCAATTTTTGAATTTTTAAAGTTAAATCTGTAGCCCTCAGATGCAAATCCCAAAATAATGGTATTTACTCTGTTCAAGTGTTCCTCCAGGTCATCGTCCGTCAGATAAATATAATCCACATAGGACAATGCCTCTTCATCCAATTTTTGAAGTAACTCGGTTACTCTGGCTGAAAACAACCCCGGGCTGTTCTTATACTCATGGGGCAGTCGCCGAAATTGCCGCTGGGACCCTAGCGCTGAGAATGCTGTCAAATACCTGCTTTCAGGCGCTATATTTTGGCAAAAAAATCCATTTGAGATATCAAGTGTTGTTTTGTATTTTTTCCGCACAATGTTATTCATTAATGAGGCACAGTGTGCACTCTGAACTGCAAATGTTTTAGTGCAAGTGTTTAAGTGTCTGTAATCTAAAACTAGACGATATGTATTGTCAGGTTTCATGACAGGAAACAAAGGATTGTTCATTTGAGAGGTGCAAGTTTCAATCACCCTTTGGTATTCAAGTTGATCTAAGATCTCCCTGACCTGTTTTTTAGCTTCTTGCTTTAGTGGATACTGCCTCTGTGCAGTTGGAGTATTTCTTAAAGGAATAACGTGGTGGGTTGAATCGTCATCCCATCCAACATGGTTTTTGTATAATGCCGGAGCCTGGGCTACCGCCCACTCCTGCGCATATGTGTGTTGCAAATGCCTGGGAATATCGTCTGAGAATGCCGGCATAATTACCGTTTCTCCTTTAGGACAGTCCATGACGAATGCTGGCGGCCAATCTTGTTCAGCTAACAAAATGTCATAGCCAAACGTTAGGTTCTCCCAAAAGAGACCTCTCACTTTCCTACTCTTGTCCCCCTCCATCTGGAGCGTTATTTCATATACTTTATGTGGGACACTTACTCTAGTATCAGGTGTTTCTACCATGATATAATCATTCAAGTCCGCTGTCACCAGAAATTCCATCAGGTTCTGGCGAGCTATTGTTATTTCTGCCGCACTGTCTAGCATCGTCAGAGCCCATTCCCCGTTCAGTAGTCGAGTCCTCAGAATTCTGGGCATGTCTGATCTTTAGACCTGCAACTTTCTTCTTTTTGAACTGTGGCTTTTGCTTTGGCTCTTCTTCTTTCTTAGAAGTATACTCCTCAGCGTGCTGCTTGTCTCTGGACTTTGTACGCTCTTCTTGTCTTTCTGACCGTCATTCCCTCTCGGAGTTTTTCGATGAATCCTGAAAGGAACGAGAGGAACGTGTATCAGTATCCTGATACCTGTCAGGTTTCCTAATATTATCCCTATTCCTAAGGTTGTACCTCTTTTCGGAGGGCTCCTGTGGAGGAGATCTACCTCGGGATTGAGATCTGTTTCCTTTAAAGTTTTGTTGTTTTTTATTATCCCACTTCTTTTTTAGAAGAAGTAGGTGTCTGCTTGGAAGTGTCCTTTTCAGGACTGCCCATCAGTTGTGGTTTTAAAGCTTTCCCACCCAAACTGTCTCTGCCTAATTCTGCATATGCAGTTTCAATTATTTTGGGTAGTTCGTGTTGTTGATGCGACGGACTGAATTCCCTTAGGCATTGGCGGATTGCCACTGAAGCTGCTTCCCCTTTAATATTAGCTAGTATTATGGCTGATACCTGGTCATAGTTACCTAGTAACTTCATCCCTAGGTTTAGGGCAGGTTCTGCTCCGTACTCATTTTGTATTTGTCTTAATTAATTACATGGTGTGATTTTAGTTGCTGTACCCTGTACTTGAGTTCCATTTGTTGCAACTATTGCTGGTTGGACTGTAAATGTCCTCATGACGAATTGCGTCATGTTTCTATAGATTTTAATTAAATCTTTGTGTTGTATGAGTAAGTCTGCCTGTGGCATTGTGTCAATGTCAGGATGTGGTGTGTAGGCCGCTAATATCGGCCATGTTGCCCCTTCTCCTCCATGCGGGCCTAATCTTACTCTTCTTCTTATGTGGGGTAGGGCGCCTTTAAACCAGTATAAGTGTTCCTGGTACGTGAGTGGAATCTCTATGTCCTCAAACGGACCATATTCCATTGGTGCATCTCCTTCTGTGTAAGAGTGAAATGTCTGTGTTCTTGCATTTGCTGCTGGGAATGTAACCCACAAATAAAATACCTCTGTTTTATTTGATTCGTGTGCCTCAATCACGAAAACTAAGTCACCCCTACCTGATAAACCATTTTCTAACAGTTTCAGGGTGATTGTATGTCTGAATTTTTCTGCAATCGGAATTGCGTCTGCATCTTCCCCTCCTGAGAGGTGTAGTTCTACTACTACGTCATCTCTTGTCTCAGTCATTTTTGTAAAGAAGAAGTTTGTTCAAGGGAACTAAGATAAGGTTTTTATGCACAATTTTAGGAACACTGTGTCCTTCAAGCTTGATTAACCAACAGCCAATAAATAGGATTTTTTAGCCTACTCAGCTGTGGCGGAGTTTCTGCCCACCCACTCCAGACGTCTCTGGTGTTTTGTGAGTAGGGGTCTCTGAGAATAGCACGACTGAACTAATCAGATTCTACTGTTAAATAAGTACCCAACCAACGTTGTGCGCCATGTCGTGTAGTTCCTATATTACCTATACAGGATATGCGCGTTTGGATAACATAAACTGTGGGTTTGGTGGCGGACAGATTCCGTGCACCCCCACCGGATACATTAGCCTGTTTGTATTAGCTAGCTCACAGTGCCACTAGAGTCTCCTCTTATCAGGGAGAGAATAGTTCTTGGCAACCTCAGAACATGACAACCCTGATCCCCCAGGATCGTGGAAACAATATACTACCTTTCGCTCAGTCACTCGTGCTTACTTAGTTTGTCTCAGAGAGATACACAGAATAAACAGTCTGGGCGTTTCAATAAGTATTTATTGAACAGTTGTTATTCTAGTGTAAAATATATGAGCTGCAACAACCATTAGACAGTAGCAGAGATATATGATTAGCAATATTATGAAAGTAAAAAGATGGTATAGCTCTACCATCTTGCAGGAATCATGAATATATACATGTACATAAAACACATGATAAAAACGCATACTCCTGCGATGCCTCCCTAACTAGATGTACCTAAATGTACCTAGTATCTATGTAGGTGTTATGCCAAGAATCCCTCTAGGATCTAGTCCACCCCATTACCTGAGAGTTAGAGAATGTGGGACCCCGTCCTGGTCTCAAGTTGGACACCCTGCGAGGGATGTTAGACCACTGCTAGCTGGAGCGTCTGCATGCAGGAACCTCAGGGTCTCTGGTCAGTGTGTCAGCCGGGAAGTCACGGTCTCCTCTGTCTGTTTAAGCAAGACATGATGTATATATACCCATAGGCCTCCCCAGGGGTCCTACCTTGCTGCGTTACTGTGTCGGCCTAAAGGATGACGTCAGGTCTGAACTTTAACATAGATATTATACAGGAGATGTTTGTCCTGCTGTGAGTCCTGCTGTGCTTCCAAGAAGCCTCATGCATAATGTATGAGTATTGAACCAGGGAAAAACCCGCGTTCTGGATGCAGTGTCGTATCTAGGTAAAAGGTCAGTCCCTATGAACCGTTATGTATGAAATGTAGGGAAGGATATAGGTGAAAGGTTGCAGTGTTACCTGCGCCTATAGAGGGTACCTATATGGAATATAACACTGGGGTGGTAGAGTGATATCATGACATGCTTAATATCCAGCTTCTGAGAAAAATCAGAAAACTCTCTTTACTTGAATTGGGGACCATTGCAATGACAATCTCATGTGGCACACCCTCACTGGCAGACAAACTCTCAAGGAATTCCCTAACCTTGAAAATACTGGTATATCAGCCTAGCCTATGATGCCTAATCACCGTTGCTCTTACTGCGCCATGTGTCTTTTATATGCTTGTTTTCAATAAACAGATGTTAAACAGAAAATACTGGTATAGTTAACAAAATTGACCTCTGGCCAGTGAGAATGGTAATCCAGTCACAATGCCGTACTTGACTACACCCTTTAACACATTGAAAGGACCAAAGATATGCACCCCAAGCTTACATCACGTCTAGTCCAGAACATGCATAGGTTCCACAGGACTGGGTACAGTAACTTGAGACTTATTGATAACGGCACAAGGCATGCACCCCATGATGTACTGCTAAACATGCCTATCAAAACAGAGCCACCAAATCTGTTTCCTGATTCTGTGTTACATGACTCTCATGCCAATATGCCCCTCATGGAATAACTCTACTACCTTACTGCACCAATTGTGAGGTACAACCAACACATCCATTCTCCTCAAACATCCGTTGACAACAGAAATATCAGGAACTATATGGGGATAAGCATCAACATAAGCATCCAAACAACAGTAGTCTGTATCTTTTTGCCTTTCAACACAGAAATAAATCCTATACATGAGCTTGATTGCTACAAGAGCACACAGTAAGCCCTTGCATTTTATCCCGAGCTCTAAAAAAAGATATGGATAGTTAGTACTTCTGGGAGCCTCTGCTCTGATGTAATACATGAATGACGATACGATAAAAGCATGCACAGAAGACACAAGGGCCCTCTTTTGTCACTTGGCATCCAAAGGCTATAAGGTTCTGCCTTACTAGTTACAAAATTGTTGGTCCAGTCTGTCATATGTAGGTCATGTACTGTCCAAAAGGACGTGCAACAAACTTACAAATAGGACTGCTTCGTTTGTCATTCTCCAGGCATACCATACAGAGAGGTTCAAGCCTTTCTGGGCATGCCAGGGTACTGCATTCACTGGAATCACAATTTTCTTTATGATAGCCCACCCACCAGCTTTGACACACAAGGAAGTCACACGTCCTGTTCCATGGAGCAAGGATTGTAAAGCAGTCTTTTTTGGTTATGAGAACAAAGGGTGTTCATTGGTAGTTGTAATTAAAAAAACACAGAACTTATCACCTGGATGCATACTATTCCACTACCTTAGATCTAGTAGAGGCCGCTCTTCAGAATCTTTGGTCTGTGGCAGTAGCCGTGGCTGCTACAGAACAGTCTGCGACATTATGCAAGAAGGCCTATTGACTTTACATGTGCCTGATGCAGTAGAAGTACTATTTACAAAATATGAACTAATTTTACTTGCCCCAGATATTGTGATTCAAAGGTGTATAACTTTGAATCCTGCCAAACTGTTACCAAAATTCAAAAGAAATAATGGATGATGATGCATTTCATGATAGTGTATTGACTATTAAACAGCATACTTAAGTTTGTTCTACTTCCAAGACACATCCCTTTTAGATGCAGACAGTGACTTGTTTGTAGATGATCTTGTTTAAATGATTACAGGGGCACCTTGCAATCATCTTATGCTATCTGTATGACACAAAGCTTAGTAGAAGATACTTATCTAGCAAACGTTAAAATTGCAGAGGCTGCAGAAATAATAGCCATAATTAGAGCCTGCCGTATAGAGAGAGAAGTGAAAAGTTACACCAATAGAAAATAATCATTTAGGGGCAGATGTACAGCCGTATTTTGTGGTCGCAAATGGGAATGCGGCCCGTTTGCGACTGCAAAAAAGGTCAAGCTCATGTACAAAATATATTTTGCGAGTCGCTAACCTATTAGCGATTCGCCAAATATGGTTTGTGACTCGCTATTAGGAAGGGGCGTGCCAAGGGCATCCCTTCCTAATAGCGAGTGCAAATGGCATGTACCATTATTTTGCGACTGCAAAACGCTTGCAGTATACCACCCTTTTCAAAACGGTGGTAAACCATTCGTAAACGCGAAGGGGTCACTTGTGAATGGGTGCGTAAATATTTTTTAAGAGCAGGCAGTGGTCCCAGGGACCACTGCCTGCCCTTAAAAAATTAAACTGAAAAGTTTAATTCTTTTTTAAATGCATCCCGTTTTCCTTTAAGGAAAACGGGATGCATTTAAAAAAAAACTGCTTTATTGAAAAAGCTGTCACAGACATGGTGGTCTGCTGACCCCAGCAGGCCACCATCCCTGTGACTGCTAGCAATTCCCGATGGGGTCGCAAATTGGGCTTGCCTCATGAATATTGATGAGGCATGCAATTTGCGACCCCACTGGGTATCGCAAACAGTGTTGTAAAATGCATTTTGCGACTCGCAAAGCAACGCAATTTGTGAGTCGCAAAATGCATGCTTCGTACAACCAAAGAGCCGATGTAGTTTGAACACCAATCTTTATTTCAGTTGCAGTAGATCCCACAGCATGCGAGGCAATGGTATCGCCTGACACAAACGGAATCCCAATGACAGTTCAGACCCAACTGTCAAAACACAAGTGTCACGGCGCGAGCCAGAGAGCAGCGCGAGCCATGACGTAACAGTGGGTCCTCGCGCAGGGGGCACGAGGACAGATTAATACAGATACCCCGAAAAAGGTCCCAGGATGCTTGTCTCAGGTCCAGAAAGGACCAGGCTTGGCAGTTTGGGCTGGATTATTCCCATGAGGAGCAGGGTCAAGACTGGTTTGCATATGGCTGGTTCTAAACTGGGGTGGCGTGGTGAGCAAAAAAAACAATGGATTAAACCCAGATCTTTGTGACTGGGGGTGAATGTTTGCATTGTTCAGCGTTCCGTCCATCATGTGTTTTCTTTGCTTTTGTCATCCTAAGTTGGAAAGGTATGCCCAGACGTGGGTCCGGAGCTCACTGGGTCATTGGATTCAAGCTAGCCTGGCTGATGAGGGGTGATACCCCAAAACTAGTCCCAGGAGGCTTGTTTGCGGTCCAGGGAGGACCTGGCTTGCCAGTTCGGGCTGGCCTGTTCCCATGAGGAGCAGGGTCAAGACTGATTTGCATATGGCTGAGCCCAACTGGGGTGGCGTGGTGAGCAAAAAAAAAACGATGGATTAAACCCAGATCTTTGTGACTGGGGGTGGATGTCAGCATTGTTCATAATTCCATCCATCATTTGTTCTTTTTGCTTTTATCTTTCTTAAAGTGGTATTTGTAAAAGGGAGGTATTAAATTCATCTTTACCAGTAAAGAGGATTTATCATTACCAATCCAATGATATGAAACATGACAGAACTACTCCTTCTAAATCAGGAATTAATGCTTATAAGTGTAGTAAGGAAATCCCAATGTTAACCTACGAGAGGGGTATGCCTCACAGTAGTGAAAAACGGATTTGGGTGCTTTTCAATACCCGGACATGTAAAACTTAAAAGTACATGTCCTACCATTTGATGACACAGTACCCTGCCTTGTGGGCTACCTAGGGCTTAACTTAGGGGTGACTTAAATTTCATAAAAGGGTAGTTTAAGGCTTGGCAAGGGGTTTTAAATGCCAAGTCTACATGGCAGTGTAAACTGCAGTGGCAGACCTGAAACATGTTCACAGTACTACTTGTGTGGGTGGCACAATCAGTGTCACAGGCCCACTAGTAGCATTTAATTTACAGGTCCTGGGCCCAGGTAGTGCACTCTACTAGGGACTTATAGATAAATTGACGCACTGAAGGGCTACAATTTGCTACAAAATCGACGTGTCATCACCACTGCGCCGATCGGAACCAAAGTAGTGCCCTTCGGTGTAGTGCTGATCCGAAGACATCACTGTGCGCCTCGACAACGACATGGGACCTGACGGTGAGCTTCAACGACGACGCAGCGCCAATCCAAGGTCCCGACTGAGAGGCTCGACCTCCACGCATCGACCCGACTGCGTGAATCAGAACCGACGCATAGGACTCTCGATGACGACGCTTTGCTCCATCCAAGGTACTTTTTCAATGGACTCTGCATGGGTCCTTTAGCCGGGTCTGCCCTCCATGGCGGTCAGCTTGTACTCTGGATTTACCCTGGTCCACTGCAACCTCAAATAACTTTTTAGAGCTATTGACTTCTAAGCACTATTTGGATTTAATCTTTAAAAATTAATATTTCGACTTCTCCTTATTGGATTTTTGACATTTCGGTCTTGTTCTTTTCAGATAAATATTCTCTAAACCTGTGTGGAATCTTTTTGTGGTGTTTTCATTGTGTTACTGTGTGTGTGTTTGCTGCACAAATACTTTACACATTGCCTCTTTAGATAAGCCTGACTGCTCTACGCCAAGCTACCAGAGGGTGAGCACAGGTTATCTTTTAGTGTGTATTATGCATACCCTGACTAGGATTGTGGTCCCTATTTGGACAGGGTGCAAACCTCTGCCAAAGAAAAACCCAATTTCTAACAGTAATTAGTAGGTTTTATTGTTGTTCCCTACGTATTACCACTTTATTAAAGTGGTCATAGGTAGAGAAATGTATTTATATTTTCCTATACGTTTTTATAGCACTTTGCAGAGAATCACACAATTTTTCAAAACATTTTAAGTAGCACAGTAACTTATAGGTATTACCACGGTACTCTGCAGACCTTTTGAAAATAATTAAATATGTTAAAGACTGAAAATACACTGTACGATACTATATTTGTCACCGGAGTTGTTTTACTGCTATTGCTTCCTTTCCTGCAGGGAACTACATTGACCAGCTGCCCAGGGTCCTAGGAGGCGGTTCTTGGGGTTTCTCTCAACTGTGCTGCATCGACGTTATAAAGCTCTTCCTCTAGTTCCACTGCACGGGTCACCGCAGTTGTTTTACTGCTATTGCTACCTTTCCTGCAGGGAATTACATTGACCAGCTGCCGGCACCCCAGGAACCGGTCCTTGGTACTTCTCTCACCTGTGCTGCATCGGAGCTATGAAGCGCATCCTCTAGTTCCACTGCATGGGACATGTGCGGGCCGCGCCCGGACGATGCTCTGGCCAAGAGGGGTCTCACCCTTTATACAGTGTACAACCATGCAATCCTCTAACAATAGTAGCCAAAAATGTCACATTTCAGGGTTTATATGATACTACTATGATGGCCTTAGTCGAAGGACCCTTTGTTGATGGTGTATTATCACAGTCCTGTGAAGGGGGGGCCATGGCCATGATGGCACTGTGAATCAACGCCTAGCGCTGGGGCTCCGCTTCTAGTCAGGCTCAGCGTCTTATATCCTACAACCATCTCAAAGCTGCTACCATCAGCGGCTTCCCGGACTCACCCTTAGTGTCGAGGGGGTTCCTATGTGACTCGACTCGACTGCTGAGGGAGCTGGGGACGCTGCTGGCCATGGAGCTGGGACCACAGCCTGCGATTCACGGGAGGTGGGTGCCACGGCTGTGGGCCTGATACTGCGGCTCGGTGATCCTTGACACTGATGGTGTGCCCTTGTGGGGCTCCGGGTCCTGAACTGGTGGCGATGTGATCCTGCATGGCTGCTGCTAAGGCTGGGGACATCAGCCAGAAGTGCGCGTCCCTCACGGTGTGGCTGGCGGTGACTGCGGCTGAGTCCTGACACTGCTGAGGCCATGACCCAGGGTGGGACGGCCCCGAGAACAGCTGCCACTGAGACGGAGTATTGGTGGGGGGGGGGCTCCCTGCCCTAAAGTGAAGGTGAGGCCACGGGAGGTGCGCTGCAGAGGGAGGGCTGCTGTACCCTGGGGGCCCTGGGGCTGCTGCAGCAATAAAGGAGATGTGGCCTTCTAGACGGCGTGAACTCTAATGGCTGCACTGGGACTCCCATCGTAGGCTGCCAGAGACCCTTGGAGGCTAACGGAGGTTCCAGAGGAATCAGCGCTTACTCTGAACAAAGCATGCCCCTCCCCCCCACCGGGACAGTGAGTGCATCCAAGCAGCTGGGCCCTCGGTGGAGGATCCAGAGTACTTGGTGCCTGAGAGTGTTTTGCAGCGGCCGCATGTCGATGTTGGTGGGCACTTGGTCCTCTGAGACCCCTAAGGAGGGCGCTGGGGACCTCTGGGAGTACCATATATGCCGCAAAAAGATTTTTGCCTGAGGACACCCCCAGGGCTGCGTGGCTGCCCAGGGCCCATGTGGTGCTGTTGCAGAAGGCACGATAGGCCGTGCCTCCCCTCAGAGACTGAGATCGGTACAGTGTGGATAGGGAGAGCACCATCAAGTGATTCCCACCTCCCCACAGGAATTAAGGGCATATTATTGATTACACCCTGACCGCTGCTCCTCCCGATGTGCTCCCAGAGGTGTCTGGGGCCAATCTCTCGCACACCCGTACTACGCGCCAAACCAAAGGAGCATGGGTGCGTGCCTCGTCAGCAAGTGCAAGTAACAACTGAATGGGCACGGTTTGCCCCAAGATATTTAAGCCCCCGCCCCAGAAGTCCATTGTGACCATACTGGGAGCTGTATCGTCCCAAGCAGACCCGATTAAACAACTGGAAGGCACGTTTGGGAAATACACCGGCATGTTTGAGAAAATTCTTCAGGCCATACAAGACTCCAAAGCTGCCATTGAGGCGCAGCTGGGGGGGCTATACAAGTTGAAAGTGGTCTACTGCGGGTAGATCATGCTGAGCTGGTGGAACATGTGGACAGACTGGAATCCCCTATAGCCTTGATAAAGCCTTCGTTGGTGACCATAGAGGGTCAGTTGAAAGCCTTACACGCTGAGGTGCAGACACTTAAAGCGAGAGCTGAAGATGCGGAGGGGCGCTCTCACCGCAACAATGTCCACTTCATAAGTTTACCTGAGGGTCCGAACACTGAACTGTTCCTAGCAGACTGGCTAACGAACACGGTCCTGGCTACTAGGGTCCCAAAATTATTTTCTGTTGAAAGGGCACACCGGGTCCCGGGCCGCCCTACTACCACCTGGAGCCCGACGCCCCATTATTGCATGCTTAATTAATTTTTGGGACAGAGACCTGTTGTTGCAGATGGTCAGAGCTAAGGGGCCTTGGACCTTAAATGGAAATAATAATATAAGGCATACACAGATTACACAGCGGAGGTCCAGAAGCTTTGCAGCATTTTTGGAGCGGTCAAGGTTCAACTCTGTACCCTGGGTCTCTCAAACGCTCTGATGTTTCTGGCTTGCTAGCTGGTGGTGGACGCTGGCGCCGTGCATTTCTTCACAACACCAGAAGAGGCCTGGCAGTGGCTTTGTTCCAAAGAGATACACGAACAGCTGGAGGCACATGGAGATGACTTACAGGGCTGGCCCGAGGGTAATCCCAAGCGCCGTCGCCACCTGTGCAGGCCGAAATCTCGCTCTTCTGTTGAACAGGCTGCCCTGGAGAGCGCGGTGGCGGACGTCTCCACACACAGCGCTAACAGATACCAAGCGATTGCCCCAACACTGACTTTGATTTGGAGATTGGGACCTTCGGCCTTGGAGCTTCGGAACAGGAGTCGCTGAACACACCTGCTGGCTCCCCTCGACAGGAGTTCCAAGATCCCTGAAGTGCAGCAGGGAGTGAGTCTCTACTGCTCTTGCTGGGTTTGGTAGAGCCCCTGACAGCTCATTCATTCACTCATGTGGACCCAATGGATGCTCCGACTGAAGATGTAGGACAATATGGTTGTAAGTCACAGGGATGGGTCTGGCGCAGGTTTCAGGTGCCACGACTAACAAGTGATGTGCTAAGCTTAGCCAACCTCCGACTGAGTATTCTGCATGGAGATGTTCTTGTTGCAGGCATATGCCATGTATCAGCTGAACTGTTTGGGTTGTTGTGGCATGGAGCCAGAAGGCGTTCAGGCCTGGGATGTGGGAGTTGTTCAACAGAATTGTCTAATTGTTTTCTATTTTCTGGCTGGCTGGAAGGGTGGCAAAAGGGATTGGGGGTGGGGGGGCGCAGAGGGATGGGTGACATAGGCTCAGGGTATCTCAGGACAAATTATCCACAAATATGGCCACTACCTTAAAATATTTAACCTGGAATGTTCGTGGTATGGCAACCCCCACTAGGGGACATAGAATATATGCCTATCTCCAGCTAGGGCATATTCCCTTTGGTTGTCTTAAAGAGACACACCTGACCACAAGGGAGCTTGGCAAAGTTAATAGGCAATGGAGTGGGCAGGTCTACGGAACCGAATATTCAGCATACGCCTGGGGTGGTACCATTTGTGAAAACTAGGGTTCTAGCTGATAGGGAGGGCCATTTTGTGGCCATAGAGGGAACCCTGGGTGGGCGCCCTTTTTCCTTAGTGTCTCTATACGTGTCCAATACCTCACAGGGTGAGTTTTGGGATTCCCTTTCACCATCCATGTTGCTTGATCCCTTGGTCTTGGGTTGTGGGGAGGGGATTTTAATTGCATAGACAACACTGATCTGGAACGTTCTGTACCCCCACTCCCAGGCACACAGGTTGTACAGTCAACTAAACACTTGCAGCAGTGGTCCAGGTTGTCCAACTTAAATGATATTTGGTGCTTAGGACACCCTGTGGAAGGGGAGTATTTATACTACGCGCCGGACCATCAGGATCACACTAGGCTGGACTGTTTCTTTTGCAATACAGACTGCTGGCCCCTCATACATAGCTATGAATACCTGGGCGGAACCTTATCTGGTCACAACCCGCTTAAGGTCACGTTCCAGTGGGGAGGGATGTGGGCCTCTATCCGGACATGGCAGCTTTGGACGGATGCACTGCATGACATGGTATAAAGAGACACTGTCTCCACACACCTCTCCTAATACTTTGAGGAGAACGAAGGGTCGGTGGGTTCCCGCCGGCTTGAATGGGACGCCATGAAAGTGGTTATGAGAGGGCAATGCATAAGCTTGACATGGGGAGTTAAGGCAACCCTCACTTGTAGTGTGATGATTTTGGAGGCGAACCTGTGGACTACGGAGCTTGAGCCAGTGTCTGTACCTGATGCATGCCCATGTCTAACGGCCTTGAATCCTCAATATTATGAGGAGTTACAGCGACTCTGACTTTGACTACAAAACTTCCCAAGCCCACCAACATGCTGATGGGGATAAGCTGGGGCGAATGCTGGCATGGGTATTGCAGTTAGAGATCCCCAGGACACTGATAGGCGCCATATGTGACAGCACGGGTTACGTGATGAATACTCAGGTGGCCATCAATGAAGTGTTCACAGTATTATGAGCGGTTATACTCTCCCCCACCGGAGCCCTCCCTGGTGCAAGTGTGGGACTACTTGCGAGCAGGGATGCTGACTTGATCCCACGGCAGCTGCTCAACTTAGAGCAATCTCTCCAGATAGAGGAGATCCACCTAGCAATTTAGCAGATGGCGCGCTGTCAGACCCCGGGCACGGACGGGTTCTAGATGGGATTATGCAACCTTTGGGGCTACCCTAGCCCCTCAGCTGCTGGAGGTCTACCAAGAAGCGCATCACGGGGGCCTTCTCCCGGGGTCTCTCGTGAGGCCCTCATAGGGATGCTTCCAAAGCCGGGTAGGGACCCTTTTGAAGTTAGTTCCTATTGCCCACTGTCAATGTTTAACATTGGCTACAAAAGACTGAGTAAGGTCCTCGCTAATAGGCTACTTCCAATGCTTGGATCCCTTGTCCATTTTGAACAGTGTGGGTTTGTACCTCCAAGTGCAACATATTCCAGCACACAACGCCTATGACATATCACGGATGTAGTGTCCAGGGGGGCCGACCTTCCGGTGTTGGTCTCCCTGGATTTCGAAAAAGCGTTTGATACACTGGTTGGTCCGATTTACTGCAGGTGTTGGAACTGATGGGCCCTAACCTCCTTGGTTGGGTTAAGCTACTTTATACCAGAGGGTGCGCACCTGCCATCATATCTTGCAATCTTTTGCCATAGGACGAGGGACCTGATAAGGGTGCGCTCTATCTCCGGTAATTTTCACGATAGCTAAGGAACCACTGGCTGCTATGGTGCATGCCAGAGGCCCTGCTTGGGGCATTAAGGTGGGACTAGATTGGCACACTATGTCCTTATACCCCGACAACGTGTTAGTATATTTCGGAGACCATGCCTGCACTCTGCCGGCCTTCTATGACCTACTTGATCTTTTTGGAGATATGATGGACCTTAGGGTGTATTAAGGTAATCATGTGTTTTCCCTTTACACTGTGTGGAGCCTGAACATCGAGTGGTGCCGGCAGCAGAGCGCCTCCCCTGGAGTTCTGAGACCTTTTGTTGTCTAGGCGGGAACATTTACCACAAGGTCAGGCACCTTCTTGATGGAAATTATGGTAGGACCTTGACCTCGATTTGACAATCCATCCACTTTTGGACTCAACTACCCCTCTCACCTATGGGCAGGGCATTGATAGTAAAGATGCTAGTTCTCCAGAGGATCTTATATTTTTTGCAACTTTGCCAGTGCTTCCGACTAGATCCTTCTTTAGTAATTTGAGGAGTCTAGAGTGTGAGCTCATTCGAGAGCTCGCCCAGAAACGGGTTTTGGTTCCCATGCTTCAACGCCCCATGCTCGAGGGGGGACTTGGGGTACCAGACCTGGAGTTGTATTTCACAGCAGCTCAGCTGCAGTGTCCCATGTGATAGATGTCCGGAGACAGGACCGGGTAGCGTTGATTGGTTCAGGCGGACCTGGGGGGCGTGGACATACTGGAGTGGCTGCTCTTGCCAGTAGGTCCAGCTAAAGAACTGGGTAGGCTCACGCATGTTGCTAAGTTTGGACCGGGTATGTGCATCCTAGGCTTGCATTGGTCCCTTATGCACTGCAGTTGCCCCTTTGGATAGTAACGGCGCAGCCACGTGGTGGGACACATATATTCTCAAATTGTTTGACAGTTTGAGTGCACCCTCCACATAGGATGCAGAACCTGCTGCAGTGTGCTTTGTGGATGACCAGACTGAGCTAATGAGGGGCTGTTATGAATCCCAATGTACCCCAATATAGGCTTGGGTAATCTACTAAACTTTCACCTACATTTACCCTGCCATTGTACTACAGAACGGTTTTGGTGCTGACCTTTTACCTAGTTAGGTGCTGCACAAATGTCATATGGTTTTCTCCGAAAACTAGCCTCATTTATTATGCATGAAGATTCTAAAAATCACAGCAG
Organism: Calotriton arnoldi; assembly: GCA_963921515.1. Lineage (NCBI taxonomy): Eukaryota > Metazoa > Chordata > Amphibia > Caudata > Salamandridae > Calotriton > Calotriton arnoldi. The sequence goes on from CAWUFW010014439.1 coordinate 231,306, forward strand.
GATTAACATCTTCTGCATAATAACAGTGTAAAACGTTCATCACTATTGTCATCCTCTACGACATGACACAGCAAGGGTATATAAGCACCACATCTTCACTGAGCCAGGAGAGGAGAAAAAGACTTCCATGCTGACACGCTGGCACGAGACGCTGAGGTCCCTGCATACAGATACTCCAGCATGCAGTGGTCTGACATCCCTCGCAGGGTGTCCAATTCGAGACCAAGACGGGGTCCTTCATTCTCTCACATCAGGTAATGGGGTTGGCTCTATCCTAGGGGGATTCTTGGTGATACACCTACATACATGCTAGGTACATTTAGGTACATCTAGTTAGAGTGCAAAAGCACTGCATCCACGATGGATACAATGGGCTAATTCACTCACTACAACAGATGTAGACTACAAATTTGATTCTGCATTAAAAACACAAGCATTTCTGCAGTACGAACAAGAATATCCTCTCCCGAATGAAATAATGCCTCTAGATCAGTATGAATACATTATTTACACTGACGGATCTGCTCAGCCTGCCGTAGGAAGTAAACAGCAATACAGCGCAAATTTTGCGATTGTTAAAGGAAGTATGCGGTACGGCTTAGCTGGCGGAGCTAAAAGCCCTGATACTGGCACTAAAAAATTGGGATTGAGAATTCCCCACACTTTTTGTGTGTGATTCATTTTATTGTGTCCAGTCATACAATGAATATCTTCACAACTGGGGTCAGAATGGTTTTAAAAACTCAAAAGGTTGCACAATAAAGCATAAATTGCTTTGGGAACAAGTGGCAGAGCTAAAAAAAAAAAGGGCTTGCCGCGGGCTCACGTGATTCATACGCTGAGTCTGAATTGGGCACAGGGTCAAGACTGACTTGCATATGGCTGGGTCCAAACTGGAATGGCATGGTGAGCAAAAAAACGATGGATTTAGGCCCAGATCTCTGTACTGGGGTGAATGTATGACATTGTTCTGCATTCTGTCCATCAATTGTTTTTTTTGCATGAGTCATCAACGTGTTGGCGTGCACGTTGAAGGGAATTCATTGGCTGATGACGTTGCGAAGGCGACAGTGCGAACTGCTGCCATAGCTGCAATCACTTGTTCTTGCACGAGAGTAGATGGACAGATAATGGTAGCTGTCATCGCTTCACGCAAAAACAGCACAGCCTTGCCAAAAGGTTTTCCACGCAAGTACACCTACAAGTTAGATGCGCAAAATATTCTGTATGCTCAAATTCCAGGAGTGGGGGATAGAGTAATACCAAACATGGATCGCAGATTAGGTTTAATTCTAGCTGCACACGAGGGTCTGGGTTCAGCACACGCAGGTATTACTGCTACAGTTTAATTAATGAAATTACGTTTTGGTGGCCAGGTCTTACCAAACAGACAAAAGCATTTGTCCTTAAGTGCGACATCTGTCAGCAGATGAAGGGTTCCACCATAGCACGTCCACCACAAACATCACTACTGATTTCAGATAGACCTCTCGCATGTGTCTATTTGGACCACTGCGGCCCCTTACAATCTGAAGGGGCTTAAAAGTACATCTTGGTGGCAGTGGATTCATGCTCTAGATTCCTGTGGGTTTGGCCTCAGCACTTGGGTGACGCCCGAACTGTTATAAAGGATTTGCGAGTCTTTATAGGGACATACGCAATTGGCACATTACATTCTGACTGTGGCCCTGCGTTTAGCTCTCGGGCTTACAAGGAAGCCATGGGAAGTTTGGGTGTTGCATTGCGGTACTCATCTCCATATCATCCTGAGGGAAATTTGATTGTGGAGAGTAAAAACCGGGACTTAAAGCAATCCATAACAGCAAGGGTATTAGGGTCGGTGGTAGTTGGGTCAATCAAATATATGGGGTCCAGAGGGCACTAAACATGCCAAGAAGTTGCCTAGGAGGGCGTACTCCTTACGAGGTCCTATTTGGGGCGAGAATGTGGGTACCCGGCCTCAATTGTGGCAGCACAGTGGCGGTTGACAAGGCGTTTGAGATCAATGATCGTTTGGCTGTTTTACAGGAACTCAATGAATTCCAGGAACTACAAAGCAACGTCCAAGTAAAACGCACCGCCACTTGGGAAGTTAAAGCTGTTCCGGGAAGACCTGCCTGACTCCCAAAAGTTATGGACGTGGTCAGAGAAAAGATTGTGGACAAGAACAATTTGGGCCATCTTACAGAACGCTTGTACCTGTCCTGGCTGTTGAAGGAACAAGAACAGTACTTCTTCCGCCTCTTGCCAGTAAAAAAGAAAAGAGATTAGTCTACATTGATCTGATCAAACCACACTATGTGGCCGATACTGAATAGAAGCTGCGTGGGCTCCTGGGTACCCATCGATCTCCTCTCGCTACCATACAGGAGGTTCTGACAGAAAGACTAATAACATTTGAAGAGTATTCTATACGAAGTAGTGGAGTTACCAACAATGAAATGGAACTCGTACCAGTTGAACTTGAACAGCACAAAATAGAAATGAAACACAGATCTCAATTTGGCCGCCTAACATCGACATCTACATCAATATGCTTCTACAGGAGACATCTGCCAGTTCAACAAAACCTGCTGAGCTACCAAAGATAGATCGAACTGCATCTGGCTATTTCATCGATTTTGACACCTGCTCTCTGGATCCAAGTGAACCTGAGTCACAGCCAGCTCCAGTTTCCCGCAAAAAACAATTTCATGATTTCTACCTTTGGCTGAAAAAGACTTACCTTGTTTCACCCTGGCTACAGCTTTGGATAGCACTTGGTCTACTGTTCCTAGTCCTCTGGATAGGTTTAGTGACTGTCTTTTTCTTACTACTAAATGGACATTATCTCCCAGAACGCTCCGCAGTATCACATGTGAACGTGGTACTGAAACCACATACATAATCTCATCGTGAACAAAGGGATCTGTCCTTTGTGAACATTACAGCAGTTCCCGTTCACGAAGGAATAGTTTGGGATAGGGTTTCATATGATGTATTTGGTCCCACTGAACTTTTAAAAATACAACATGCATTTAAAATTTCTTTGAATGATATCATCACCTCCAGTACATACTCTGACAATGGGGACTTTAAAACTGTAATTAGTATGCTGTCTGATTTAGAACAGTCTGCTGCATTCTCCAAAAATGAAATGTATGATGATACATCTGATTTTGACATTATGTATTGTTACCAACATTATGGTCATCATTTTTTGCATAAAATAAGTACCCCACGTAATGTTTTCACATACAACCAATGGGAACATTGCCCAACACCACAGAAAGGTAGTTCACAAACATTTGCACAGAAGTTTGCTTATTTTTCTGGGTTCAACACATCAGATCCGCCCTCATATTATCATAAGCTTGCACCTACATTTGCAAAGAAAAATATGCTCACCAACACAAAACAGATATACTCTGCTTCTTTTATCTCCCAACTGTCTGAACAGGGATTCGACATATGGAAAGATACTGTAGGCATAAAATCTGACTGGGGGGCTAAAGATTGGCAGGTTCAGGGAACTGAGGCGTTATTTAGAGCATGCCTCATACCACAGCAGATTATCTTCCTGAACAGCACTGTGCAACAGACTTCCTGTCTTGGGTTAGCCAAGATTAAGGACTTGAACACACCTCGTATTCCCTCGCTTTCACACTTTGAGGGATGGCAAAATTATACAGAACACAAAGAGGGTACGCTAGATGACATCACGCATGAGGTTTCATACAATTCATCAGAACCCAATTGGAAGGGATGGTTAGTTTGGCCAATCGACACAAATAGGTGTCAGTCAAGATTCAAGGGTACCACCGAAGGGTTTAATATCCATAGGCCAGACCAACGCTATGTATAACGAGAACATCCGGGGGTGGTGACATCCTACAGTGTTGGGAAGTTATGCCTAGATTGGCTAAGAACTTCAACACAGTCCCAGGTGAAACAACACTTGTCCTTACTCTCAGATGACATGGATTTAAGTGATTTTTAGCTAGGTCCCCAGAAACCACGTCGTAAACGCTTCTTATACGCTATTTACAATGAAATTTGGAAAATCTCTCATCAGGAAGCTGCGGAGAGATTGCGTGAAATTGACAGAGACCAATGGCACAAAGAGATGCAAAATACACAATGCTGCACATTCAAAAATTGGACCAATTACCTTTTACCGTGGCAGAGTCACTGTCCACAGAATGGTTAATTTATGGCCATATAACATTGCCGGTAACAACATTTCAATTTCAATATTGCCTAGAATACCACCAGGTAGGCAGATATGAAGCAATAGAAAAAGGGCTACATCCATGGATCTTGGGAATTACCATATAGATTTGGATGCAGTAATGGGAACACTGAAGTATTTATCAGCAGTACAGACTGCGAGACTTCGTTAAGTGGGACTTTCATTTGTCAGGATATCATGCTTCACAGGCATCTAATGGTTCAGTTGCTAATTTATCCTGTCATTTAAAAGGATCCCCAGCTGTCGTGGTTAATCCAGTGTTCAGGCTGCTCTCGAACTGGGAGTTTCAGCATTAAGGACTGGGAGTTACTTAATGCTGAAAGATCAAGGTTGTTGTGGGATGCTTCCAGGCATCGCATATCTTTTCACAGTGAGGTTCAGGAGTACTTGTTGTATGCAAGTATTGTTTCCACCGACCCACACAGTCAGGGAGGTGCCGTTATGGCCTTCATTGAATGTTTCCTTTATACGGTTTGATTCTCTGAGCCGACTGAAAGCCATGCTTTTACAGAAGGATGTTCCCTTAACCTCAGCCCTGGAGACTTTTGATATTCAGGTTGCAAGGTCCTCAGCTGAGATACAGGCTCTGGTACGAACTAACTGCCCTTTCCATTTCGGAGAAATGGTACAGCGTATCTTTAACATGTATGATACGAAGGGAATTGTACACCTATTTAAGACCTTAGGTTCTGGACTGTTAAGCACCTATCAGACAGTCTTCAGAGTGATTCCAACTTTCATACACTCTGTGTTAGGAAGCGTTTTTGGAGGGCTTCCGCTAATCTTGCTACTGGTAGTGGGTATCCTGGTTATAATTTTTCTGCAACGCAATGGACGTCCCAATCACCAAAGAGATGGAAAAAGCATTCTTGGAGTGACGTTGCCGTGACCGCGTGGTACTCCATCTGGGCACACCTCGACTTCGGGAGCCAAGCGAGTTTTGGTTCCTAAAATTCCGACCAGTCTGGATTGACTGTGTTTTGCCTGTTCTCTGTTGCTTATTCTGCAGACAAGAAAGCGTGTTGGACCTCTGTCTAACACTTCCATCGGTTGCGCCTCTGGACCTGGATGTATTGCTGGACCCGTTAAAGGCCCACGTAGTGCAGTATCCTCAGCGTATTCCCATGTTGATGTCGGCATTCTTAAGAGCGACCAAGGGATGCTTCAGCTACTGTTGGATTGGACACCAGCTCTACTGCAGGCACACAGGCTGAGGATGTTTCAAATACTTCCTCAGCATCGGCTGTGGGAACTAAAGAAGATCACCTTTGCTCGATTGACCTGATCTGTGAGGTGTTACAGGGACAGTCGTCTGCAAAGGCAAGCAGCAGTTATGTTGCGTCTCCCACACAGGACACATAAACATTTGGTTCTCCGTGTGCTGGGAACAATTAGGCCTCTTTTCCAAAACAAATGAAATTGGAATTTTAAAACAATGGTTTTTATCCTCTCTTCTTTTCTCACTCTTATTGAGCACCATCAGGCGTACTCAGTTACTTAAACTTTATAACAATTTTTAAGGACTTAGGGCCATATGTAGGTAATTTCTATTTACCGATTCCTAAATACCGAATTTTACCAATTCGGTATTTAAGAATCGGTAAATAGAATGTAGGTAAACATTCGGTAAATTTTACTGATTCGGTAATATTCGTTATTACCGATTCGGTATTTACCGAATCGGTAATAAGGAATACCTTCCCATTCATTCCTATGGGCCTGGAGGCCCATAGGAATGAATGGGAAGCCATTCACTATTACCGATTCGGTAAATACCGAATCGGTAATAGAGGAGCATATTCAAGGGTGGCAGGGTGTCAAATTGACACCCTGTTGCACCCTGAATCGTGCATGTGTGCACATGTGGCGCACATACATGCCCTAAGGGCATGTATGTCTGCCACATGGCACTTTTAAAAAGCACAAAATTGCTTTTTAAAAGGTATTCGGTATTTACCACCAACTTGTAGTTGGTGGTAAATAACGAATCCTTAAACCAAAAATGCACTCACTTGAGTGCTCCCTACATAGGATTTAAGGAATCGGTAATTTACTGATTCCTTAAAATAACGAATCGATAAATTACCGACTCCTTAAATCCGGCCTCCTACATCGCAAAGGGCTAAATACCGGTCGGTAACGGGAAATTTACCGATTTTCGGCCGTTACCGACCGGTATTAGCCCACCTACATATGGCCCTTAGAGAGCTTTTTACATATTTGAAGGACTTATAAAGTTTTTATTAGCAAGTTTTATGACATTTTTTACATTTTCTGTGCTTTTTATGTTTACACTGCAATGTTTTTATATAAGAACATTATTTTATATATACAAACACATATATATATATATATCATCCAGTCGGATGAGGAGTGGGTGTTATGATTCCCAATGTACCCCAATATAGGCCTGGGTAGTCTCCTAACCTTTCACTTACATTTACCCTTCCATTGTACTACATACCAGTTTTGGTGCTGACCTTTTATCTATTTAGGTGCTGCATAAATGTCGTGTGGTTTTCTCCAAAAACTAGCCTAATTTATTATGCATGAGGATTCTCAGAATCACCGCAGAATTCTTATCTTCTGCATAATAACTTTGTATAAGGTTCATCACTATCATCATCCTCGGCCGACATGACACAGCAAGGTAGAACCCCTGAGGGTACCTTTTGGGTATATAAGCACCACATCTTCACTGAGCCAGGAGAGGAAAAAAGCGTTATTATTATGGGGATTACTGGTGGTTGCCGCATGCCGACACGTCACATGGTCTGCCACTGAAGAGGGCATTGGCCCGAAACGCGTCTGGCAGGTAAACCAGTGAAGGACTTTGTTCATGGCGTGTGCCCTTGCTTTGGCGTAATTTCCACCTGGGAGTGCATCCCACCTAGTGGCAACTCTTTTTGTATTTTGTACAGCGGCCTGCCTGGTCGCGGGATTGCACCACCGCGAAACACTTGTGGGTCCGCGGCTGCTTTGTTGGGGCGGCTGACTGTGGAACAGGAGGTGCCTGTTATATGCGGGGGTGCGGGCGCGAACATCGGCAATCCTTTTTAAGACATTTTTTGTGAGTGCCGGCGGTGACCCACTTGGGTTTTACTGAACCACCAGTCCCAGGAAGCATTGCTTCAGGTGATTCACCTGATCGTTATTATTATGGGGATTACTGGTGGTTGCCGCATGCCGACACGTCACATGGTCTGCCACTGAAGAGGGCATTGGCCCGAAACGCGTCTGGCAGGTAAACCAGAGAAGGACTTTGTTCATGGCGTGTGCCCTTGCTTTGGCGTAATTTCCACCTAGGAGTGCATCCCACCTAGTGGCAACTCTTTTTGTATTTTGTACAGCGGCCTGCCTGGTCGCGGGATTGCACCACCGCGAAACACTTGTGGGTCCGCGGCTGCTTTGTTGGGGCGGCTGACTGTGGAACAGGAGGTGCCTGTTATATGCGGGAGTGCCGGCGCGAACATCGGCAATCCTTTTTAAGACATTTTTGTGAGTGCCGGCGGTGACCCACTTGGGTTTTACTGAACCACCAGTCCCAGGAAGCATTGCTTCAGGTGATTCACCTGAGCGTTATTATTATGGGGATTACTGGTGGTTGCCGCATGCCGGCACGTCACATGGTCTGCCACTGAAGAGGGCATTGGCCCGAAACGCGTCTGGCAGGTAAACCAGAGAAGGAATTTGTTCATGGCGTGTGCCCTTGCTTTGGCATAATTTCCACCTGGGAGTGCATCCCACCTAGTGGCAACTCTTTTTGTATTTTGTACAGCAGCCTGCCTGGTCGCGGGATTGCACCACCACGAAACACTTGTGGGTCCGCGGCTGCTTTGTTGGGGCAGCTGACTGTGGAACAGGAGGTGCCTGTTATATGCGGGGGTGCCGGCGCGAACATCAGCAATCCTTTTTAAGACATTTTTTGTGAGTGCCGGCGGTGACCCACTTGGGTTTTACTGAACCACCAGTCCCAGGAAGCATTGCTTCAGGTGATTCACCTGAGCGTTATTATTATGGGGATTACTGGTGGTTGCCGCATGCCGGCACGTCACATGGTCTGCCACTGAAGAGGGCATTGGCCCGAAACGCGTCTGGCAGGTAAACCAGAGAAGGACTTTGTTCATGGCGTGTGCCCTTGCTTTGGCGTAATTTCCACCTGGGGGTGCATCCCACCTAGTGGCAACTCTTTTTGTATTTTGTACAGCGGCCTGCCTGGTCGTGGGATTGCACCACCGCGAAACACTTGCGGGTCCGCGGCTGCTTTGTTGGGGCGGCTGACTGTGGAACAGGAGGTGCCTGTTATATGCGAGGGTGCCGGCGCGAACATCGGCAATCCTTTTAAGACATTTTTTGTGAGTGCCGGCAGTGACCCACTTGGGTTTTACTGAACCACCAGTCCCAGGAAGCATTGCTTCAGGTGATTCACCTGAGCGTTATTATTATGGGGATTACTGGTGGTTGCCGCATGCCGGCACGTCACATGGTCTGCCACTGAAGAGGGCATTGGCCCGAAACGCGTCTGGCAGGTAAACCAGAGAAGGACTTTGTTCATGGCGTGTGCCCTTGCTTTGGCGTAATTTCCACCTGGGAGTGCATCCCACCTAGTGGCAACTCTTTTGTATTTTGTACAGCGGCCTGCCTGGTCGCGGGATTGCACCACCGCGAAACACTTGTGGGTCCGCGGCTGCTTTGTTGGGGCGGCTGACTGTGGAACAGGAGGTGCCTGTTATATGCGAGGGTGCCGGCGCGAACATCGGCAATCCTTTTAAGACATTTTTTGTGAGTGCCGGCGGTGACCCACTTGGGTTTTACTGAACCACCAGTCCCAGGAAGCATTGCTTCAGGTGATTCACCTGAGCGTTATTATTATGGGGATTACTGGTGGTTGCCGCATGCCGGCACGTCACATGGTCTGCCACTGAAGAGGGCATTGGCCCGAAACGCGTCTGGCAGGTAAACCAGAGAAGGACTTTGTTCATGGCGTGTGCCCTTGCTTTGGCGTAATTTCCACCTGGGAGTGCATCCCACCTAGTGGCAACTCTTTTTGTATTTTGTACAGCGGCCTGCCTGGTCGCGGGATTGCACCACTGCGAAACACTTGCGGGTCCGCGGCTGCTTTGTTGGGGTGGCTGACTGTGGAACAGGAGGAGCCTGTTATATGCGGGGGTGCCGGCGCGAACATTGGCAATCCTTTTTAAGACATTTTTTGTGAGTGCCGGCGGTGACCCACTTTGGTTTTACTGAACCACCAGTCCCAGGAAGCATTGCTTTAGGTGATTCACCTGAGCGTTATTATTATGGGGATTACTGGTGGTTGCCGCATGCCGGCACGTCACATGGTCTGCCACTGAAGAGGGCATTGGCCCGAAACGTGTCTGGCAGGTAAACCAGAGAAGGACTTTGTTCATGGCGTGTGCCCTTGCTTTGGCGTAATTTCCACCTGGGAGTGCATCCCACCTAGTGGCAACTCTTTTTGTATTATATATATATATATATATATATATATATATCATCCAGTCGGATGAGGAGTGGGTGTTATGATTCCCAATGTACCCCAATATAGGCCTGGGTAGTCTCCTAACCTTTCACTTACATTTGTACTACGTACCAGTTTTGGTGCTGACCTTTTATCTATTTAGGTGCTGCATAAATGTCGTGTGGTTTTCTCCAAAAACTAGCCTAATTTATTATGCATGAGGATTCTCAGAATCACAGCAGAATTCTTATCTTCTGCATAATAACTTTGTATAAGGTTCATCACTATCATCATCCTCGGCCGACATGACACAGCAAGGTAGAACCCCTGAGGGTACCTTTTGGGTATATAAGCACCACATCTTCACTGAGCCAGGAGAGGAAAAAAGACTTCCATGCTGACACGAGATGCTGAGGTCCCCGCACGCAGATACTCCAGCATGCAGTGGTCTGACATCACTCGCGGGGTGTCCAACTCGAGACCAAGACGGGGTCCTTCATTCTCTCACATCAGGAAATGGGGTTGCCTCTATCCTAGGGGGCTTCTTGGCGATACACCTACATACATGCTAGGTACATTTAGGTACATCTAGTTAGGGTTAGCATCGTAGGAGTACACATTATTACTGTCATGTATTTATATGCCTGCATATACTCATTGTTTTAGCACTATGGTAGAATTCTACCATCTATTTACTCTGTTGGTGCTCATAACCATATATATCTGTTTCTGTCTATGGCTGTTGCAGCACACACATTTTACACTAGAATGACGCTGGTTCAACAAATGCTTATTGAAAACGTCCCCATCGTTTATTCTGTGTATTCCTCTGAGACAATGTGAGCACGAGTGACTAAGCAAAAAGTACTGTACTGTTTCCACGATCCCTGAGGGGTCAGGGTTGTCATGTTCGATAGTTGCAAGAAACTATTCACTCCTTGGTAAGAGGGGCACATAGTGGCACTGTGAGCTAGCCGGTATACAGGCGAACATATCCAGTGGGGGTGTCTGGAATCAGCCTGGATACCAATCCCACAGTTTATGTTGTCTAAACGCATAGATGCTATAGAGATTTATAGGAACTACAAGATAGGGCTCACTCATTTACATGCACACGCTTATTGGGCTTCACTGGGGACTCTGCATGCCCAGGGGTAACTCTCATGGATATCTGCCCCGTTCCCCCACATGGTGCGGCTCCTCACCTATACCCCCATGTTTGAAGTGTACTCCTACCAAACACACTACGGTATTCCATGTTGGCTGCACATAGCAGCTCCAGCCAGAGGGTTTAACGGTTACTGATTTGTTTTATCTTGTTACACACACATTGGCTACTTCTCTACGGGAGAGGGTGCACTAAGTTAACCTGTGTTATCATCCTATTCTTCCTATGTGCCCCGTTAGCCTGCACACTATTGCATGATCTGCTAACAATGATATTGTCAATATAAGCACAGTGGGACATGTTTGATCATCAGCTTTATGGAAATACTTTTGGATGTATTCCATACAATGTGTGGTGAGTTTGATTAAATGGCAGTAAAGAAATGTAAAAAAACAAATCACTGTCCTGTGATGTATATAACTCTTCCCAAGTACTGGAGACCACTTTACAATCTCCCGCTAACCATACTGCTTCCCAGGTAAACAACAAGTCGGTGTATCTGGTCAACTGTGTGCTGGTAATGCATTATTAGAGCCCAATGAATCAAGTAATGTAGTTAATGAGTTAGAAAGTATTCCACATCCATCAAGTTGTACCCTTGAAAATCATTTACCAATCTTGACCTCAGTGGTTTCTTGGAACGTAGTGGGACTTAGGGCTCAGTTGAGGCAACCCCAATGGTGTAAATATATCGACAATTACGATATATGCCTATTACAAGAAACCTAGTGCACTGAACCATTATTTAAATTGGGCTATCTATCATATCAAATCCCAGCCAAGTTGAGCAAGTTTCGGGAGGCCTGCAGGTGGTTTAACAATATGGGTGAAGACTTCTTTAAATTGTAAGATTCACCAACTAGCGGTTGACTGCCAGGAAATACTAGGCTTTGAAGTAAGGAGGGGGAGAGATCCAAGTGTGACATTTTTTTTTTTTATCTATGCAAGAGAGCTTAAGGGTGGTCTTGCTTCTATAACTACACAATCCCTTGAGGTTTTCATGGACAAGTAGCAATCATGCTCAAATTTGATCCTCGCTGGTGACTTCATTACCACTTTTGAGCCCCTTGACAAGGAAGATAGCGAACTCATGACAGGGGAAGACAAAGTAAGGGCTCTCCCCCAGCTGGAGAATACCCCTGTCAAAAGATGGAGGCAGGCAGCCCTCCAACTAAAAGTGCTTACCGCAAACTGGGTGTTATGGCCACTAAAGGCCAAACTAAATCAGTTTCCAAGGGGGCACACATTTAATAACATTTGTCCAGGAGCCGTATTGACTATATTTTGGTTGACTTAAGAATGTGGTCCCGAGTTGATGACATGGTCATACGGGAAAGAGCAGAGAGCGATCATAATCCCTTGTGCCTTACGATGCTTGCTTAATTTGATAAGTATTTTGCTGGTCCTTCAACTTGTAATAGTATTAGCAATGTTGTGCACACACTTGACAGGCATCGTCTTTAATGCAGGCAGGTTGTCACGAATCTGAAAACTAGAAATTCTTTTAAATATTAAAAATGACGTAAAGGCGATACTGCCTAAGATAATAGAAAGCAGTGAAAAGGAGGGTGACCTATCAGGTAATCAGTGAGCTACACAAAGTGTTCTTTGAGAACATAGCAGCTTATTTTTTTAATCCCTCCTACTACCAATAAGAAGTTCCCTCCAAAATGCAATAGTTGGTTTAATAAGGAGTGTAGGCACTTAAGGCGTACCCTGGAAGGGGCTATAAAGTTGAAAAACATTGCCCTGATCTCGGCTCCCAGAAAGGCGCACAAGCTCAGCATGCTGAAAGCTAAGATAGAATGGGACAGTAACAGATGGCGGGATCTAGCAGATGTGTGCTTATCCAAAGACAATTCATGCTTCTGGAAGCTGGCTGCCAGCGGTGGGAATTCTTTAAGCTTTGAGCCCAGAATCATGTTCCCCCTTCTGATTGGTTTACCCACTTTTCAGCTTTATTCCATCACAAGGTTGCTGCCTCTACTGAGGGTGCCTTGATGCACAGTAGCCTTCAGAATTTCAAAACCCTGCCATTTATTGTAGCAGATGTTATTGACTCCCTAACCACCATTATGAGAGGTAGGGCTCCAGGCCCAGATGGTCTACCAGTAGACATTTTTGTACACGAAATTGACGCCTCGGTCAATTATATATTAGCTCTAGCTAATGCTATTGCGATGGGCGCCCCATCCCTGATTCGTAGCAAAGGAGCTGAGGTAATACTGGTATATAAAAAGGGCGACAAGAGTCTCCCGGCAAACTGCAGGCCCATCAGCCTACTCGATTGCATACAAAAAGTCTTTTGCTTTATGGTTCTAGTAAAAGTCCAGCACTGGATTTCTGAAAATGATATCATAAGCCTGCTTCAAGCTGGGTTTCGAGGAAAACCATCTACCACAGACCAGGTCTTTCGATTTATTGAAATCTATTGGAAGACTATTTTGATAGGCAAGGGCAACTTCTATGTTGCCTGTGTCAATCTAAAATCCGTTTTTGACCTGATTCCTTGCCTGAGGCTGTCGCAGGTTCTAAAGGCAATGAGCATGCCCCACAATCTTCAATATTTATTGATTAGGCTTCATGACAAAAACTTGGCTCGGGTCAGAGGGGGAGCACAGGGTCAACTGATCGACAAGATCCCGGTTTTGAAAGGTTTACGTCAAGGGTGTGTGCTCGACCCTTCCATGGCGGATGTCAAGACTCCTATACTGATTTGGAAAACTCTGAGTGGTCTGCAAAAACTTCTTAACAAATTTGGGGTCTTCTGTCAGGAATGTGGCCTAGTGATTAATGTAGCCAAAACAAAATTAATGACATTTAACCACCATAAAAAGTACAAGGGTAGCCTAGCATTGGGGAATAAGGCACTCAAGAGGGTTTAATCCTTTGATTATCTGGGCATTAAACTCTCGTTCAATATGTCATGGCGCCCACACATCAACACAGCATTCTTAAAACAGAGACAGATTGTCGGTGCAATTCTAAAAGAACATCATGCCTCCTTCACAAAGCCAATTGCACCAGCTCTACAGGTTTATACGGCTAAGGCTCTGGGAGCCGCTTTATATGGTGCCGAGTTATGGGGTTTTAGTGACGCCTCTGTCCTGAAGAGATCAAAGAATAAATTTTTAAGATCACTATCCTCTCTTCCATCCAGTACACAGTTGTATCATCTTTGGATATGGTTTTAAAAAAGGTAGCTCTCAAGGCATCCTTATGTCTTTTTCTATTTTGGCAAAGAATTTGGGCTACTTCAGAGTTGGTGCATTATGCTGCTGCCTTACAAGATATCATTAGGGTAGATGGATTGAACAAAATTTCTTGGCTGATTTCAATCAAAAAACTGTTGCTTTCCTTAGGCCTTGGTGATTTTCGGTTCCTTCCAACTGCAGCCCAAATTCCTTGTAAGGGTGTATTGAAAAAACAGTACTGGCTATTTACATAACACAGGGAGGAACAACAAGTTGCAGGCACTACCCTGATGGGGAAATTCATGGTCTAGAGAACTACTGGGATCTGGTCACAGTTCCACCAGACAGAAAATTATACCATCATTTCAGAGTGGGGTCATTCCTACTGGAAGTCATTTACTGTAATGTGGGTGGGATCAGTATCTGCAGTATGCCCTTTCTGCCATCTTACTACCTTGAGGACACCGAGAACCATTTCTTGTCTATTGTCTGCTTGTGAGGTCGCAAAATTTCTGGGTCTGATGTGGGCAAAAAGAAGGACTGCCATTAAACGACTGTCATAATATTGTTGTGACATACAAGAGCATGCTCCTCTATCTACTAGTTGCAATCTGTATCATTTACTGCTTATATGTGAGAAACCTTTGCACAATTTAAGACTCCAACAGATGTTTGCTGCTAATCGAGACTTCTTACCCTTTTTAAAGAGCTCTATTATTTATATAATATTATCTTATTTATTGTATACTTTCATGGCTTTTGCCAAAATAAAGTTATATTTGACTTAACTACTATATTTGTAATATGTAATGTAGTACAATATATTTTACAATTTTTTGTTAAGATTTTTTTTTTAATTACCGCAGTACTTTCTAGGAAGTACCACTGTGCTCTTTAAATGTTATTTAATATATAGAAACGTATAAATAATTGTCCCTACCTACCACTCTAATTAAGTGTTAAAAGATAGGGAAAAAATATTAAACCTAATACTTTTACCTATATCTAAGGCCCTAACCCAGAACATAGGAGAAGTAGCCTTAAAACAACATGGCTGCCTTACACTTTTGTAAAGGCAGTCATTAGCCAATCACATATTGACTTGTCATCGCTATGTACCATGGTAGTTTTGCGAAATACTGCAAATTTTTGTTTAACTACTGCGACAACAGATACCACTAAGTTTAATTACCTTATAATGTTAAAAATACTAACCTTACTTATCTGTAATAGCAAAAAGGATCATCTTCACACACGAGTACAAAGACTATGGAAAAATGCATTGGTGCCCAAACGCGTTTGACCAATAACCGCAAAATTTTCCATCCTCCGCAAATGGTGAAAAAGCAATAGGTCTGGAAAGATCCGTGGAGATTCGTGAAAAGGGGCAAAGTTATTAGCGCGAAAAAATCTGAATAACTGCTATATCTAGGAATACTAATTATAACTACATAGTGGCTATCGCCACTGTGTCATACGTGTGCGTGAATATATATATATATATATATATATATCCATTCACATAATCGCCCAACGTGGAGACGCCACAAGACTCAGGGTAAACAGCCTTTAATGTGAGGAACTTCAGATCGGTAACAGCGACAGTTCACAACCACTGCATCTCCAGCCCAACGCGTTTCGAGCACTCCTGTGCTCTTTTTCACGGGCAATAAAGGCAGAACACACGGCTACTGAAAGGACGCCTTGATAAGCAATACAAGTACCGCCCATGTGGGCGTGTGCCGAAGGCATGCTGGTACTTGATGTCCCTTCATTGTTAATCACAGTGGATGCTGGTGTTTGCCTCAATAATTAAAAGGTATTCCCCCAGTGGGTCGGGTAAGTGCTGCCATTCTCACCATCTGTTGTCATACTCCTCGCACCGGCCCCTCAGTCCCTTGGTGCTCCAAACTTCAAAGCACCCGGTCCGTACAATTGCGGCAGGGCGTCTCCGCGACCTAGGCCAGGCCGCTTCAAATCCATTCACATAATCGCCCAACGTGGAGACGCCACAAGACTCAGGGTAAACAGCCTTTAATGTGAGGAACTTCAGATCGGTAACAGCGACAGTTCACAACCACTGCATCTCCAGCCCAACGCGTTTCGAGCACTCCTGTGCTCTTTTTCACGGGCAATAAAGGCAGAACACACGGCTACTGAAAGGACGCCTTGATAAGCAATACAAGTCCCGCCCATGTGGGCGTGTGCCGAAGGCATGCTGGTACTTGATGTCCCTTCATTGTTAATCACAGTGGATGCCGGTGTTTGCCTCAATAATTAAAAGGTATTCCCCCAGTGGGTCGGGTAAGTGCTGCCATTCTCACCATCTGTTGTCATACTCCTCGCACCGGCCCCTCAGTCCCTTGGTGCTCCAAACTTCAAAGCACCCGGTCCGTACAATTGCGGCAGGGCGTCTCCGCGACCTAGGCCAGGCCGCTTCAAATCCATTCACATAATCGCCCAACGTGGAGAAGCCACAAGACTCAGGGTAAACAGCCTTTAATGTGAGGAACTTCAGATCGGTAACAGCGACAGTTCACAACCACTGCATCTCCAGCCCAACGCGAAAGTGATTGAAATAATTTGAAAAAGTAAACGGAACCCACTGGAGGGTATGAGTTGCTCTATGGACCACAAGTCCCAGCATGCAGAAAAGGTAAATCACGCACTGAACGTGACCCACGGAGGGACTGCATGGAGTTAATTAATTAAGAGCTCTCCGTCGAACATTCATATGGAAAGCTGCCCATGATTAAGAGGCTGGAGCCTCGAAACGCGTTGGGCAAAAAATTACTGGATTGCGGTGCTGTTTTCCTTTTGTTAATAAACCGGCTGGTTAACATTTGGTGTGAGTGCGTCCTTGAAGCTTTGGGCGTTTTGTTGGACATAAAATTACACGGCTGTCCTGCCGTGAAGGGCTGCACCATCTAAAAACTTGAAGAGGCTGCTGGTTGGAACTGAACCATACTGAATGTGCAGCACATCAAATGTGGAAACTATAAAACAGCGCTGTTTTCCGGGACCTACTAAGGTAAAATAATTTGCTGAAAGTGATTGAAATAATTTGAAAAAGTAAACGGAACCCACTGGAGGGTATGATTTGCTCTATGGACCACAAGTCCCAGCATGCAGAAAAGGTAAATCACGCACTGAACGTGACCCACGGAGGGACTGCATGCAGTTAATTAATTAAGAGCTCTCCGTCGAACATTCATATGGAAAGCTGCCCATGATTAAGAGGCTGGAGCCTCGAAACGCGATGGGCAAAAAATTACTGGATTGCGGTGCTGTTTTCCTTTTGTTACTAAACCGGCTGGTTAACATTTGGTGTGAGTGCGTCCTTGAAGCTTTGGGCGTTTTGTTGGACATATATATATATATATATATTTTGTAACCAAAGTGCCCTGAAGCAACGGGAGGGCACTCGACGGCACTCTGCCCACCGGCTTTGATGATGCAGCCTGCCTTTCTGCTCCACCTTGTAATTTGCATGCCAACACGTTTCAAGGTCTAAAACCTCTTCTTCCTGGGCTACAACAACCAACATCTGAGGCTCGCATTTTTCTTCTCTCATTTCTGGCTTTATTTATTTGTATATCTGCCCCCAGTGGGTGTATGCTCAGTGCTGTCTCTTTAATGCATGATGGGACACGGAGTCCCAATACGAGCATGACGTATTCCTTAGGGTAAGTTCAGATGTTGTTTTGTAATTAAAAGTTTTTTTTGTTTCCTATACTAGGTTGTGGAGTACAAAAGCGGGCTTATTCTGCATATAGAGTGCTGTGCCGACAAAGTCTCGAAGGTTTCAAAACTGCAGCCTCTCCCAGCTGGTTTTACATTTCTCTCCCAGCTGGCGATGGTGCTCCTCCCCACGACCGGGCCGCCGTGTGTGTATTTTGTAACCATAGTGCCCTGAAGCAATGGGAGGGCACTCGACGGCACTCTGCCCACCGGCTTTGATGATGCAGCCTGCCTTTCTGCTCCACCTTGTAATTTGCCTGCCGACGCGTTTCAAGGTCTAAAACCTCTTCTTCCTGGGCTACAACAACTAACATCTGAGGCTCGCATTTTTCTTCTCTCATTTCCGTCTTTATTTATTTGTAGATCTGCCCCCAGTGGGCGTATGCTCAGTGCTGTCTCATTAATGCATGATGGGACACGGAGTCCCAATACGAGCATGACGTAGTCCTTAAGGTAAGTTCAGATGGTGTTTTGTAATTGAAAGCTTTTTTTGTTTCCTATAGTAGGTTGTGGAGTACAAAAGCGGGCTTATTCTGCATATAGAGTGCTGTGCCGACAAAGTCTCGAAGGTTTCAAAACTGCAGCCTCTCCCAGCTGGTTTTACATTTCTCTCCATACAATAACACCTGACGAGCGCGGATGAGATAGAATGAAAAAACGACGTCAATTGGAGTCTCGATACATCATAAGACTCAGAACAAAGACACCGAAAGGAATCAACAATGATGAGGAACTTTTTGTACATCTAGAATAAGATCAAGGACAAAGAATAAAAACAATTGTCTGTAATATGGGTATTATACCATGATAACAACTCACATCGAACATTGTCTATAAATTGGGTACTATACAGTGAAGAAAAGTAATTGGGTACTACACCAAGACAGAATTGCAGTATCACCGGAGTAAATGACTCTCGACACAATAATATGGGACTATACCAATGATATATGATCATAGAATGCTGCACAAAAAATGAACAATACACTGTGTATTGATGCGCAAATGTCATTATGCCAGAAGAATGACAATAGTGAAATTCCTTTTTGTAAATAGTGTTAATAAAGTTTTCAATTCAGAAAGCACTACAGTTCCCACAATGCCGCATTAAGGCCAAGTGGATATATATAGTGCAATAGAAAAAGGACTCACTAACAGTGATCAAAGCCGTGGGAAGGCTGAAACGCGTTGGTGGAGTGTTGCTGGAATAAATCCTTAAACTAAAACTCCGGAGTGCTGCGTCCTATGTATTTAAAGAAAAAAAAAAAAAATATATATATATATATATATATATATATCAAAAACCAATTCCGAAACTGTATCTCCAGTAAAGTGGGCACAGACTCCAAGGTATTACAGTGCAGTGATTTTATTAGTTGTCTTCACCTGTGTCCATGACGCGTTTCGGCCAGTAGGTAGTTATAGTTAGGACCTCGTTTCTATTCAAAAAGCGTTTTGCCAATATCTTTGGCGCCGTTTAACGAATCTTCGTGAAATTTTCAAAGCTAATGGTTCACTCAGGTCAGCTCCTGTCTTGAAAGTTTCTGGGTGATTCGTCAAGCGGGGGAAGAGAAAAAAGGGGGGTCCCAAAATGCGTTTTCTCCATGTTAATTTCCATAGGAAACTTTAGACAAAGCTACAGCCCGAACTGCTGAACGGAATTACACCAAATTTGGCAAAAGGGTAGCTCTTGGTTCAGAAAGCTTGCTTTTTTAAAAATGGTGTAAATCCGTTCAGTAGTTCCTGAGAAATTAAAAAAATAAAAATATCAATATTTGGTGGCCGAGGAGGATCCGCGAATCCTCCCGAGCACGAGCTTCATTTTGATTGGCTGTCAACACTCCAAACCAGGAAGTGTTGGCAGCCATCTTGTGACTTGGTAAAACCGAGTCACAAGAAAACAGTAAAAAAAAAGGATAAAAAACAAGAAAAGGGGGCAGGGTAGAAACACCCTGACCCCCTAGGCCTGCTCAGCGGGTCCCACAAGGACCCCCAGGGCCAAATAACCCTTTTTTTAATATATATTTTTGGCCGAATTCGGCCCAAAAACTTTTTTGAAAATGAAGCGCGGGCTCCCACGCTTCGTTTCTTTGAGCCCTCGGGTGGGCCAGGTCCCGGGGGCAATGAGGAAATTATATGCGGGGGCCCCCACAGCCCCGGGGACCGCCACCTCCCCAGGGCTTTATTTATTATGCGCAGGTGGCATGAGGCCCCCCCCACATCCCCGGGGACCGCCACCTCCCGGGGCTTTATTAATTATGGGGGGGCCTCGCAGCTCCCCCCAAGCCCCGGGGACCACCACCTCCCCAGGGCACTAATTATTGAAGTAAGGGGGTCCGTTGCAGACCCCGGCCCCGGGGACCACCACCTCCCCGGGGCTTTGTACTCGAAAGGAGGGGGGCCACGCAGCCCTCTCCTTGGAAAATTTAAAAATAAAAATAAAAAAACGAGGCCAGGCCCCGGGGGATGGCGTCCCCGGGGCCAGAAGTGGCCCAGGGGAGGGGGGCCACGGGAATTTTTTTTTTTTTAAACTTCTAAAAAAGAGGCCAGGCCCCGGGGGATGGGGCACCGGGGCCAATAGTGGCCCCCTTCCCGTTTAAAAAAAAAAATGCTCATGGCCTGGGGGATGGGGTCCCCAGGGCCCAAAAATAATTAAGGGGAGGGGGGCCACACAGCCCCCCTTCCTAAAACCAAATTTAAAAAAAAGGCGGCATCTCACCAGAGTTAACAGGATACCAAGGACTTCATTTATGTTGGTTTTTAAATCTCTTGCATTCGTTTTGGTTTTAGAACCGGTATACTATAAGATTACCATTCCAACTGTAAGTATGTATTTTGTCTTCCTGACATTAGAGCTACATGCACTAGTGGTGTGAGTATAGTTTAGATGGGTCGTAGTTGTGTTTGTGTGGCACTGAATCTCTAAAGTCTATCCTTTGTTTTGAGTGATCACTTTATTTGTTTAATTTCGTTTTTTTAACCACCATGATCTTTCAGGGAAGAGTCATTTCATATGAGCTGTTGAAAATCGAATTTGTTTGTAGTGTGTGTTAAGATTTCCTTGCACAGAAAGATAATTTCATGCAATCAATTGTTTAAATATTTTCTTATCTTCATGTATTTTGTAGATTCAAGGCCCCGAAGAAGGGCCAATGGCCCGAAATGCATTGGGGATTTTTGAAAGAATGAAATGAATTCATGAAGCATTTGTTCTTCAAAATATTTTGTATATCATTTATGAAGAAAATGTATTAAATAAGTAAAGGTGATGTTAAAGCTGTTGAGATTGTTTTGTTTAAATTTTCAACTGTGAGAAATAATTGAGTTTAATAACTTTGCTTTTAAAAGGTGTTGAACGGATAAGAAAACATGGTGGTAACTACTCTAAGCAATTGTGCATAGTGGTCAAGTCCAAGTGACTTGCGTTAGGTTGGTTTGAAGTCAGGCACGGTTCAGACAATACGTGCAACCACTGTAGCACGCTACACAATTTGGTTGTAGGAGTTGAATTATTCATAAATTTAAACAGGAGTGCTTCTCATACCCATAGATGGCATCTCACCATGGCATCTCTCTCCTGGCGCGTTCTGAATTGGGGGATTAAGTCCCCTTCAATCCTAAGGGTCCTTAGGGGCCAACTAGACCACCAGGTACCTCCAGTAATCCCCACAGAGTGGGATTGCTAAGAGGTGGTCCGAGGCCACACCCCTTTTTACACCACTCTGCAAACGCGCCTCTTGGTGCACTGTTGGTGGGGTGATGAGGTCCTCTTGTGTCCTGAGGACCTCAGGACTAAAGTGGACTTCATCCCCCGAGCAGCAGTGAGCCAGGAGGTGCGTTTGCAGAGTGGTGTAAAAAGTGGGCGTGGCCTCAGACCACTCTCAGCAATCCAGCTGTGTGGGGCTTCCTAGAGATAACAGGAGGGCTAGTTGGACCCCAGCGACCCTCAGGAGGCAAGGGGACTTCATCTCCCAACTAAGAGCACGCCAGGAGGCGCGTATGCAGAGTGGTGGAGAAAGGGGGCGTGGCCTGCTATGAGAACTTAGCAATCCTGTTGTGTGGGACTTACTGGAGATAATAGGAGGGGTAGTTGGCCCCCAAAGATGTTCTTTGGGGCCGACTACCCCTCCTGTTACCTCCAGTAAGTCCCACACAGTGGGATTGCTAAGAGGTCTTCGCTGGCCACGCCCCCCTTTCTCCACCACACTGCAAACGTGCCTCCTGGCACACTACGGGTTGGGGGATGAAGTCCACTTTACTCCTGAGGGACTTTGGGGGCCAAGAAGCCCTCCTGGTACCTCCTGTAATTCCTACGCAGCGGAATTCCTGAGCGATGGTCGGAGGCCCAGCACCCTTTCTCCACCACTCTGCAAACACGACTACTAGTTAAAGAAGCATTTGCAATGTAATAGGTTTTGCATTTGCGAGAGTTAGAGCTATTGGCATTGTAAATGTAAAAGTTTTTTACTAATGTTTTTTGGAGTGGAGTGGATGTACGTTGAGTGTAATGGAAATATGTGATATGTTGTGCAGTGAAATTATGTGGATAGAAAGTATGTGGTATTTAGTGTATAGGAATTATGTAGAGTGGGATTATGTGTTATGGAGAGTAATTATGTGGTATGGTAGTCTGTGTTGTGGAGTGGTAACCTCAGGTTTAGTCTTCCTCGTTTCCATAAAAGCTAAACTATGATCTCAATGAGACAAAAAAAAGAAGGAATCACTGAGGAGCACTTCTGGACCTAGTCAGAGTTATGAGTCGGGCCACTGGAATTATGCGACTGTTTGGCTGCACCGACTGTCGCACAATTATACATTTTCCGCATTAGCCACATAATCCATCATCTGCTGTCTAATCTGCAGATTTGAACAAAAAAAGCCTTGTTTCTAGCTCAAGCGTGACCAAAAATGCAGCGACAAGTGTTACAGCTTGGTGGAAGGTCCTTTGTAAACCTAGAATGGTCACCTGTTACTTATTGCTAAAGGTGGGTGTTAAATTGGTACTAATGGTGTGCAAGCCACTCTTGCTTCTTTCTGCGCCTCTCTTGCCTCTTTCTGCATTTCTGTTGCTTCTTTCTGCACCTTTCTTTTTCTGCACTTCTCTTGCCTCTTTCTGCACATCTCTTCTACTTTCTGCACCTCTGTTGCCTCTTTCTGCACCTCACTTGCCTCTTTCTGTACCCCTCTTCCCTCTTTCTGCACCCCTCCTGCCTCTTTCTGCACCTCTGTTCCTTCTTTCTGCACTTCTTTTGTTTCTTTCTGCACCTCTCTTGCTTCTTTCTGCACCCCTCTGGCCTCTTTCTCCACCCCCTTCCCCCTTTCTGCATGTCTGTTGCTTCTTTCTGCACTTCTCTTGCCTCTTTCTCCACCCCTCTTCCCTCTTTCTGCACCTCTGTTGCTTCTTTCTGTACCTCTCTTGTGTCTTTCTGCTCCCCTCTTGCCTCTTTCTGCACCTGTGTTCCTTCTTTCTGCACTTCTTTTGTTTCTTTCTGCACCTCTCACTTCTTTCTGCACCCCTTTTGCCTTTCTGCACCCCTCTTCCCTTTCTGCACCCCTCTTGCCTCTTTCTGCACCTCTGTTGCTTCTTTCTGCACCACTCTTGCTTCTTTCTGCACCACTCTTGCTTCTTTCTGCACCCCTCTTGCCTATTTCTGCACTTCTCTTGCCTCTTTTTTCATCTCTGCTGCTTCTTTCTGCACCCCTCTTGCCTCTTTCTGCACCTCTGTTGCTTCTTTCTACACTTCTCTTGCTTCTTTCTGTACTTCTGCTGCTTCTTTCTGTACTCCTCTTGCCTCTTTCTGCACCCTTCTTGCCTTTCTGCACCTCTCTTGCCTCTTTCTGCACCTGTTCCCTTTTTCTGCACCTCTCTTGCCTGTTTCTGCAGCTCTGCAACTCTCTTGTCTCTTTCTGCAGTTCTCTTGTCTCCCTCTGCATCTCCGTTGCTTCTTTCTGCACTTCTCTTGCCTCCTTCTGCATCCCTCTTGCCTCCTTCTGCACCCCTCTTGCCTCCTTCTGCACCTCTGTTGGTTCTTTCTGTAGCTCTCTTGTTTCTTTCTTCACCTCTCTTGCAAATTTCTGCACCCCACATGCCTCTGTGTGCACCTCTCTTGCCTTTCTGCTCCTCTCGCCTCTTTCTGCACCCCTCTTGCCTCTTTCTGCACCTCATTTGCTTTTTTTTCTGCACCTCATTTGCATCCTTCTGCACCCCTCTTGCCTCTTTCCGCACCTCTGTTTCTTTCTGCACAGCTCTTGCTTCTGTCTGCTACTCTCTTGCACATTTCTGCACCCCTCTTGCCTCTTTCTGCACCGCTGTTGGTTCTTTCTGCACCTATGTTGCCTGTGTCTGCACCCCTGTTCCCTCTGCTGCACCTCTTTTGCCTACTTATGTAACTCTCTTGCCTCTTTCTGTACTTTTCTTGCCTTTTTCTGCACTTCTCTTGCTTCTTTCTACACCTCTCTTGCTTCTTTCTGCACCCCTCTTGCCTCTTTCTGCACCCTTCATCCCTCTTTGTGCACCTCTTGCCTCTTTCTGCAACTCTCTTGCCTCTTTCTTCAGTTCTCTTGCCTCCTTCTGCACCTCTGTTGCTTCTTTCTGAACTTCTCTTGCCTCTTTCTGCACCCCTCTTGTCTGTTTCTGAACCTCTGTTGGTTCTTTCTGCACTGCTCCTGCTTCTTTCTGCACCGCTCTTGAAAATGTTGGCACCCCTCTTGCCTCCTTCAGCACCTCTGTTGGTTCTTTCTGCACTGATCTTGCTTCTTTCTGCACCTCTCTTGCCTCTTTCTGCACCCCTCTTCCCTCTTTCTGTACCTCTCTTGCCTCTTTCTGCTCCTCTCTTGCCACTTTCTGCACTTCTCTTGCCTCTTTCTACACTTCTCTTGCCTCTTTCTGCACTTCTCTTGCCCTTTTCTGCACTTCTCTTGCCTCTTTCTGCACCTCTCGTTTTGTTCTGCAATTTTCTTGCTCCTTTCTGAACTTCTGTCGCCTGTTTCTATATTCAAATGGGAAGTGCAAGCTGTCAAGTTTAAAGGTCTGCGTGCTCTCGTGACTGAGGTATATGTCTACTTGCACATGTATTCTCACATGTGTTATGCATTTGAAGATGGTAGCTTAAAAAGCGGGTGGCTTCTCTTATAGGTGGTCAAATCTTCTTAGTTCTGCTCTGTCATTCGGTTGCTGAGGCAGACATGTCTTATGTATATATGTGTTATAGAGCCCCTCAAATATACTATTGAATACCCATGTGCCCTGTATTGTGAGCAGAAAGAAATGCATACACCTTTTTTTAAACAAATTTACAGAGTATGCTGTTTGAAACACAGGTATTCAAGTGTTTGTATGTTTATTTTCATTTAACATGTCACTAGGTAAAAGCATAGACACGCATGCATTCCTTCACAAACTTGGTCAGACTTACAACAGTGATATGCTTAGGGTTGCTGTTTTATATTTGGTAGGCCTAACATTCTGAGTAGGTAATTAATAGAGAACCTTCAAGAGAAAAGTGAGGTTTAAGAAATCTTCGGAGAAGGATTAGTGATTAGAGTACTTTGTATGAGTCTGTTGTAAGGTACAGACAAAGGAGGCCTCTTTCTGCACCTCTGCTGGTTCTTTCTGCACATCTCTTGCTTCTTTCTTCACCTTTCTTCGTCTTTCTGGACTTCTGTTGCTTCTTTCTGCACTTCTCTTGCTTCTTTCTGCACATTTCTTCCTCTTTCTGCACATGTCCTACCTATGTAGGCATAGTTAGAAATTAGCATTTAAAAAACCTTTGAAATTCACTGAAAAAACCATAGGTTTCAGGGACGTTATAGTTAGAAATTATCATTTAAAAAACCTTTGAAATTCGCTGAAAAAACCATAGTTTCAGGGACGTTATAGTTAGAAATTAGCATTTAAAAAACCTCTGAAATTCACTGAAAAAACCACAGGTTTCAGGGACGTTATAGTTAGTTGGACACAGGGCCGGACTGGCCGTAGCAGGCACCGGGCGTTTCCCCGGTAGGCCGCCAGGGTGGGGACCGGTTTTGGGCCCTGGGGGGCCGTTTTTGTTACCGGGGCCGGCAATATCGGCCCTCTGTAACAAAATCGGCCGAAACCAGCCCTAACAAACAGCTAGGCTGCAACCCCCTCCCCACCTCCAGGGGTCCGGCCGAGCAGTTTGCCAGGGCCGGTTTCGCTTCCCAGTCCGTCCCTGGTTGGACATTTCACTCGTACAAAACCAGAGAAATTCGGCCGTTATAGTTAGTTGAGGTAACTATAACTCGCGCCCCTGCAATGCACTGCTGATGACATCACATATTACATCACTCATGACATGGTCAGTGACATCACTGATTACATCACTGATGACATCTCAAATGACATCACTGATGACATCATCCATGTGATATAATGACATAAGAAAGGACCCCCTGCAACATATATAAATTCCTAGGGCAGGGAAATTACAATTATGAAAAATAACATCCCTAGGCAACAACAGTCAAGAATTGTCAAGACCTATAACAGCGTAATCATACTACAAAAGACTCAGTGTACATAAAGAACGAATTAAAAATAAATTCATTTTATTGATATATTTTTTAATACGTTAACTATTTTTTTTTAAAACATAGAACAATGTGTAGACAATAGAATTACAACAAACAGCTAACAATAAAACATTACTGTGTACATTTAAAAGAAGAACACATTATACAATGACTATAAATACATTTATAGCCAGACATCAGACATACATATGAAACAAATATAAAACAATTAAACAAAGTAGTGGCTAATTGATCACTCTTGTGTGTATATATATATATATATATATATATATCCAAGAAAGAAGTGACTCAAACAGATAGATTCACCAAAGAACAAAAATATATTTCCACTACAACGTGGATATTTTATTTCTTTGTGACTCATTGTATCCTTTGGGATCCAGATTTTTGCCCTGGCTGGCTGTTGTTTTCGTGTGATCCTTCATCTTCAAGTATATATATATATATATATATATATATATATATATATATATATATATATATATATTTGGAGAGAGAGAATACAAGTATGTAGTTCACATTGTATAACATTTAAATATAATATTTAAAAAATGATTACTTTACAGTTTGTTTATTAAAAATCTGTATTTTGACGATATTTCCTTTCACAATATTTTTGTTACTATGTTTTTGTCATTCCTATTATAAATATAGGAAGACGATATTTATGCTAATAATATTTTTTGGGCAATATTTTTGTGGGTCTCTTGGTAAGCCACAGTATATTTCGCAGCAGACAGCGCATGTGCTGTTTAGTAGGCTCGACCTAAAAATGAGTATCTGAAAGATTCAATCAGATGGGCGAGTGAAAACACATACAGTTTAAACGGTAGGGGTGACAGAACAGATTGTGTGGTACACCACAGCTGATATATTTATCAGGGTGCAGAATGAGAGCTACACACTAACTTATTGAAACACGTGGCTTAATAGCTGAGTTCCCAAGCTGAGTTCTAAGAATTGTTACGGGTTGTCCAGTGTCAAAACGGACATTCATATCTCCCATCAGTACCGTGTTTGACCTGTCAAGTACTGCGTGCAAGAGTGCATCAGAAGATCCTGCTATACATTTAGATGTAGCTTTAAGGGAGAAATATATTAAGATTAGGTTCCATCAACTGGACGTTGTTGTGAAAACTTTCACTGATAAACCTTCTAATAAGCTGTTGCACTTATCCTCCATAATGTGAACTTTTAGAGAATTCTTACCAATAAATGCAAGGCCTCCTCCTCTTTAGTTTGAGCCTCGACCTGTTGTATCCTCTTCTATGGGCTCTGGCACACCCACCGAATGACATTGGTTGTTTCATGTGGCATTTAGAAATGCTGGTCCTTATTGGTGCATTTTTGTAAATGTCCCTCCTTTGTGTGCTTAGCTCTCTTTCCAGCGATTTCACTCAGAGAACATTCTGTTAGGCCATCACACTGTACAGCATGTGATGGCCCCTCCTCCCTCCTCGCCTTTACACAGCTGCTACCAGCTGCAATGGCATGTAAGTGCTCATCGTTGTTGTTTTGTTGGCCTGTCATGTTTAGGACTTGTGCCCGGTGTACTTAGATGAATACAACACTTGTTAGTCTAATATCAACTGGAGTTAAACATATATATTAGAATGTTTCTTTCCGAACGTCTGACATAAAACCACCGTAAAAATATTTTCTCCTTGCTAAAAGCATCTTATTACGCCCGAAAGCAGCAAGGTGTGTTTCTTTTTTTTTTAAACCGATGGAAATGCAAGAGTGACATTAAGTGGTCTTCCGTGGGAACACATGCTATCATCACATCAAATGAAACCAACCAACTGCAACCCAAAACACCGCAGAGTTGCATTCCATAAACACATATGTAATTTACTAATAACATGGTCATGCATGAGGTTATCTCAATACAAGTTTCAATTTGTACTTGTTGTTAATAAAATGTCTTCAAACGTCGATACCCTATGAAACATATTTTGAAAATCCTTTTGATACCCACTTCAAAAACCCAAATAGATTTTTTTATAGTCTCTGAAGCGAGCAAACAAACCACCTAAAAGAATTCATTTAAATGGGAAAAATGTCACTATGAAATAGGCAAACATAATATATTTGACTGCTCCCAAAAAGCTGATATGGAATGCTCCAAATGATAAATTACAATTCAGTGGCATCAAATTTCTTGCCACGGTCTATACTGTCCAACATGACCTCCATATTTAACTTTCCTGTCTCAGTAGTATAATTCCCCTGTTCCTGTCTTGGACTTTGCTGAACTTATTTGCAGATTTGTATTTCACTACTTCTGCTTGGGAGCTTCTTGTGAATTTCCTACCCTTATTGTTGTTTGATATTTTCTAATGTCACGTCTGAGACAGTCGGGATTGTGCCTGTTACAGGTCTAGATGAAGACTACAATATATCTCATGACAAATGCGGACTTCTGGGCTACATGTAACCCCTGTCTGGCATATGCTTTAAACAAAAGAGTCTCTGGATTGTTTCAAGTTTTCCCTTCAATTGCTGGATTTGTGACATCCAAAACTTATGCAATACTTACCGTGAGATTTCCGGAACTGCTAACAAAAGTGCCCACAAGACTTTCAAAACTGCACTTGGTGCTTCATGCTTCATATGTAGCCTCCCAAACTGCACACAATACTTAGTACTCAAGATAAGTTTTACAGATCTGACAACTATAGTCCACAAGAGAAAATAAGACTACCTACTCTGTGTGGCCTCCCACAGGACCTGCAGTGGTCCTAATGTATCTGCCTGAATTTGATTCAATACTTCAAAGGAGGCCTTTACAAGTGCACAATATATTCCAGACTAGTCTAGTACTGGATATGTGCTAGCTGAAATATATATTCTAGAACTGGGCAGAATACACCCCAAAGCCTCAGGAACTAATCACAGTGCTTCAAGCGACCACCAGAAGTAAGCACACTACTCCAAATATTGGCTCCGGAACCGCATTTAGTACTCCAAGTGAGACTTCCAGAACTGGGAAAAAAATCATATGAGGCTTCTAGAACTGAATGAAAAATTTCCTAGCTATCGTAAAGGAAAGTTTCAATTCTATTAAGGACACGGAGGCGAGGATTAGGCTGTTCTTTCTCCACTTTATTCATTCCAAAAGCCATCAGTAATTAATAACATAACCAAACTACATTTCCCATGATGCCAAGGGGAATGGAAAGAGAAAAAAGTCCAACAATAATGTCCAATCCCGAATCAGGACAACCGATGACTTCCCCTTGAGGATGCTCTACCCTCCTCTTTCTTCGTGCGACCACATCCTGCAAGTCTTTGGATTATTCTTGTTTACTGGCGTCTGTACCTAAGTCAAATAAGGATAGGGTGTAATTCCAGAATATGGGTCAAAATGTACATCCTCAAACAACAGTGATGTTAACATCCAGAGCAAAGCCAAGATAACAATCAGATTAACCAAGAACAACCAGAGAAATTGAAGATGGGTTAATCACCCCATGTACGTAGGTGTTCTGGGTGGGATTTCAAATCGGGTGGGCTAATCCTCGCCTCCGCATCCTTAACAGAATTGAAACTTTCCTTTACGTTAGCTAGGAAATTTGTCATTCTATGTCAGGACCAGAGGCTTCGGATTAGGCTAGTTTAAAGCTTGTCCACCACCAGAGATGCCAGTGACAGCACTGGCTTGAAATAGAATCTCTTGAAGGTGGAGTCTGAGGACCAGTCTGCGACGTTAAGGATATCCTCCAGCCACGCCTCCAGAGAAAAAGCTTTCGATGCCATTGCACCCCGGACAGAATGAGCTCCAAAATGAGAGGTGTCTTGCATAGCCCAGCGAACCCATCTCGCAATCGTAGGAGAGAAACTACCCCGTGTGGTTTAGTGAGAGCTATAAACAGTTGTCCGACGCCCTGAGGACGTATGTCGACTGTCGTCACTTCATAGGCTTTGAGTGCCCTGACCACACATAATTTTGGGACATCCGGAAATGCGAGATAGGACACTGACTTCGAATTACATTTGGTTCTTCTGGAAATATGAAAAGTAACTCCCTCTGGAGTGAAAACTCGACCTGTGAGATCCAAGGCCCGCACTTCGGAAACCTTGCGGCAGGATATCAAACATAGAGTCACCAGTTTTACTGACATCTGCTTTCTGGAGAGGTATTTATTCGATGGCCATGATCGAAACAAATTTAAGATCTTGTTAACATCCCAAAGGGCGGAGTACCGAGGTTCCGGAGGTACGGATAGCCTGATACCTCTCAGTAGCGTGCACACTAGCAGATGTTCCCCTATTGGATGACCATCCACTGGAACATGGCCCGCCGATATTGCAGATCGGAATGTGTTGATTGACCTGTAGACCAGGCCCTCCTTTCCCAAAGAGGCTAAGAAGTTAAGGACATAGACAAACTCGGCCCCCATCGGATCCACCGGTTGTTGGAGACACCAACTCCCCCATCTAGACCAGGCGGAGCGGTATCTCTTGTTAGTGCTCTCTGCCCAAGACTTTGCGAGTAGCGAGGCAGCGTCTGCCGAAAGGCCTGGCACTTTACAACATTGCCTGTAACCCGCCAGGCCATCAGGCGAAGACCGCCCGTGAGATGGAGATAATGGGGATTCCCCTGAGGATCTCGTAGGAGATCCCGAAATTGGGGTAGACAGATTGGAAAATCCCAAGAAAGGTCCATCAGAACTGGAAACCATGCTTGCGACCTCCAGATTGGGGTGATCACCACTAGATCTGCCCGCAGTCTCTTCACTTGGGTGAACACCCTCATTATCATTGCGAAAGGGGGAAAAGCGTAACCCTGCTCTGCACTCCAGTCCTGAAGAAATGCATCCACCGCCATTGCCTCCGGGCCCCAACTGTAATACCTCTGCATTTGGGCATCCAGCCGGGAGGCAAAGAGGTCTATCGAGAAGGGGCCCCAATGAGATTGGAGTTCTTGGAATACCTCGGGTGTAGTTTCCACAGGCTGGTGTCCTTCCAATGGCGGGAGTACCAGTCCGCAACCTGATTGGACGTTCCCGGAAGGTGTTCCGCTGAAAGCGAAATCTGGTTGTACAGGCAGTAGTCCCAGAGATCTTGCACCAGATCCGATAGGGATTTGGATCTTGTCCCCCTAGATGATTGATGTATAGTATCACTGCCATGTTGCCCATCTTGAGCAGGACAATGCATTGGGTCTCGTCTCAAGTCCAACATTTCACCGCGAAGGACCCTGGCATCAGCTCCAAACAATTTATGTGAAAGACCTGTTCTACGGAAGACCATTTTCTGCTGGTAGAAACAGCCTGCACCGGGCACCCCAGCCTGAACCGCTGGCGTCGGATTCTATCACTAGGTCGGGTTGGGATCCAAAAATCACCTGACCGTTCCATGCCTCCATGTGAGAGATCCACCACTGCAGCTCGGTCCTGGCCTCCTCCGAGAGGGGCACGAATTGGGAATAAGTAAGGCCCTTGCGACAGGTGAGGGCATTTGAGATGCTGAAGGGGCCCTGTAGTGGAGGGGACCCGGAAATATAGCCTGTATTGATGACGATAGGAGGCCCACCACTCTGGCTAGTTGGCGAAAAGATATTGTAGGTTTGGCCAGAGTTCGTCTCAGCTTGGGCCTGATTGTGGCCAGTTTGCGAGGATGAAGGCTTAGAGTTGCATTGACTGAGTCTACAATGAAACCCAGGAATTGCATCTTCTGAGAGGGATGAGGTCTGACTTGGATTCGTTGATCACAAACCCCAGGGATTCTAACAGGCTTACTGTTTGTTGTAGCTGGGCAAGCAAGCGTCGAGGACACTGTTTCATTATGAGAATATCAGTCGGACCCCCTCCGATCTGAGGCGCTCCACCACCAGCTTCATCACCTTGGTGAAACACCATGGAGCGGAGGATAGACCGAAAGGGAGGGATGAGAATTCGAATATCTGGGAGTACCACTGGAACTGAAGAAAACGTCTGTGGGGGGAAAGATTGGGATCGTAAGGTACGCATACTTGAGGTCCAGGCGGAGCATCCAGTAGGTCGCTGAGGAGGTGGATACGTTCTATTTTGAAGTGGCGGTAGATGAGCCACTCATTGAACTATTTGAGGTTTATTACTGGGCGATAGGCCACATCCTGCTTCTCCACCAAGAAGATGTTGCTGAGGAAACCCTGTGGGAGGAGGGTTGAGATTACAATGGCCCTTTTCTGCAAGAGATCTGAGACCTCCCTGTCTATTAGGTCCCTCTGTTCCCTCGGAAAGGAAAGGGGTCTTGGGAGAACTAATTGAGTAGGGTATTCGAAAAACTCTATCTGGAATCCTTGTACTGTCTGTGACACCCAGGGGTCCGAGGTTAAAGAGGCCCAATTGTGGATAAAACATTGCAGTCTGCCCCCTATTGTTACATCGCTGACCTCTGAACTCTCACCTTGTTGGTTGTTGTAGGATCCGTTTCCTCTTCCTCTATCCCCCCTGTGGCATGGGTGCGATCTGGTAGGATCGAAGTTCCCAAACTTATTGGGGTCCTGCCACTGTCCTCTACGTGGTTCTGCAAACCTGTAGGAGGCTTGGTTGTAGGGACGTCCGGTCCAGCACCCCCTGCTACGACTGGCTGCGCCACAAACACGCAGGATGAAGATGCGTTCTATAGACGTTTGGGCCTTGTCAAGGGAGTTGAACGTATTAACAAATTTACCTAATTCCTTGACAAAAGGATCTCCAAAAAATTGCCCTCCGCCACCGGTCCCGCCTCCGAGGTGGCCAGTTCCCCTAACTTAGGGTCAATTTTGATCAACAATGATCAGCGAAGTTCCGTAGAAATTGCTGCATTCGCATTTCCTAGGAAAATAACTGCCCTCTGAGCCTAGCTAGAGAGGGTCTCTGGGGAAATAAGCGTCCCCGAGGACTTGGCGTCCTCCGCCATATCCTGGCACGCCCTCCAGGAATGATCTACGCCCTTCTTAGGGTCCTGGATAAATTTGGCCAGGAACGTGGCCATCTTAGGGTCCACCTCCGGCGTGAGGGTGACTATCCCCTCCAGGGTCGGTCTCGTGCATTCCGCTAGTAGGCAGCTTCTAACCTCCTTGTTGAGCAGCTTACGAAGCCTTGCAGCCATGTACGCTGCTCCCTTAGGGGCCGGAACCCATTCCGCTGTCCTATTGTGTAGGAGGTCATCAGGGTTCAACATATAGCTCCCTGCCTCGGGATCTGTAGACTCATCTATCTTTGCCGGACGCCATGGCCTGTCCGAGTCACCATCACCGTCTGAGGTCTGGGGGGACTCGTCCGGATCCCCCACAGGTAAAGTATCGGGGTATCCCGAGGGTCCCGCCAGTTCCTCTCAGGGTTGAGTGGGAGTTGAGAGGGGCTGAGCATCCATAAAAGCTTTCTTCAACCGCGTGAACGGGGACATCTGAGCACCGGACAGGTCTTCCCTCAGTTCAAGGGGTTTTTGGCACTCGGCCTGAAGTTGGTTGATTTTCCTCTCCAAGGGCGCAACCACCTGTGAGACCGCCTTGAGGATGGAGGAGTCCATAACTTGACAGAAATGGTCATCAATGGGCAGGTAAGTAACTTCTTCCTCCTCATAATACTGATCATCAAAGTCCTCCATAATTCTTAGAGGGAGGACTATAGGCAGACAACGGGGAAAATGTAGGGGGATTACCGTGTATTATTAGAGACCCTTAGGGTATGAGTTTTGTTTGTGCTCTGGGACCACTGCTCCCTGCTGTTACTGAGGGTATTTTCCCACCTGGGCTGGTTCCTTTGAACTAACGAATGATCTTACCCGAAGTACGGGTGTCAAGCTCCAGGCAGGGGGCTCTCTAAACTGGTGCCAAGCATTCAAAACGCTAATTTAAAACAGTCTTTCCCGCGTGTGTGCACAGAGTAGAAAAAACTGCTGTGCGCGTCAGTTACTCGAGTGGAAATGAGACTCACCGGCCGCGCGGGAGGTGATGACTCGCTCAGGCGCGCTTAATCGTGTGCGTGGTCCCCTAGCGGCGGGAGTGCTGCACTGTGCCGAGAGCCAACCAGGAATCAGGGCGGCCGCGAAGGAAGCGAGAGACGCTCCCGCGGCCGCTAAAGAGCTGAAATTTGCCACGCGAACAAAGAGACAGAGTCCAACAATAATCACCTGTCCTAAAACACTTGCGCATAGGCACAGCATGCAATTTCAAGCATTAACAAGTCATCAAAACCAGAAAAAATCAGTCAGAGAAATGAGTCACTTATCGTGATGCTGCTGGAGCAGCGAAGAAAGAGGAGGGTAGAGCGACCTCAAGGGAAGTCATCGGTTGTCCTGATTCGGGAATGGACATTATTGTTGGACTTTTTCTCTTTCCATTCCCTTTGGCATCATGGAAAATGTAGTTTGGTTATGTTATTAATTACTGATGGCTGCTGGAACGAATAAAGTGGAGAAAGAACAGCCTAATCCAAAGCCTCCGGTCCTGACATAGAATTCAGTTCTCAAATTGAAGCCTCTTTAACAAGATGGAGTATTTAAATAGGTGCATTCAGCTGGCCACAATGATTCATACATAACCTAGAGAACCAACAACTATGAGGCCCTGCAAATAGATACACTACTCCTTAAGTGACTGCCAGGCTGTACTCAGTATTCCAAATGGGCCTTGACTTGTGATTTTATTTTTTATCACATCTACCTGTTTCCATTCTCTTCATTGCTCAATCCCTTGTTTCATACTATATTTTTTCTGATGTTTTTCTGGATCATCCTGAAAAATCTCTTAAAAAATACTCATCAGTGCTGAAGTATTGTTTCTGTTTCCATACCAACTATCCATAACTATCCTACCCATGCATCACCTCCAATCTTTTCATTCATCTAATCATCCAGACATATATCCATGTACTCATACACGTATCCATCCATTCAAGCATTCATACAAACATCCATCATTCCACCAACCCATCCATCCTAAACTACACCTCTGCTTCTTAAATGCTCACATCTGGATAGGAACCACATAATTCCAGTACACACCGCATAAATCCACTCCACAACACATAAGTACAAATTATTTACATTTATAACGCCAATAGCTCTAACTCTCGTTTTCTAAATGATCACTCCACTGCAAGCAAAATGACATAAGTAAAAAACATTGGGGCATATTAGCAAGACCCACGTTAAAATTATCGCCGCTTTAGCGGCAGGAAACTGCCGCAAAAAACGGCGATAATGGGCTTGCTAATATGCGTTATGGAATTCAATAGAAGCCCAGGTTAGATGTCCTGCACATCTAACCTGGGCTTCTATTGGAATTCTATAACGCATATTAGCAAGCCCATTATCGCCGTTTTAGCGGCAGTTTCCTGCCGCTAAAGCGGCGATAATTTTAACGTGGGTCTTGCTAATATGCCCCATTGTCATTTACAACGGTAATAGCTCTAACTTTAAAAAAGGCGAGGCCGGTTGCATTGCAAATGCTTGTTTTCTCTTACGATTCGAGGTATAAATAGGATAATTATGCAGAGGTTGGTTGATTAAAGTTGAATCGTTGACGTCCGTTAGCCAGGTTTCAGCGATGCATAATAAATAAAGCTAACACTTAAGGAGAAGGTAATACATTTCGTGATGTGTTAGTTTTTTTTTATCCCGCAAATCTGACTTTTAAAATTATTCTAGTGACAGCCCACAAATTATATCTATTGCCTTCTCCCATAAGTGCAGCACTAAGCTCCTTCGAGGTCAGGTTTATAAATACCCAAAATAATATAAAATAAATGCAATTGGAAATTTCTACTCATAAAGAACGCGAAGTAACCCAAAGTTGAGCTCACTGTTTGCGAAAAGAGGTGACAGATTACAAATTTCAATACGGGGGACCTAGATCTGAGAGCGGATTCTGTAGATCATCACTCCTTGATGTTCAAGTTTTTGGCCTTTCCAAAGTGCAAGAAGGTTTTAGCAACAATGAAGGTGACAGAATTAATTGTAAAATGCAAATGGTTGCTTGCTTGCAGGTTAACTTTATCAGTTACTGACAAAATGAATACAAAGTTGCTGCTTGTAAATGTTTATATGCAATGGGCTAGTAAAGAGGAATATGTTGTAGAAATTAATTATTTTAAAGAAGATGTGGATTTAATATGTGAAAAGTACGACATGGATTTGATTTTAGTAATGGGGGATCTTAATCATAAACTGAACCCCAAGAATGTAGACTGTTGGTTCTCAGAATTATTGGAGGCCTATAATGTAACTCAAGCGACTTTCCCAGATAGTTTCCCTTCAGCTAATGATATCCAGCTGGGAAACTATCTAGGGACTAAAAGCCTCTTTTGCCTAAATGGTAGACATCCCCGAGATTGCCCAGCGAAGAAAACTTTTAAATTAGGCTCACAAAATTGCCCAATAGATTACGTCATGTCAGCTTGGCATTTTGATTTAATCAAAGGTTTTAGGATTATAAACAGAGAAGGGAAAGACCACAACCCATTGGAGCTAGACCTTTTAGATATTCAATTGAATCCCAGTAACAAAGTTATTGAACAACAAGTGGGATATCCCAGGCGGATTACAACGAGGCTAACAGAAGAATTTATAGCCCGGTTAGTAATATTTCAGCAGAACTTAGATCTGGGCACAGTAACTGGTCAGTGCTTGGATTGGTATGTGGGTAAAATTGAAGAAGTGGTCCATAGGCTGTGTGACGATCTAAGGAAAAATAAATTAAAGGTTAAGAAGATATTAAAAAGCCGGAGAGACAAAGAAGGTGGTTCTCAAAGGAATGTTTGGAAAAGAAGAGGGAATTAAGAAGAGTTGCACGTAGCCTTAGTATAAAATACGAATATGATAGGGCCATCAAGCTCGTACAACTAAAAAGAGAATATAATATGTCAATTAGAAAGGCAAAAGAGTCTATAAAGAAGGTTACTGGACAAAGTTGCTTGAGGCAATAGAGACAAAGAATATACGCAAGTTCTGGAACCTGGTTCAATCAGCAGTGGACCGCCCACCGGCCGCAATGAACTGTGTGGTAGAAGAGGCAGCATGGGAGAAATATCTGCTGGAACTATATAGCCCAGGAAGAGAACCGGAGGAGGATGTGCTGCCAGATTGGAGCGGTCTGGTAGCAGATTTAAAATCCGACTTTTCCGTCATAGAGGTGGAAAATACGATAAGAACGTTGAAGTTAACAAGGGCAGCCGGTCCAGACAACCTCCCCGCCAAGATAATTAAAACTCATTTGAACTGGTGGGTAGAAATCTTTTCCAAGATGTTCCAAGTTATTTTAGATATCGGGAAGTTCCCCAATAATTGGAAGGGTGCAATAATTAGGCCTATACATAAGAAGGGTGATATGCATACCCCAAAGAACTACAGATTAATAAATCTGATAGATATTGGGGAAAAGATCTGCGCAAAAATAATACTAGGTAAACTAAAAGATTGGGTGGACCAGAAGTCAGTGTTACAGGTAGAACAGGGGGGATTTAAAGAGGGCCATTCTACAATAGATCATTGTTTCGCCCTTTGGGCACTTGCCCGGAAATCAATAGAGCAAAAGGGGAAAATGTATTGTTGCTTTGTTGATTTTCGGGCAGCCTTTGATTCAGTGGACCGTAAGAGCCTATGGGAGTGTCTGATAAAGTACGATATATCGGAAGGCCTACTGGCCATTCTAAAAGAACTTCATAGTGAGAATTGGGCTCAAGTAATTAAGGATACACAAGGGTCATTGACACAGAAAACAGCCATAGGGAATGGACTAAGGCAGGGCTGTGTCTTGGCCCCCCTGCTCCTCGCCATATTCCTAGCCGACTTACCGGCAGCATTGGAAGTGGAAAGAAGTGCAAGCCCCAGAATGAGCGGCAGGAAAGTATCATGTCTTCTATACGCAGATGACCTTGTGATACTTGACCAAACGGAGCTAGGGCTCCAAAGGAAATTAAATGCTTTTAGAGAATACTGTGAGGCAAAGTTTTTAGTTGTAAATATGGAGAAAACAAAGATTTTATGTTTTGGTAAGAGAGATAAAAATTTTAACTGGTTTTTAGGACAAATAAAATTGGAAATTGTAAAAGAATATAGATACCTGGGCCTTTGGTTTGACAATTCTCTAAAGTGGTATACTCACTTATAAGCTCAAAAAACAAAAGCGTTTTCTTCTATTTGTGGGCTGAAAAAATTTAACAAGGATTATGGGGACATGTCACATAGACCAATGTTAAAGGCATATGAAGCCATGATCCCACCCCAAGTTTTGTATGGGTCTGAAGTTCTAACCTTAAGCGGCAAAGGAGATTGGGATCGGGAAGAAGGCAAGGCCCTAAAAACGTTATTGTCCTTACCAAGTTCTACAATGATCCAGGCAATTAGAATGGAGTTAGGAACAATAGTATGGAGTAGTCAGGCCCAAATGTCTCTGCTAAGATTCTGGAAGCGCCAGGATCCAGGGGGAGTACAGAAAGTCTCACACTGGTGTAGTGAGGAGATCCGGCATAGTAGCCTAAAATGGGCCAGGGATGCGAGAAAGAAAATCCAGGCTATAGCTGGGAGTTTAAATGTAAGCTCAGTACGGCACCCTCTGGATGTAGATTTTACCAAGAGTTCTCTTAGGTACCAAGGCCTGGAACAGTCAAGGATGCTTGACCTGGAATATCTGAGCAAGAAAAAATCGGTACAAGGTATAATAAACTCTTGGGTAAATGCCGCATGGTATCCGTATCTGGAAACCCTGCCTAATCATGGGCTTAGGTGTGAAATCCTAAGAGTACGAACTGGCATCAACCCATGGTTAATGGAGGGAAAAATAAAAGCAGCAATGTTATATCCAGACGGTACATGTAAATGTGGGCTTGGAACCAAAGCTGAAATTCTGCATATACTGCTAGATTGCCTTGCGTTACAAGATTTGAGAAAATTGTTTTTACGCCCATTATTCGTAAAATACGGAATAAGGTCACGAGCCCAAGCTATTGTTTTAATAACAGACATGACAAGTCTCGATATCGCTATAGCACTAGGAAACTATATGAAAGGTATAAACAGCTTTTTACGGGATAAACTAAAGGGAGGTTAGGAAATGTATTTACTTTTAAAATCTCCCGCCCACACAATTGGTCCAGTTGTAATGAACACTATATGAAATTGAATTGTTTTAAACGCTGCTGTTATTGGGGAAAGGAAGTGGATAATGTACCCCTTTTAAAATAGAGTACTGATGGCACTGTTATTTTAATGATTTTTATGTGGTTTTAAATTTTTACTACAAGTGTATATGATATGAATATGTTGCTGTTATTGGAGAGGAGGTGGACATTGGATCTACTAACATTTGTACTAGCTAAGATAATCTTAAGGAATTGTGTGGTTTTATTTATTTCCTTCGTGATTCTTGTTGTTTAGAGACTATGGTCTAAATAAACAGAGTTTTCTCTCTCTCTCAAAGGAGAATACAAAATAATAAATCAGCATTTTAATCATTTTTGGATGCTTATCCGAATTAAATATGTTGATGACAAAGGTTAAAGTGCACAGAAACCTCCTGGTGGCAATCTGATGAAGAGAAAGCATTTTATTAAGCAGTAATATTTTCCGAATCAATGCCCATTATATCGTGTCCACTTTTCTGTGGATAGTATTTACCAGAAAAAAATATACGTGAACATTTTCAAATGTGAGATTAGAGAAAATACGATTAAACAAAAATGTGGTATTAATGTGCTTGTGTTTTCTATTTCTATGTGTATTTTTTTTCTTTATAAATGAGAAATCATAGATGATGGTTAACATGATTTCAGCTCTGACCTAGTAGATTCTTCTGACATTCGCCACCATTTTCAGTAAAATACTCCATGACGCATGTGTCTTCCTCTTTAACAATTACCACCAAATCGGATGAAATGTCCACGTCACCTACAAAAAATAAATTATGCGGGATGTCAGCTAGATCTCTCCTACCGGCTCCTTGGTTCAATGAATTGCTTCGACTTGAAAAAAGCGCTATAAAGGACTAGAAAGGCTCTGGAGCAAGTCTTATGATGAGGAGTGAAAAAAGAATTATAAATCGGCAATTAAAAACTACAGCAGACTGCGTAGAACAGCTCGCGCCTCATTCTATTCTTCTAAAATCACGAATGCCCACAACTGTCCTAAGATGCTCTTTAAGGTGGTTAGAGAACTCTCTGATTCCTGTATTGTGTCTCCAGCCCTTTCGCTCTCTCAGAACTCAATGCGAGAAGCTTACCCAGTTCTTCATCAAAGAGGTGGCAGACATCCATCTTTATCTGTCAAACGATGTTAAGGGGAATTCTTTATTTAGGGACACAGTCGCTGCTAACCACACACTGAATTGCACACAATAGCTTACTGAAAGTGTGAGGAGATCTGACGCTATTCCTGTTTTGTCGTCTTGGCCTTTCCTTGACTTTTCCACTTTCTTTAGTATCCTACAATCCATCAAGTCGGGCTCCCCTTTGGACCCTCTACCACCTTCTAAACTTTGCTTGCTGGATCCGGCACTACTACAAGTGGTGTTGAATCTTTTGAACACCTCTTTACATGAGGGCCAGGTTCTTTTGAGCTGGAAGCATGCTATGGTGCTTCCGCTCTCAAAAAACCCAACTTTAACTTGTTGATCTGGTCGAATTTTCAACCAATTTCTCTGCCACCCGGGCTCTTCAAAATTTTGGAGAAGCATGTGAATGCAATACTAACATCTTACATAGAGGTTCAAGAGTTTTTCCATCCTTCACAATCGGGTTTCGGGGCTAGAAACAGCACTGAATCTGCCCTCCTTGGAGTCACCGAACACCTTAGATGACTCCTTGATGAAGGTGGTACAGCTGCGCTTATTCTACTAACCCTTTCCGCGGCCTTTGATACTGTGTCTCATTCCATCTTGCACGAAAAACAGTCATCTTTAGTTTTTTTTTTGTTTTTTTTAGTTTTATATAGCGCGAACTTGACCCGAAGGTATCAGAGCGCTTTACATGAGCACCAGTTGCGTTACAGATGGACACATTCATTTTTGTTGGGCACGGGGAGATTAAGTTATTTGCCCAGAATCACAGGATATTGAGCATCCCTGCCGAGATGGAAGGAAAAGCCTTGGTCTGGTTAACATCTTTCCTTAAGGACCGCACGTTTCAAGTCTTTTCAGCCAATGCTAGGTCTAATGCACTGGCTCTAACCTTTGGTGTCCCCCAGTGTTCTGTGCCAAGTTCTCTCCTATTTAACATCTACATCCGCCCTTTGGCAGACATAGTGGAGAGTTGCGGTTTGACCGTTTTTTCTTACGCAGATGAAATCCAAATTTTTCTCGGTCATCTGCAAAGGATCATAGACCTTCTGATCTCAAGCTTAATGGCGATAAGACGTAGGTCATAGTCATGGGTAAGCACACAACTCTGGGGTCCGCAACACTGGCGGGAATCCTTAGGACCTCTCCCCAATGACATCCCAAGGTTTAGAACTTAGGTTTTATTCTTGACGATAAACTATCGATGAAAACTCAGGTGTCTAAGGTTACCTCTACTTGTTTCACTGTGCTGAAATGGGTGAGGAAGATCATCTGGATGATCCCCTAATCTGCCCAAAAGACTGATTCAAGCCCTAATCTTATCCATATTGGATTATGGCAACATTTTATATTTGGGAATAGACCAGGCTCCTATCAGGCATTTTCAGATGGTCCAGAATTCTGCGGCCAGATTGTTGTTTCAGCTTCCTAAGCAATTTTCAGTCCAACACCTCTTCCTTGAGCTGCATTGGCTCCCGTCACCAAACAGATTCAATTTAAGGCTCTTTGTTACATGTTTAAGGCCACAGCTAGAATGAACTCCCTTCCCAAATCCCTCAGAGACTGTACTTTTCCACTTGCATTTTGCAAAGGCTTGAAGACATGGCTACATTAAGTTGGCATTCTGGTTTCTTGTTATGCTAAGCACAGGAAACCCTTTTTGGGTAGCTACGCACTACATAAGATTATAAAATAAAATAATAATAAAATGTGGGAGGTCTATTAGAATCCCTTCTGAGGAAGCATGACACACTGAGCCAAACTTAAATGCACAACAATCTCCAAAGAAAACAACCATGGATAACGATTCTCAAGATTAAATGACAATTATGTTTGCGCTAAATTTATTTTTCTATTTACAAATAGTTGTCAACAATATCCCAAACAGAATTTTCAATAAAACCACTTTCCTTTTGCAGATAAGGTACTTTTTGCAGTCCTGATATTTAAGCAATTCCGGGTTCTGTTAAACAGTGGTCAGAACTAGTTTAGAACATGTGCATCCAGTGGTGTTTGTTTCTGTACCTTTGCCGAACTGGTATTTTGATCATGGACACAGGCGTGAGTTAAGTCCTGAGTTGTGTGCACTGGCAAATTTCAGTGGTTTGACAATTTTGAATCACAACCATACCTCCATTTTCCAGTTTTTTCACTGACTTGTATTTTGTTTATGATTTTCTTAATTTTCAACCACAGCTGTCACACAGCCGTGTGTAGCAAGGCCTGCGGCCAGGTCATGCTGCACCCCAGCCCTTCTCCCCTCCCACTACATCCGTCCAACACATGCTGCGCAGTCTTTGGCTGCACACTACAGGGATTGGCTGCAGAGCCAGGCCTTATGCCCGAACCCCACTGCATATTTTCTGCCATATACCCATTCTGTTCTGTGCTCATCCCCTTTGGCCTGGCCCTGTGCCCGCCAACCTTCGGCTGTGTGCAGCGGGATTTGTTGAAGGTGTGCCTACCTTTGCACCAGGCTTAATTTGCTAACTGCTTCATTTCATGCAGATTAATTGAATTGCATCAAAGTTATTCATGATTAATAAAAATTATTAAATGCGCTTCCATTCACCTCTCCTCCCTCCGTCTTGTGCAGGCAGGGGATGTTATTGGGCAAGGGCTGGTTGCACGCTCTGCCTCTTGCAGGCCTTAATTAGCCTGATGAGTGTACTTGTTGTGTTGGTTCATCCCCTCTTCGTTAGGATCTGCCTTTAATGAATTAGCGTGACAGATGCTGAACCTTGCCACATTTCCCACAAGGATGGAAGCCTCTGAAATCCTATTACTGAGTTTCGAGGAAAAATAAAGTTAATCGTGTCTATTAACGTACAGCGAGAGGCCTCTGAGAGCGGCCTGTCCAGTCCGTGTATCTGATTTCTTCGAGGAGCCTTGCATTGTGGCCCATGATACGCACTTGAGGGTGTTTATGGGAAGGCTACTGCTAGGAAGCATGTGGGGGTCGAGGTGAAGTCGTGGTCAGCTTGTTGGGAATTCTCTCGGCGACCCCGGACTCGCCCTGCAGGCTGCGCTGCTCCCGCCAGACCATGCCACTGCACTCTGACGTCTTGCGTGAGGTGTGGATGTCGGACACGTGAGTACGCCCACCTCCCCGGAGGTACCTCTCTGAATTTGCCTGAAGGACTCCTGAGGATGGCGAAGATAAAGCACATATTTGTATCTCAGGCGGGGGCATGTCCATGATATATCTAATAGGCCAGTGCCACTGGGATATAGAAATGTATGCTTGGGTTTGGGAAGGAGTGGATTTAAATCGAGACTCGCTGGGTCCCATTCACTAAGCTATATGCACGTTTAAGTTTGGCTCGCAAGTGCACATAGCACTTTTCGGAATCCAAAACCACATTCTCAATTTATAAAAGGTGGTTTTACACTGATAAAGTGATTTACTCACACAAAGATTTCCTTGTGTTTGTTAGCTCACAGGTGTGTTTGATTTTGATGCTCCCTGGAGGTCGTGAGAGGTAAGCCGAGGTTTAAAATGTTGCAGGCATCGTTCCGGCTGGCCTCTTTAAATGGAAATTTCACCTTGCTCTACCTGGAGCTAATCTTTGTCGCCTTAGAATGTCATCTAAATAAATGAAGGTTCTTCTTGCATTTATTTGCAATAATTATGACTAATTCTGATGAGACTACCCCTGACTTCGATGTAAAGAGGACCTGGTTTCTAGAGCTATGTGGCCGGATCGCTGTCTGCTGGTATTTATGTCACCGAAATTGCCTACATTTATGTTAATCAAAGAG
The DNA here is from genome assembly GCA_963921515.1 of Calotriton arnoldi. Classification (NCBI taxonomy): domain Eukaryota; kingdom Metazoa; phylum Chordata; class Amphibia; order Caudata; family Salamandridae; genus Calotriton; species Calotriton arnoldi. The sequence goes on from CAWUFW010014439.1 coordinate 275,676, forward strand.
GTGTGCGCTGCACGGCTCGGTTTTGTGATGGGAAAATGTTTATTTGTGTGTGTGTTGTGCTGTGAACCTGAACAAGCCAAGTTTGCGTTAGAGAATGTAACCTGCAGTACTATTTACAGCTTCATGTTTTATTCAGTGAAAAAAAATAATAACTCAACAATTTCACTAATTGGCAGCATACTTTACACAGCATACTTACACAGCCATCTCCCAAGCAAGAAAGTTTAAAACGAGCATGAGACAAAAGAGTATGTGAAAGAAACCATTTTATACTTACACAGCCATCTCCCAAGCAAGAAAGTTTAAAACGAGCATCACAGAGACAAAAGAGTATGTGAAAGAAACCATTTTAGTAAGACGAGAGAACAGATTCACAATTGCTTTATTAACCTTCCTGCTTTCTCAAATTTGATTGAAAATGCACCATTTGCCCACTCTTTTTTCAAAATTTTCTCGGGGGGACAACCCCCCCGAATCCTCCGTAAGTTGTTCGTGCTCGTTCGCTGCACTCGATCGCCACAGTGCAGTAAGACAATTGTTTTACACCTCACCACTTTCAAATATCACCATCCGCCACTGCTCTACTTCTTCAATTCGCCCCCCCTCCACTCACCCCACCAAGTGTAGGCTAAACATGCTATGGTCTGGTGGCTTAGTGGACTAATGCATCCACTGCAGGGGCCTGTGTTCGACCTCATGGTCACAGGTTCAAATCCCGGCGGATCCACTCAGCCTTTCATCCATTTGAGGTCGATAAAATGAGTACCATTGAGTTGGGTAACAATAAAACATCTGTTATTCAGCGCCTTGAGACCCATGGGTGATAAGTGCGCTTTACAAATAGAAGTGTTATGTTATGTCCCTGACAAATTTAGAGCAGGTCCATCGGACGGTGACAAAGTTATTAGTAAATCACAAATGTTATGACCTTCACCCCTTTGGATCTGCACAAAACCTGAAATACCTGACCTGGGTGAAACTTGATAACTGCCTGGCATATCTGACGATGATTCATCAAAAAGTGCTAAAGTTATAAACAATTGAACATTTTAGTCCCCCTTAGTTTGATTGTCCCCACCCCAACAGACTGGCACAAAAGTTGACAAACCAAACCTTCAAAACTTCTGCCAAATGTTGTGCTGATTCATCACACACTACCAATGTTTTTAGTAAATTAACACTTTTTGCCTCCTTTCCATTTAAATTACCCCGCCTAGTGGATCTGAACAAGCATAAAAATACTAAAAGAAGGTTAAACATGCTAAGTCTCTACTAAATGTGCTGCAATTCCATTAAATGATGACAAAGTTATTAGTAAATCAAAAATATTAGATCCCTCTCTTTAAACTTTGCCTCCCACCCATTTGGATATTCAAGAAACTGAATATTACATGTACTGGGTGTCACTTGCTAACTACTAACAACTCTTGACACACAATGATCAAGCAACACCAAAGTTGTAAGCAAATTAAAATGTTATAGCCCCCACCTCTTTTTATGGATTTTCAAAAATTCGAAAATAGCAATAGACATCTGAATGTCCTAAAAGTATGCCAAATTTCAGGCATATTAGTTAAACACTGTCAAAGTTATAGGACAATTAACAAATGGCTTTTCCACTGACAAGATGTACAAAATGTTAACCCTTTAAATAACACTTTGCACATTTTATAAATATGATTATCTCAGAAACTATTTAAAAGATTTAGACATATTCAAAACGAGCATGCTTTATGAGTTTCATGCCAAGTTCGGTGTAAATCGTTCAGTAGTTTGAGCTCTAACTTTTGCCAAGCTTTTTTTCATGGACAGATCTTTGTGAAACTTGTCATGATGAAATGCAGCTGACTGCGTTAGTAACAGACAAGTTTTATGCTAATCAGTTCACGGAGTCAAATATTATAAGCAAATCCAAAATTGTCTTTTCTATGGCGACCGTCTGTGTTTTAAGAGTAACAATGAGAGAGAAATTAACTACTTTAGATGGATATCACCACACTAGAAGACATGACATTTGGAACAAGAAGCATGAAACTAATAGAGAACACCATAATCTCAAATCTGGAACATATAAGAATCTCAAATCTGGAACAACATCCTTGTCAACAGCCGAACTTCCAAACCCTTCTGCAATTCAGGAAGAAGCTGAGAACGTATCTATGCAGAGAACATTAAATATCCATTCAATAAGAAATTCCACCCCTGAATGGTTGTGCCTCGATGTAAGCAATGCTAAATCACATGCCAGCATGTTCGCCCTTCTTCAGCATTCCCTAGCTCTCTAGCAATGGCTGCACTGTTCAGATACCCATATAAGCAGGTGACTGGCCCATTCCCCTAGGTCCCAGCAAGGCCCTTTTGGACTTGGGTCTTGCACCTCGAGGCACAGCCTCGTTCCTTTCCCTCCTATCGCTCTCTCTCTCAGTCAGATGTGTCTGTTTTCGCAATGTCGCGGTTTCTCAGTGCCACTGTTTGCTCCTCCATTGTCCGTTCCGTTTGTTCTGCCATGGTACGTTCTGCCAGTTAATTGTCTGTCTTTGCCACCGTTATTTCTGCCAATGTCGGTTTTGCAATTAAATTGCCATCTCTGTTTTTGCGCCCTTCTCTCTGTCGTCGTATTTTCACTGACATCTCCTTCTCGTTTTGAGCTTTATCTAGCAGAAAGTTAAAAACATTGGCGAGCCAAGGCGGAGTTTTTAACTCAATGCTATTTTTCACTTCTTTTCTGCTATTCTCTTTTACCTTGTGTGCCGTTTCCCGCACTCAACTTGCTCCTGGCCCATTTCCCGATCTCCCGCTTCCTGCACCTCACCCAGCCCCGCCTATCTCGCATGATCTACTTCAGAGGTCTCCAAAGTACGGCCCGCTACAAGAGTTTATCTGGCTCTCACAACTTGAAAAATGTTACAGTCGCTAGGCCCTATTTTATTTATTTTATTTAATGCATTTTTATATAGCGCTGACTTTACCCAAAGGTGTCAGAGCGCTTCACAATAGAACCAAGTATGTTACATGAGGAGAAAATTACAAATTTACACGTTGCAGAAACAAACGAGAAACAAGAACAGGTAAAATAAAATAATAGATGGCAATCACTCAAAAACACAAAGAACACAATAGGATGAAGATTGTACAGGCATAGATTACAAATTTACAATAATGAAAGAACTTCTTTGAGGGAAATGAAAAGGGGTGTATTAGTTCTGGAAGTGTCTTTGGAAGAGAAGAGATTTGAGGTCAGTTTTGAAGGTCCGGGTAGAGGTGGTGGTACGGAGTAGTGGAGGAAGCGAGTTCCAGATTCTCACTGCATTGCTTGAGAAGGATTAAGCCATTGATCTTTCCCTTTTGAAGGTGGGTGGCTCAAGCAGTAAATTTTCCGCATTACGAGACGGTCTAGAGCCTCCAGAGATTTTCAGTTTATTCGCCAGGTATCGAGGGGAGGAAGTGTGCAAGGCTTTGTGGGTGATACAGGCAGTCTTGTAGATTGATCTTGCCTCGATGGGAAGCCATCGAAGAGAAGACAAAATGGGTGTGATGTGGTCACTTCTTTTGGCCCCAAATATAAAACGAGCCGCTGAATGGAGAACGGATTTAAGAGGGGAAAGGTGGGATTTGGGAAGGCCAGCAAGAAGAGAATTGCCATAGTCCAATGTAGAGAGAACCAGAGATTGGGCCAAGGTTTTTAGGTCTTGCTCCAGAAAGAAACGACAAATCCCCCAGAGAAGGCGCAGTTGGTATTGTGCATTCTTTGCCATGGAATTGATGTGGGAGAGTAGATTGAGCCTTTTGTCAAGTATGACACCCAGGGATTTTGCACTTTCGACAACGATAGGTTTAGTGTTGAGTAAATTCAACTGATCCATCCAAGATTGAACAGGAGGAGGAGAGAGTGAGGTAGAGAGGAGGAGGAATTCAGTTTTGGAAGGATTCAGAATGAGTTGATGAGCTAAAAAACAGTTTTGGATAGGGTTGAGAGTAGAGTTGAGGATTGAGATATCGTGTGCGGACGACACCTTAAGGTAGATTTGAGTGTAATCCGCATAGAGATGGTAACGGATCCCAGATTTACTTAGGAGATTTCCCAATGGTTCCAAATAGAGATTGAACAAAGTGGGTGCAAGGATAGAACCTTGAGGCACGTCGCTTCACTTTCACTGCAGACTCTGACCTTGGAGCTCTTCAGATGCACGGGAGCACAATCCAAAGACCGGGAACGAAGTAACCTTGGAGCCCACCCGTATCGATTTCCCCCAGTGACTTGGCCCCCCGCTTTGTCTTTTCTACTATTGGCACTAAAGCATAATCCTGGTTATTGCTTACCCGTCATTCGCCTCCCAACACAATTATGGACAGCGTTTTCCAGGTTATACTCAGGGGCCGATTCCGATCTCGGTCGGAGGCGCACCCAATACCATTCGGTCGGGAAAAAAGCCATGCGAAAGCCTGTTTCCCGACCGATCCGTGCAGCACACCGAACGAGTAAGTACGATGCGCACAACAGCACAGAATCCGGCCGAGCCGTACTCACCCAAACCAGGTCCTGTTCTCCGACCGAGGCGAATCCGGAAACGCTGAATCGAGTCGCACGGAAGGGAAAATGCAGCTCCGTCCGGCCGAACAAGTACGATGCGCTTCCCGTACGCGCCGAACCCGTCGCTACGCACGGCACGTCAAAGCATCCGGGAGAGGCGCACATAAGCTCCGATTCGCGCCACAACACGATCCACGGCTACGAGACGAACACGCCAGCGACGAGGACGACGCGAAGCAACGAGAAGGACGAACGACACGAACCAACCATGAATCCCTTCGTCCCGATCATACCAATATTCTACATTTACTACCGGAACAGGCACGGACGCGTACGGCGCAGAAGGTAAGTCAGACACCAACCACAAAACACATACAACACGTACACGACACATCACACACACACAGAGGGATGCAGAATATACTTACACCAGCAACAGCAGCACCATAAGGGCGGGATGCCCATCACCAATGCCACATATGCACACAGGGGCCTGAATGCGCACCACCACCCCTACCCAGGGGGGGCAGGATGCCTACCACTACTACCACCCTCACCCAGGGGGGGCTGGATGCCTACCACCACTACCACCCTGAGCCAGGGGGGGCTGGATGCCTACCACTACTACCACCCTGAGCCAGGGGGGGCTGGATGCCTACCACTACTACCACCCTGAGCCAGGGGGGGCTGGATGCCTACCACTACTACCACCATTAGCCAGGGGGGCTGGATGCCCACCACCACCCTTAGCCAGGGGGGCTGGATGCCTACCACTACTACCACCCTGAGCCAGGGGGGCTGGATGCCTACCACTACTACCACCCTTAGCCAGGGGGCTGGATGCCCACCACCACCCTTAGCCAGGGGGGCTGGATGCCTACCACTACTACCACCCTTAGCCAGGGGGGCTGGATGCCTACCACCACCCTTAGCCAGGGGGGGCTGGATGCCTACCACTACTACCACCCAGAGCCAGGGGGGCTGGATGCCTACCACTACTACCACCCTTAGCCAGGGGGGCCTGGATGCCTACCACTACTACCACCCTGAGCCAGGGGGCTGGATGCCTACCACTACTACCACCCTGAGCCAGGGGGCTGGATGCCTACCACTACTACCACCCTTAGCCAGGGGGCTGGATGCCTACCACTACTACCACCCTGAGCCAGGGGGCTGGATGCCTACCACTACTACCACCCTGAGCCAGGGGGGCTGGATGCCTACCACTACTACCACCCTGAGCCAGGGGGCTGGATGCCTACCACTACTACCACCCTTAGCCAGGGGGCTGGATGCCCACCACCACCCTTAGCCAGGGGGCTGGATGCCTACCACTACTACCACTCTGAGCCAGGGGGCTGGATGCCTACCACTACTACCACCCTTAAACAGGGGGCTGGATGCCCACCACCACCCTTAGCCAGGGGGGCTGGATGCCTACCACTACTACCACCCTTAGCCAGGGGGGCTGGATGCCTACCACTACTACCACCCTGAGCCAGGGGGCTGGATGCCTACCACTACTACCACCCTGAGCCAGGGGGCTGGATGCCTACCACTACTACCACCCTTAGCCAGGGGGGCTGGATGCCTACCACTACCACCACCCTTAGCCAGGGGGCTGGATGCCTACCACTACCACCACCCTTAGCCAGGGGGCTGGATGCCTACCACTACTACCACCCTGAGCCAGGGGGGCTGGATGCCTACCACTACTACCACCCTGAGCCGGGGGGCTGGATGCCTACCACTACTACCACCCTTAGCCAGGGGGGGCTGGATGCCTACCACTACTACCACCCTGAGCCAGGGGGGGCTGGATGCCTACCACCCTTAGCCAGGGGGGGCTGGATGCCTACCACTACTACCACCCTGAGCCAGGGGGGGCTGGATGCCTACCACTACTACCACCCTGAGCCAGGGGGGGCTGGATGCCTACCACTACTACCACCCTTAGCCAGGGGGGGCTGGATGCCTACCACTACTACCACCCTGAGCCAGGGGGTGCTGGATGCCTACCACTACTACCACCCTGAGCCAGGGGGGGCTGGATGCCTACCACTACTACCACCCTTAGCCAGGGGGGCTGGATGCCTACCACTACTACCACCCTGAGCCAGGGGGGCTGGATGCCTACCACTACTACCACCCTTAGCCAGGGGGGCTGGATGCCTACCACTACTACCACCCTTAGCCAGGGGGGCTGGATGCCCACCACCACCCTTAGCCAGGGGGCTGGATGCCTACCACTACTACCACCCTGAGCCAGGGGGCTGGATGCCTACCACTACTACCACCCTTAGCCAGGGGGCTGGATGCCTACCACTACTACCACCCTTAGCCAGGGGGGGCTGGATGCCCACCACCACCCTTAGCCAAGGGGAGCTGGATGCCTACCACTACTACCACCCTGAGCCAGGGGGGGCTGGATGCCTACCACTACTACCACCCTTAGCCAGGGGGGGCTGGATGCCTACCACTACTACCACCCTGAGCCAGGGGGGCTGGATGCCTACCACTACTACCACCCTGAGCCAGGGGGCTGGATGCCTACCACTACTACTACCCTTAGCCAGGGGGGCTGGATGCCTACCACTACTACCACCCTTAGCCAGGGGGCTGGATGCCTACCACTACTACCACCCCCACTCATAGGATGGACAATGCATGACACAACCAGCACACCACAACCTAGGGAATGCAAGAAAAAGACATCCCCCAACACCATGACAAGCGTGTGTAGACTGTGTCAAATGCCTACAACACCGAACATGACTTTGAACATACAATGTGACCCCCTAGCACATGTGCCACACATATATGTGTGTGGCACCCACAATGCAAGCAGGCCATGACCATTGTGACAATGGGGTCCAAACCCCCATCATCACAGTGAGCAAAATGTAAGTGTGGGGTCCATAGCTGAAGCACATTTTGAACATTGTGGCAATGGGGTCTAAACCCCCATCATCACAGTGAGCAAAATGTAAGTGTGGGGTCCTAGCTGAAGCACATTTTGAACATTGTGGCAATGGGGTCTAAACCCCCATCATCACAGTGAGCAAAATGTAAGTGTGGGGTCCATAGCTGAAGCACATTTTGAACATTGTGGCAATGGGGTCTAAACCCCCATCATCACAGGGAGCAAAATGTAAGTGTGGGGTCCATAGCTGAAGCACATTTTGAACATTGTGGCAATGGGGTCTAAACCCCCATCATCACAGTGACCAAAAGGTAAGTGTTGACAAAGAAAGAGCTGCAACTGCCAAACTGCATGGATGATTCCTGGTCACAGAACAAAAAACACATCAGTGGCAAAGTAGTGTATGTGTCCCATTGCAACATAAATTGGGTGAGCCAAATACTGCAGTGCAAATAAGACATACCTTTGGCCATGTGCAGACAAACAACACCCATGGGGGCTGACACTGTCAACATTCATCAATGACACAATGACAGAAGTGACCATCAGAATGCAGACCCACATATTTGCACCAATGGGCACACAAATGCAGATACCCTGTGGAGACTGCAGATGTGAGGTGAACAGATACCATACCATGGCAGCAATGGGACACACAAACCATGATCATTGTGCTGACCGATGACCTAGGAGTCCCAGGGACAGCAGGGGAAACCCACCAAACTACATACAGCCAATGGCACACCCAAGATATGCCAATGCAGTGGTGCAGATGCACAAACACAAACAGGTAGACCCACACTGCACATCATACACAACAGGTGAGGGGGGGGTGCCAGTGTCCCCAGGCAACCACACAACACATGAGGAGACCTGAATACCAATCATACAGATGTGCATACAGTGCCACACAAAGGTAACTCATGGATCCAAATCCCCTATGTGGGCAAGCAGGCATTGTCAGATGAGAGGGAGCACAAATCACACATGTCACACAGGCACGTAGGAACAGCAACTGACACAGCAAGACACAGACACACCACAGCACCACCCCCAGGGCCCCCACAATGTGGTGACCCTGGGCTGCATTACAATCCCACTGTGATGACAAAGCTAAATGTGGTTCACACTGTGAACCACAGTCATGTGTCCTGAGCAACAAACTACCATCACACCTACACAAGCACAAATCAATCAGCATGGCCAGTAAGCCAAGGCCAACATGGAGGCAGGGGCCTAGCCGGGCAACAACTCTCATCTGCACACACTCAACACCACACCCCTCGACCTCCAACAATGTGCAGCAGTGAAGTACACATGCACTGGTGACATTGCACATGCACCCATGACTATTCCAGGGTGGTGGGTGGGAACCAAGGTGCAGAAACACATGACACATGGCCACTCAACAAGACTCCTGAATGTCTGACACACTGCACACTACGCTGTACATGGACATGACGGCAATACCACACCAACCAATGGGATCCCAGCCACAGTCACACACCAATGAAGAAGCCAAGGTCACCCACAAAGAACACACATAGACAACAACCAACATTGCAGCCCGGACCCTGAGGAGTGCCAGCAGTCACACACACAACGTGTCACAATCACTGAAAGATAACACAAACTGGAAATCACATGACAGGGGCAAACAACAAGTGCCAAGGGGAAACCTGACTGTGACCCATCTGCGTCTGCACACAAACTCAGCCCTGACAGCAAACACACCTATGGGTCACACCCTGATGACCAGTAATGTGCCATGCACCCACATCACAGAGAACCCAGGGAGAAGACTTTGGGGGAACATAGGTCAACTCAGCAAGCATCACAAACAGGTACAACACTAGGGATCACAGCATGCACAGCTACAAACGGAAGTGAACACACAGACATGCACATACAACACACACCTTGGGCGCAGGCAATGTCACAGGTGTACACACTGCCATGAGGGGACTCCACTCCTGTGTGAGGAAAGCTGTGCCATGTGTTGCCTCAGTAGGGCCCCATCATGTCAGCTGAGCACTTGGTCACACAATCAACAATTAGCACCAAATGAGGGCTCCCGTCACATCAGCCTGGTCATGGAAGTGCCAACGGAATCATCAGCACAGATCCAACACACTTGTATAGCAATGTTGCACTGACTACACGGATGAGTCCTTCCCCATTGATGCCCAAACCTGCATGTCCAGTGGAGATGGCCACACGGTCAGGGAAGTAGACGAATTGAACAATGGCAGGCACAACAGATGTGCAGGGGTGGAAGCCACAGATGTGAAATAGCTAATCTAAGTAGGAAATCCCATTGCCAAATACTGAACAAATGACACCCTCAGATGCTGCTATGGATGACATGGATACACCACAGGATAGGACACATTCCCCCTGGACCACATGGGTTCCTGCACAGTAACACTTCATTATCATGAGACCAAATATCACCATCACTGCAGCAAGGGCATGGTTAGCATCATCAACAACATGTACATCAGAAGCATAAGCACTAGAGAACAGAAAGTTGCTTTATTCAGCATATGTGTGGAATGAAAACAAAGTCCAGAAAAAACACAAAGGCCAATGGCCAGTCCATTGTCAAAGTCCAAACTTGGTGACAGTGGCAGATGTCACCCTACGCATGCCTGCACAAAACCAGGGACAATCCACTAGGAGGGGCAACCGGGGGGCAGGCCAGGCACCGCAGGGACAGGATCAGGGCTCACCAGGAGGAAGCAGGGAAGGGGTGGTGGGTGCTGGAGAGCCACTGACAACTGCAGTGGAGGTGTCTGACATGGTGTGTGCCGGCACAACTGGGGGGCATGACTCAGATGTTGTGGGTGCCGGCACGACTGCAGTGGACCCTGCAGATGGAGTGGACAGGTCCGCCACTGCAGTGCCCAAGTCAGACAGGGTGGTAGTGGACTCCACTGCAGTGCCTACCACCAGGGGAGGAGAATGGGGAACAGGCAAGGTGGGCTGGACAGAGGGGGAGGACACCCTCACCACATCAGTGGCACAGACAAGCGCAGCGGGGGGTGTGGTGCCGGGAGAGCAAGTGCCAGGGGGAGAAGGCCGGATCCTCTTGGGGATGGTATATCTGTGGGTGGGGGAACCTGGGGCTGGGTGTGGTGGGGGCACCTGTGGAGTGGGGGCCTGAGGGATGGAGGAAGGAGACCTGGTGCCTGAGCTGCAGGGCGGCGGCGGGGTCTTGCTCTTACGACTCCGGGGGACTTGCGGGTGGGGGCCTCAGTCTGTCTACGCCTGGGGGAGGGTGTCCGGGGGCGAGGGGCACTCTGCTCCATGTGGGTGGGCTTCCTCTTCCCCCTGGATGCTGGAGCAGCTGGATCGGAGGGGAAGAGGCCGAGGTCACTGAGGAAGAGGCGCTGGGTCTTTGGGGTTGCAGGTGAGGCAAGGGAGGGTGTTTTGGAGGGAGAGGCAACTGAGGACTGCACAGTGCTCGTGGATGCATGTGTGTGTACCAGGGCCCCATCCCCTGTGAGTCTGGTTTCAGTCCCCTGACTGTGCGTGCGTGTGCGTTTTGTTTGTGGTGTGTGTGTCTGTGGGCTGGATGTGTGTGTGCTGGTGTGTGCCTGTGCCGGTGTGTGTGTGCTTGGGACGGGTAAGGTGCTGGGGAGTGTGGATGGAGCAGAGGCAGGAGGGGTGAGGGACTGTCTGAGGAGGGACACTGCTGCCATCAGGGAGGAGTCCATGGACCTATTGCCCCTCTGTAGGTCAGACATGCCCGATGAGATGCCCTCCATGAACGACACCAGCTGAGTCAACAGAGCGGTGTGCGCATGGAGGACACTCAGCATGGCTGTCTGCCCTACATGGAGCTGGCGAAGGAGGTACACAGACTCCTCACTCAGGGCAGCAGGGGAGACAGGGGCAGGGGGTGCGGTGCCTGGCCCAAAGGAGACACGCTCCCGAACATGGGAGCCTCCACGGACCTGGGGAATGGGAGCCGATGGGAGGGCGGTGGTGGTGCTGGTGGTGGCGTGGACAGCAACACTAGCTGGGGTGTGGTGGCTGCTGACACCCGCCTCCATAAGGGAGTCATCCTCCGAGTTGCTCTGGTCCTCAGCTGAGGTGGATGGTGCTGAGGACTCCTCGGTGTGGCTCCCCTCGCCCTCCGTGCCACTGGGTCCCTCCGACCACTCCTCGGCTGCTGACCCAGTCTGGCTCTCCGGCTCCTCCTGGTCCGTGGAGCTGTCCCCTTCCGTGGCCGTGGATGTATCTGCAAACAATGGGGAAACAGACAGACATCAGTCACCTGCACCAAACGCACACACCACTGTGAGCACAGCACATTACAGAGCAAGCCCTGGCATCATTAGTTGTACATTGCTAAAAGTGCCCTAACTGAACAGGAGCAGCCAATTGTCAGTCTGATGCCAACCATGGCACTCACATCCCACATGGCCTTGCACCCATCTGTCTGGTGTCTGTTGGATTGCAAGACCCCAGTGTGGACACATGCACCAACTACACAGTAGTTGGACAGTGCAGAGGTCACGGTGTAGCATGTGGACATGCACACATCACAGCTCTTGCCACTGAGTCAGTACAGGTTTCCGGATGAAAGGGATGCCCAGAGTCAAATAGGAAATGCATGTGATGCATACCAGCGACAGACACCATGATGCACCCATGTCCTGATAGCCATCGCCACAATGGTGTGCATGTAGCACATGTCACTCCCCTGCAGGATCACCAATAAGTAGACACATGCCATGGCAGAGGCATGACTGCTAAGGCATACATCACTGTCTCAGTGATGTATGACTTGGCAACCAGACAACAACACTCTGCACTGTGTCACAATAGTAGGTCATGGGGAATGCAAGTCCTGGAGCTGCACAAGTGCACATGTACATCCCCCCCACAACACATCATCTTAACCCTCATCTGTCCAGGTCATACCTATTGGACATATGGGAGACCTGTGACACTACCCTCTGAACCTGAGCCCCTCACAATCTGCTGTGAATGGGGAACAGCTGCCTGAACTTCACATTCGCATACCCCAGTCTGCACGGGCAGCTGATCAAACACCTATGTGACACACAAGTATCGTCTCCTATGGTCACATCTCCAGTGGCATGCTGAGCCCCTACCAAGAAACGCCCCAGCAGTCCTGGCAACTAATCCACAGCACACTGACACAGAGGCAGACACCTGAGGGGTCAAATCACTGCGCACAATGTGTCAGCTGATACACGGGAGTGGGAGTACAGAGTGCATTGCATGGCCTGGAGTAGGCATGACTGTCCTGCCCCACATGAATGAGGGATGAGCCCTGGACAGTGGATAGCTGGCTATGTATGTGTGACACACGTAATCTGCACACTCCTGGGGCCCAAACATTGTTCCCACCCGCTGCATGAGCGTGTGCCACATACCCCAGGCACATGTGGTGGCTCAGCTCAGCAAGTGGACCGCATATCAAAGCAACACGCAGATTACATGTCCGAACACAGGCGTTGTGTGAACAATGGACCCACCCATGATGCCCACAACAGAGTTAGGGAAACAGATGCTGTCCCCCACCTTAAGTGATGCAAACTGCAAGGACACAGTCCCAAGTGACACAATTCCCTGAATGTAAGGGCCACACCTGGGTATCAGATGAGGAGTGGGCAGTGCACAATAGAGGGACATGGCTCCTGGACAACATGACTGCTGCACTGTGGCAGTTGAACCAGGCCAGAGGAGGGCACAAAGCATGTAATACAGGGTTCACAGTGCAGTCTTTGACTCACCCCCTCCTTGCTGCTGTCTGGCCTTCAGCTGCCCATCCAGGTCTGAAAACACCACCGCCAGGATCTTGAGCATGTGGGGGGTCAGGGTCCGTGTTCCGCCCCTCCTGCGAGGAGGCGACAGCTTCAGCTGGACCCGTGCAATCCTCCGGGTCCAGCCCCGAAGGTCCTGCCACCTCTTCTGGCAGTTGCGGATCCGGCGCTTGTAGACCCCCACGGACCGGACAGCCCGGACGATGTCCTTCTAGATCGCCTGCTTCCGATGGGGATTAACCTGTCAGGATGACAAAGTGAAAAGGCCATTACTACACATGCAACATATCCGTGCATGACACAGTTGTATATACATGTCTCAATCACAGGGGCACATGATGTACACAGGCAGTGCAAAGCTGCCCATGGACAGTTTGCCAGACGTCACTACATGGTATCATTGCATGGGAAGTAAAACCTTGTTCAAATGCACTGTCACTGCACCATACCTGTCCAGTGCATGTCACTACACACTATGGGGGGTGACAACTACTCAGTGAGCCTGCTAGCCAGTGGCGTGCAGACTTTCAGCCTTGCTAGTCAGACAATATGCACATTCAGAAAGGCAGTGCACAGAACACTCACCTGCTCCCCTGGTGTCCCATACAGCTTGCTGTACTGTGGAAGTAGGCTGTCCAGCAGGGCCTGGTTCTCCTCAAGGCTGAAGGCTGGGGCTCTCTCCACAGTACGTGCCATTGCAGGATCCAGAGGGGCAGAGACAGCAGCAGTGCAGTGGCAGATGTCGTCCTGGAGCATGTAGTGCAGGCAAGTGAGCTCTCAGGGGAACAGCCAGCAATATATATGTGCTGGAGAGGCAGATACTGTCCCTTGTATCCAAAGTGATAGGTCCAAGTCGTTTGCATCTTCTGAATCTGGCCAATCCATGGAATAGCAGCACCAATACACGCCCACAGCATCCTTCAAATCTTCAACTTCATGACATACATGATTTTGCAACATTGTTGTGGGTGACCAACTGAATTTCCAGCAACCGACTCGTTCGAAATTCGAAAACGCGTCCGTTGCCAGGCAAGGCCATTGTCAATGGGTGCGCACCGATCGGTCCATTGCGGTACAACGCGTACAGGGTACAACGCGTACCCGCACACATTGAATGCAATGGGCCGGCCGGGGGCACCGATCGGTCCATTGCAGTACAACGCGTACAGGGGTACAGCGCGTACCCGCACACATTGGATGCAATGGGCCGGCCGGGGCACCGATCGGTCCATTGCTGATCAACGCGTACAGGGGTATAACGCGCACCCGCACACATTGAATGCAATGGGCCGGCCGGGGCACCGATCGGTCCATTGCAGTACAACGCGTACAGGGGTACAACGCGTGCACCGCACACATTGGATGCAATGGGCCGGCCGGGGCACCGATCGGTCCATTGCTGATCAACGCGTACAGGGGTACTAACGCGTACCCGCACACATTGAATGCAATGGGCCGGCCGGGGCACCGATCGGTCCATTGCTGATCAACGCGTACAGGGGTACAACGCGTACCCGCACACATTGAATGCAATGGGCCGGCCGGGGCACCGATCGGTCCATTGCAGTACAACGCAGTACAGGGGTACAACGCGAACCGCACACATTGAATGCAATGGGCCGGCCGGGGCACCGGTCGGTCCATTGCAGTACAACGCGTACAGGGGTACAACGCGTACCCGCACACATTGGATGCAATGGGCCGGCCGGGGCACCGATCGGTCCATTGCAGTACAACGCTGCACAGGGGTACAACGCTGTACCCGACACATTGAATGCAATGGGCCGGCCGGGGCACCGATCGGTCCATTGCTGATCAACGCGTACAGGGGTACAACGCGCACCCAGCACACATTGAATGCAATGGGCCGGCCGGGGGCACCGATCGGTCCATTGCAGTACAACGCGTACAGGGGTACAACGCGTACCACGACACATTGAATGCAATGGGCCGGCCGGGGCACCGATCGGTCCATTGCTGTTCAACGCATCACTGTACAAGTGACTGGCATATGTCACCATGCCTGTCTCAGATGGACATATGCCAGCCACAGATAGCTCCCAGGGAGTGAGGGGCACACCTACATCACGACAGCCTGTCCAAACTTTATCATAAGGCATGTAAGGCTGCATTTCCTATTGTGTGTATGTTGGTGTACATGTTGTCCTGTGGGTGTCACCTGTGGGCAGCTACCCCCAGGCTGTGCACGTGTTCATGGGGACAGGATCCTGGGTGTTACGTGTACATGACCACTGTGATGTGCAACTGTTCATATCTGTGCATGTGCCATGGTCACATTTCACGGTGGTGTATGTGTATGTCATGTCACATACCCTGTGAGTCCCATGTGGGACGGTATGTTTGAGCCAGGGTGTCCCAGTGGCACAATAGTGATGGTCCTCCACAGTCTGTGTGCATGTAGTGTTTACAATGTCTCTGATTTCATGTGCACAATGGGAGACAGTCTCCACATCCACGTTGTGTGTGCATGGACTTTGATGTTGTGCGTGTGTGTGTCACAGACGTCCATGTCTGTCCTGCCGTGGCAAGTGGGACCACTACCTGTGGGGGTCATGGTTGTTTTGCTGTGGTGTATACATGATACTCCATGTAATGCCAGTGTCCATGTGGCACTACAGGGTCCCTGGGAATGTACCTGTCGTTGAGCTATGGTGCCTGGGGCACATCTGTCCTCACATGTCACTGTGGGGGGTGATTGTGACACGGCAGCAGGAGATGGGAACTGTGACACGGCCTCATGATATCCAATGGGCCAACCTGGGACTAATTGATGCCACTTGTTGGACCGTGTTGACAGATGTTGGCCATGTATGTACCATACATGTCCTTACGGAACTGCACACTTCATGTAGTTGTGCCTCATAATGATGTATGTTGGGATATTGAGTGTGTTCAATGCCGCATATGTGGGGTGACTGACAATCTTGCTTACTTCTCCTCTGCACTGCAGGGCTCCTGCTGTCCATCGACCATTCCCAGACCTGGCAACGATGGTGGAACGGGACAGCATCCGACGGTACCGCTTCACCAGGCAGCTTATTGAGGATTTGGCAGTGCAGTTGTCCCCACATTTGCAGCCTGGCCGGCCGTATCCTACAGCGCTGACCCCCAAGGTGAAGGTGATGGCAGCCCTACACTTCTTTGCCACCGGTACCTTCCAACATACTGTGGCGACTGCTGGTGGGATGTCACAGACCATGTTGAGCCGTGTGCTCCGCGATGTTTTGGCGGCAATGTTGCTATTCCTGAACCGGTACATCTATTTCCCTAGACTGTGACGACTCACTGACGTGAAGAGTGACTTTTATGCCCTGGGGAGGATGCCGCATGTCATTGGCTCCATTGATGGGACACATGTGGCTTTGGTACCACCACAGGCCCAGGAGCAGGCCTACAGGAACCGCAAGCACTACCACTCGGTCAATGCACTGGTGGTGTGTCTTGCAGACATGACCATCACACACGTGTGTGCCCGTTTCCCTGGTTCAGCACACGATGCCTTTGTGATGAGGAGTAGTCGCATCCCCAGGATGATGGCATAGATGCAGAACCAGCGTGCCTGGTTTGTCGGTGTGTACTGACTTTGTGCCATTGTGTGTGATCTGATCTGTAGTATTCCGCCCACTTTTCCAAGTCAGCTAATGTGCACTTGTCTGTCCGTAGGTGACTCGGGATACCCCAACATGCCGTGGTTGCTGACACCCCTCAGGAACCCTGTGACACCAGCCCAGATGCGCTACAATGAGGCACATGGTCGGACCAGGAGAGTGATTGAGCGGACATTTGGTCTCCTGAAGAGCCGCTTCCGCTGCCTGGACAAGACCGGAGGGTCCCTCCCATATGCCCCTGCGAAAGTGTGCAAGATTATCATCGTCTGCTGCATGCTCCACAACCTGGCAGTGCGGAAGGAGTTGCCTCTCATCCAGGATGACAATGACCAACATCCGCCACCTGTGGAGGATCCTGGCCTGGACCACGATGCCAGTGACGATGATGATGAGGGTGATGTCCGCACACAGCTCATCACCAACTTCTTTAGCTGAATGTGAGTATCCTGAGGTGTCATGTCAATGATGTGAGTTGGCATGATATGTGTAGGTGGTGCTCTGGTGCTGTTGATGGGCTACTTGACTGGATGTGTGTTGCGATGTGTGCTTACAGGTGGGCTGTACTCCCCAACAGTGTTGACATGCTAACTTGGTTCTGGGTGGGTATCTTGTAACATGTATTGTGCATGAGTTTTGCTGTTCTGTCCTGTACTCCATTGCTTTTGACTGTGTGTCATTTCTGTCCTTCACAGGGTACTTTCAGATTCGTTTGGTCAACTGTGTCCACCGACGACGTGATTGCACTTCCAGGGTGGTAGCTGTTGTGTCCCTACAGGTGATGTGCGCCACACCCATGGACTTCCTTCCATCTACAGTTGTTGACTGTGTGCCCACTGCCAGGTGGGATTACCTTGCATCTGTAGTGGTTACGACATGTTGCAACTGTGTAATAAACCTGTGCTTCACTTTGTGATGTGCGTTGTCTGTGGTCACACATTTGACTGCCATTTGCTTACTGCTCCTGTGGGCTACTTGACTACAACTGGGAATGGGTGTGGTGTCTGTGCATTGCACCGTCTTCCCTGGCAACATCAGTGTAGGCAATGAGTCAGATGGCCTAGGTGTGTATGTGTTGTGTAGCCCTGGTGGTGTGTCTCCCTCATATGTGTCACGTTGCCTTTACTCACATGCCTGTGTTGTACTTGCTGTTGCAGTTCGCATACACAGTGTAATTTTGCAGTTCATCATCCCCATAACAGCACCCACGTTGGAATCACAACAGAGGCAAGTATGGTGTATTAGTGTGTTTATTGTGATACATTTGTGTGAATAGTGCATAGGATGGGTAGTGCTGTACATAAATCTTGCAATCAGAAGTTCCTAGGTGAATTGAAAGTCCTGGTAGACAGAATCCCCAGTATCGGGGCCACAGTTGTCTGAGACATTGGTCCAACTTGTACTCCCCATGCAATGTGTGGGAGTAGTGTTGCCGTCAACAGGGTGAACAGTCTGTGCACAAAGGTGAACATCCAGAACAGGTTCAGGCTTCCTGGGAGTTGCGCTTGGCCATCGGCCTCTCACTTGCCCCTCTTCGGACAACCCCTCTTCTTGGGGGGGGCCCCTCAAGTACAGGCTGCTGCGGTGCAGGGGACTCTCCGCCAGAGTCATCCTCCCTCCCTGTGGCAGTTGCCGTTTGGGCAGCACCAGATGTTGTTGGCACACAGGGAGGTGTGGATTCGTTGCTGTTCATCTGGCGGAGGCATTGTAAAATGTCCCTGTGCACCGCCGTCATCTCATGTAGTGCATCCCACTTGGACTCCACGCGGGACATGTGTGAGTCCACGCGGGACATGTGTGACTCCACGTGGGACATGTGAGAGTCCAAGCGGGCATGATGGGCAGCCTGCTGCTGTTTCATGTCTCTGAGGAGCCCCACTACCTGGCTGAGGTCTCCGGTGCTGGACTGGTACGCATCAGCTATGCGTACCAGTTGTGGGTCATCATGCACACCAGCAACCTCTGCAAGCAGCGACCTCTGTCTCCCACTCCTCCCACCACCCCTGCTGACATGTGCAGTGCGTGCAGTGGCACGCACAGATGACCCTGATCCACCTTGGAGGTTGGTGGTGGTGGTGGTGTCCATGGCCCCAGGTTGGTCCAGGGTCCCTGTGCTGGTGTTGCTCCTTGTTCTGTCCATGTCGGCAGGGATGGTATTTGTGTTGACAGTCGTTGGAGGGGTGGGTGCAGGGGGTGCAGCTGGTGGTCCTGCTGGTGCTGCAGCTGGTGGTCCTGCTGGTGCTGCATGTAGACTTGCACCGGATGTGCCAGGTTAGTCTTCTTCGTCCGAGGAGGGCAGAGGCTGTACGACACCAGTGAGCTCCGCATCCTCTTGAGCCTGGGACTGGGACTCCTCAGCGTCTGCTGCTGTGTCCCCATCATCACCTGTTTTTGGGAGACACACACAATGTATGTTATGTTCTGCAGGCATCAATGGTTGACACACCTGACAGTTGTGACTGTGCCTCTGGGTGCGGGCCTGTACATTGCATTGTCCTAAGTCGTCACAGTCAGTGGTTGATATTGGTGTGGCACATTGTCCTGCATTATTTGGGCATTTCTATGTATTTGTTGGGGTGTGAACATGGTCTGCATTGGTTGTGTTTGGTTGACAGCCGGCCCTCCTTCCCACCCACCCAGCCAGTCAGTTATCCCACCATGGACTGTGCTTGCATTGCAGGGAGTGGAAGTTGTCTCTCAGGATGTCAGTCAGTGGTGTCCTGCTGTTTGTTGGTGCACAGTTGCCAGCAGGGCCTTGTGCTCCCCACAGCAGTAGCCAGTGTCAGCCATTTTGTGAGTCCTTCTCCACTCCCTGTGATGTGAGCATGGTTCAGGGTGGTGTTGATGGGACAGTTGTGGGGGTGACCAATATCAGTGACTGCCACTTCCATCATGCTATTGCCTCCACCCCACTTGCCAGCATTCCCATACTTACTTGCTTTTGTGGGGAGTTCAGTGTGTGTGGGTGTGAGGGCAATGGCAAGATGGCTGACAGTGGTGTCCTGCTGTTGGTTGGTGTGCAGTTCCCAGCATGCCCTTGTGCTCCCCACGACACAGCAACAGTGTCAGACATCTTTGATGGGCCTTTCCACTCTCTGTGGGATGTGCATGCGTGAGTGTGAGCTTGCTGGGCCATGTGGTGGGGGATGTAGAGCTGTGACTACGACTCCCATCATGCTATTGCCTCCACCCCCTTCCCAGCATGCCCATGCTTCCTTCCTTTTGACTCTGCTTCCCTGTGGGGTGGGCTGGCTGTGCTGACAGGATGGCTGGGAGTGTTGTCCTGGCAGTTGTTTGGCTAAAAGTCCCAAGAGTGTCCCTGTGCTTCACACAACATAACCCAGGGTGGTGGTTCTTTGTGGGATCTTGAGTTAGGATGGGAGGCATTGCATTCTACCAGGTGGGTTCTGTGGAGTTTGTGTTGAGGGGGTGTGAGGGGAGGTGCTTGTGACTATGGTCAGTGCTGCAAGTCCTCCTTCCCACCCAGCCAGCCAGATATCCCACCATGGAACGTGCTTGCATTGCAGGGAGTGGAAGTTGTCTCTCAGGATGTCAGTCAGTGGTGTCCTGCTGTTTGTTGGTGCACAGTTGCCAGCAGGGCCTTGTGCTCCCCACAGCAGTAGCCAGTGTCAGCCATCTTGTGAGTCCTTCTCCACTCCCTGTGATGTGAGCATGGTTGAGGGTGGTGTTGATGGGCCAGTTGTGAGGGTGACCAATATCTGTGACTGCCACTCCCATCATGCTATTGCCTCCACCCCACTTGCCAGAATTCCCATACTTACTTGCTTTTGTGGGGAGTTCAGTATGTGTGGGTGTGAGCAATGGCAAGATGGCTGACAGTGGTGTCCTGCTGTTGGTTGGTGTGCAGTTCCCAGCATGCCCTTGTGCTCCCCACGACACAGCAACAGTGTCAGACATCTTTGATGGGCCTTTCCACTCTCTGTGGGATGTGCATGCGTGAGTGTGAGCTTGCTGGGCCATGTGGTGGGGGATGTAGAGCTGTGACTACGACTCCCATCATGCTATTGCCTCCACCCCCCTTCCCAGCATGCCCATGCTTCCTTCCTTTTGACTCTGCTTCCCTGTGGGGTGGGCTGGCTGTGCTGACAGGATGGCTGGGAGTGTTGTCCTGGCAGTTGTTTGGCTAAAAGTCCCAAGAGTGTCCCTGTGCTTCACACAACATAACCCAGGGTGGTGGTTCTTTGTGGGATATTGAGTTAGGATGTGAGGCATTGCATTCTACCAGGTGGGTTCTGTGGAGTTTGTGTTGAGGGGGTGTGAGGGGAGGTGCTTGTGACTATGGTCAGTGCTGCAAGTCCTCCTTCCCACCCAGCCAGCCAGATATCCCACCATGGAACGTGCTTGCATTGCAGGGAGTGGAAGTTGTCTCTCAGGATGTCAGTCAGTGGTGTCCTGCTGTTTGTTGGTGCACAGTTCCCAGCAGGGCCTTGTGCTCCCCACAGCAGTTGCCAGTGTCAGCCATCTTGTGAGTCCTTCTCCACTCCCTGTGATGTGCGTATGGTTCATGGTGGTGTTGATGGGACAGTTGTGGGGGGCAATATGTGTGACTGCGACTCTCATGATGCTATTGGCTACACTGACTTGGCCAGCATACACAGAATTCCTTCCTTTGAGTGGTCTTCACTGTGTGTTGGTGTTGTTGTGGTGGCTACATGTCTGGATGTGTTTGTTAGTTCTATTTGTGCCACTGCCTAGCTGTAGTTGTAGTTGTGTTTGTACATGTGATGGCACAGTTGGATGTAACTTTTTTGATGGCATGTGTTGTGTTTATCTGACTGACATACACATTTTGGGATGATTCTGTTCTGGTTGCTGTGTAATTGCTATGAGTGCATGGTTTGACTCTCCCCTTGACAGTGATGTGTGTGTGTTTTGTGGCAGAATATTGTGTACATTTGTTGTGTACTCACCAGGCTCTGGGATGTCTCTCTAGTCCATATACGCTCACTGGCGGAAGGATGGCCCGCACCTTCTCCTCCCAGGGCCTGAGGTATATTGGCTTGGCAGGAGGGCCACTGCCGGTGTATTGGCTGATGATGTAGTCTTTCTTGAGCAGGTCCCGCATCCTCCTGCGCACGTCATACCACCTGTTCTGGATGTCGGTCTTTGTGCGCAGACATGGTGATTGTGCGTTCACCCTGTTGATGATCCTCTCCCACATCTTGGTTTTCTGGGAGATGGGGGTCTGTTGGACCAGTGTGCCAAACAGCTGTGGCTCTACCCTGAGGATCTCGTCTACCATGACTTCCAATTCACAATCTAGGAACTTGTGATTCTTCTTGGGGGCATGGTGGTGAAGGTGAGTGATGTGTGTGTTGGTGTGCAGGTGAGGGTGTGTGAGTGTGTGTTTTGCTGGGTGTATGTGAGGTAGGTATTTGTTGGTGTGCTGATGGTGTGTGGCTTGTGTGAGGGATGAGCTGTGGGTGTGTGGTTGCTGTCTCTTGGGTGCTGGCAGTGGAATGGCATTTGCAAAGGATCATGGTTGTGATTTGTGTCCTTTATATGGGTGGAGTTGTGGGTGTGTCTTTGTTCTCTGTCCCCACCCCCCCAGTATTTATTGGCTTTGTAATTGCTTGTTTGGCCTTTTTTTGTGTAATTTTTCCTTTGTACTGTCTGCATGTTGGAAACGTTCTTGTGACCGAGTCGGACCCTGCATTTGTCTCGTACGGTGTTCTCCGTTTCGTTCACGCTGTGTTTGTGCAGTTTTCTATGCTGCGTACGCGATGGTCGCGGAGTATTGTGTTGCTTCGGCTCGGTTTTGTATGCGTGTCGGTCGTACGACTTGTCCTCCGTCCGACTCGGTCGTGGTTTTCGCGCCTTGCATCGTACTTTGCGGTTTGGAGTTCGCGTGTACGTTTCGGTCGGATTTGTTCCGGGTGCCTGTCGGTCGGTTCGATTCGCGTGTTTTTCCGGCCGGATTGCTGTTTTCCGTGCGGCTCGGTCGTTCGGCTTGGGTTCGGTACGTGTCGGTCGGATTTTGCACGCCTTGCATCGTACTTGGCGTGTCGGGCGCCACAGGTACGTGTCGGTCGGTATAATTTCCGGCTCCGAGTCGGTCGGTGCTTTTTCCGGCCCGAATCAGAATCGACCCCTTTGTGTGCCATTTTACAGCGGACCATGATCACCCTCAATGTGAAATTTGCATCATTCTTCTTCTGATTATTCTATCTAAAAGAGAGGACTCCATACTTTACTGGCCTCATTCAAACGTTGAATTTCCACTTATCATTGAACCATTCCTCCAGTCTGAGGTTCCACATTATCCCCAATAATTAACATTATGAGCTGCTATAAGGTTGCAGTCCTTTTGTACATGGTTTCCTGATGAAGGCACACAGCTGAAACACGCGTAGGATACAGATTCCCAAGAGCCATGCTAGAAATGATTGTCCTCTGAATACATTAATATGATTATTATTGTCTGTATGTTTGTGACATCAATTGTATTTTGTTAAATAATTTTTCATATATCAATGAATGACACTGTGTATATTATACATTTTATTTGGTCAAAGTAAGAATTTCCTTTTTGTCATCTGACCTCTTGAACCCAGTGTATACATACATACAGAGGACTATGGGCCATGTGTAGGTAGCTAAATACCGGTCGGTAACGGCCGAAATTCGGTAAATCTCCCGTTACCGACCGGTATTTAGGAAATTGAGATGTAGGAGGCCGGATTTAAGGAATCGGTAATTTACCGATTCGTTATTTTAAGGAATCGGTAAATTACCGATTCCTTAAATCCTATGTAGGGAGCACTCAAGTGAGTGCATTTTTGGTTTCAGGATTCGTTATTTACCACCAACTACAAGTTGGTGGTAAATACTGAATACCTTTTAAAAAGCAATTTTGTGCTTTTTTAAAAGTGCCATGTGGCAGACAAACATGCCCTTAGGGCATGTATCTGCGCCACATGTGCACACATGCACGATTCAGGGGTGCAACAGGGTGTTAATTTGACACCCTGCCACCCTTGAATATGCTCCCTCTATTACCGATTCGGCATTTACCGAATCGGTAATAGTGAATGGCTTCCCATTCATTCCTATGGGCCTCAAGGCCCATAGGAATGAATGGGAAGGTATTCCTTATTACCGATTCGGTAAATACCGAATCGGTAATACCGAATATTACCGAATCGGTAAAATTTACCGAATGTTTACCTATATTCTATTTACCGATTCTTAAATACCGAATCGGTAAAATTCGGTATTTAGGAATCGGTAAATAGAAATTACCTACATATGGCCCTATATGTTTTATTTTTGTTCGTGTATTTAGTTTAAATTATTCATATGTAAAAAATAATAATAAAAAATATTTTTGATATTACTGAACGGAGGTTGCATGTATATGTTTTTTATATTGTTCAGGTCCATTATTATTTTCATTGTTCCTAAAATTGTGATAATTACACACTAGAACCTTGAGGGACGCCTTGACCTACCGCCAATGAAGACGAAAGACTGTTCGCTATTTTGATCATTTGGGATCTGTCCGAGAGGAATGAGGCAAACCATTTAAGCACGGTGCCTTCCAAACCCATTCTCTGTTGAAGAGTGTTGAGGAGGGTGTTGTGATTAACAGTGTCAAAGGCTGCAGAAAGGTCTAGAAGAATCAGAAGACAAGACTCCCCTGAATCGAGTATATGCAGCGCATCGTCGATCACTTGCAGCAGGGCTGTTTCAGTGCTGCAGTTTTGAATGAAACCAGACTGGAAATTATCAAGAAGATTATTATCCTTAATATGCAGGGAAAGTTGTTTCGCTACACATCTTTCTGTGATTTTCGCAAGAAACGGGAGGTTAGTGATGGGGCGGAAGTTGTTGAGGTCGTTCGCATCAGAGGAGGGTTTTTTAAGAAGTGGGGTAACCTGTCCTGTTTTAAGGGCAACAGGAAGGGAGCCTTGGCTGAGGAAGAGGTTAACCAGACTGGTCCAATAGGAAAGAGTATGGGTGTAGAAATCAATGGCAATGTCACACGGGATGGGGACAAAAGCATGGTTAGAGGGCTTTGTTTTGAGAATGCATTTGAGGAGGGCATCTTCAGAGATGGCGTCAAAGTTCTGCCAAATGACTAAGGATTTGCGCTCCTCTGGGGGGGGGGGGTAGGATGAATGACCTGATCCACCAGTGATTTCACTTTTTCATCAAAAAATATAGCAAATTCTGCTGCTTTCTTTGTAGAATCGTCAGGCTTGATGGTTGGGGTAGAGTAGTTAGGCTTTTTGATGAGGTCAAATAGTTTTTTGGGTCTGTTTTTGGCTGAGTCAAGGAGGGTTCTGAAGTGTGAAGCTTTTTCATGGAAGATGTGTTTGTGGTAATTTGATCTTGCTGTACGTAGAATAGAAAGATTAGTGGTGGATGGAGATTGTCTCCATTGTTTCTCCAGGATTCTCAGGTTCTTCCTTTCTTCATAAAGGGATTTATTGAACCATGGTGCTGAAGGAATAGGCCTTTTCCTTTTGCTTTGGAGTGGAGCGACATTATCGATTTCGACTGCAAGGACTGAGAGCCATTGGGAGGTAAGATCGTTGACATCCAAGTTAGGGTCTAGCCTTGGAAGTGATAGCATAGCAGAAACACAAAGAGTGTCAAGGTCAATGTTTTTGGTGTTACGGAACCAGGTAGTAGTCCTTTTAGGTTGGCCAAGAGATATAGAGTGTGATAGGTGAAGAGAGAAGGGGATGAGGACGTGGTCAGACCAGTCTATAGGGATAGCAATAGTAAGCATGTCTGCTTTAGATATAACAAGGTCCAGAATTGAGCCCTTAGAGTTTGTTGTTTCAGTACAGTGTTGGATAAGATCATTTGCTGAGAGAAAAAGTGGCAAGCCTATTGGCAGCAGAGTCTTCCAAAGAGCCCAAGTGAAGATTGAAGTCTCCCAGGAAGATCTGTCTGTCACTTTGAGAGTATTGGTCGCTGATGAAGTCGGTGAGTTCCTCCAAAAAAGAAGAGCAGTCACCGGGCGGGTGATAAATGGCATGAAATCTGAAGGGTGAGCAGTGTTGCACTTGAAGCACCAGAGACAGGCATATTAGGAAAAGCCTTAAGTTGAAGGGAGTTTCTGAAGATGATTGCAACACCTCCCCCAACTTTGTCTGTTCTGTCATTTCTAAGGATAGAATAGTCGGTGGGTAACAGAAGATCAAGCATAGAATGAGAGGTGTTGTTGAACCAGGTCTCAGTGAGGAAGAGCATGTCAAGATTGTGGAGAATGATGGTGTCAGAAATTTCCAGTTTGTGTTTAATTGCAGATCTGCAGTTGTGGAGCAAACAGCGCAACTCAGACGAGACTGTTTTGGTTACGGGGGCCATTGGGCTTTTAGGGGTGATGGGGATAATGTTCTTGTAAGAGGGTACCAGGGTAGAATAAGCTGAAGATTAGTTCTGACAGAAGATATGGTCGGAATAGTGTACAGAGTAGACTTACTTGGAGATGAAAGTGGAAGGGGGTGGCGTTGGAAGTCTTGTAGCTAGCCAGTAAGTTAGCGATGTCTGCAGAAGACAGATTGTGATCGGCTTTTTTGGGGTGCGGGAGCAAGGTACTCCTCGGGAGTTTGGGGAAGTGAGCATTTGCCAAGGGAATTGGGGTGTTTGTAAAGTTGGATATCTTAGTGCTTAGGAGTGAGATGGAAGCTTCAAGCTGGGAAATAGAGGAGATGAGAAATCCTAATTTATTTTCCAGAGAGAGTAGGGCTGAGCACGGAAAGTTAGGTGGCTCTATGGATACAGGAGGGAGTGCAATTGGCGAGGGAGGGCAGGGAGAGGTGGGGGTGGGGGGGGTATTGGGGTGCAGGAGTAAAGATGGGGATAGATGGTGGTTGAGAGAGGTTGTTGGTGCATCTGAGGTTGAAAGAGAGTTATCATTGCTGATGTTGAACAGAGGAGAAGAATTGAGATCATATTTAGGAGGAGACAGGTGAGGAACGAGGAGGGAGGGCGGAATGCAGGGAGGGGAAAGAGGGGAGTCATAGAATGGCAGGAGGTTTGGGAAGAAGAGAGGAGAAGGGGCTGGAAAGGTCCCGTGAGCTAGGAGAGGTGAATGTGAAGGGACAGGCACCAGGCAGAGTGAGGGGGATTGGGCTAGAGGGTAGTTGAAGAAAGAATATGGTTCTGCTAGGTCAGAGGGAGGGAAAATGAGGGGATTACCAAGGGGGGATAGAGGGTTGAGCAGCATTACAGGAGGAATGGGAGGATAAAGAGAGATGCAAGGGGTTTGTGAAGAATTCAGGGTACAAGGAGAGGGGGGAGCGGGTAGGGAAGAAGAGAAGGGGAGAAAAAGGGGGAAAGTATGGACAGTTAACTGGGAGATCAGGTTGTAGGAAAGGTGGACTAAATAAGGGGGAGGTGGGCAGGGTTAGGTGGGAGGAGGTAACATTGGAATACCGGGACGGTGCAGAGTGGAAAAGGAGAGTGTTAGCTAGAGGTATGGCTGGCGTGTTGAGGGGAAGCTAACAATGGGAGGGGGGAAGAATGGGAGAGGAGGGAGCAGGGGAAGGGGGGGCAGAGGGTCGGCCTGTGCCTCCCAGGAGAGCGGCCTATTGGAGTATAGGGGGGTCATGGGAGGAGATAGGGAGTAAAGGGTGGAGCTAGATGAAGAATCAAGGGAGATCACAGTCGAAGGGGTGGGGAGTAGGGAAGGGAAAAGATGGTCAAAGAGAGAGAAACAGGTGTCTTTAGCTTGGATCAAGACAGTACCATTGTTATATAGTGAAATAGTGAGTGAGCCATTAAAACAAGTAGAGGGGGACATTTTTAGCTGTTGTCCATGTGGGATAGATGAGGAGGAGGTGACGTTGAAGGAGTTATAGAAGCTGGTGGACCAGGAAGGGATGTCGTGAGTGAAAAAAATGAAATCGTTTTTGAGCCTCCCATAACGACCATTATGGAATTGGTCAACAAAGAGGGAATCAGGAAATTGTTCAATGGCGTTATGCTTGAACCGTTTTGCTGAAGCTTTAGACAGATTAGGGGGATAAATGATTTTGAAGCAGTTAACTCCAGACTTAACTCGAGTGGTGGCCATGTTAGGGAAATGGGGAGGAGGAGGGTGGTGGTGGGAAGAGGAAGGTGCTGCTAGGGTAGCGACAGTGAAAAGAAGTATAAGAAGAAGAGGGCACATATTCCGGTAATCGAATGAAATTATCCGATTACTGTGAGGTCAAGAGGCGTCCAGGTTAGCAGGGCAAAAGTCTCTGGCCCAACCAAACATTTACTGCGGCTTCAAGGTGGGATATTAGGCCCTTAGTAATGCAATCGGGGGACAAGGGTCACAGTATGTGTTAAATCATGTCGGCATTTTGGGTTCAGGCATAGTCAGGCGAGTGAGGTAGGCACCCAGTTGGATGAGAAACAAAAAACGGTAGGGTTATCAAGGTAAAGTAACCAGGTTGTCCGGTAAATCAAGTGTCAAAAGAAGTTTTAGGTGGATAGCTGCTCAGAGGACGCCTGTCGGAAACACAGTTGCGAGGAAACGATCTTTGGCCGCTAATTTTAGGTCCAGGCATTTATACGTTGTGAAAACACCTAAACTACTGTTCAAATATGGCCGAATTTAAAGGATCAATAGAATTCTTCCTTAAATAATGGGTTAGGAGTCTTTCATCAGTTTCAACAAAATTGTGCCTGCCAAGGAAAGACAAAGTCCTACTTCAGTTTTTATAACCTGAGCTTGGCGAGTCCTCTTTCCCTTTCACTAGAGCTGCAGATTGCTATCTTGGGAAGCCAGGTCTGTAGGGAGGTGGATGGGAGGTTTCCAAAATGGAGGGCAGGCTGTGACCCAATGCATAGCACCTCGACCCAGGGTGTACAATTAGTGGGAAAAATCCATGTGTCACTAGCGCCGCTGGCGCCAAAAGGTCAAATCACCAAAAACATCTCACCCATCGACAGGCTATCGCTGTCTCGCCAGGGTCCCAAGGCAAGAGCAGTACAGGCGGACCTCTGCACTCACCGAGCCGTGACGTCACTGCCCTAACCCGCCCGTTCTCCCGGGAGAACACGGGCAAAGGAAGAGGCCGCCACTCGAGACAATCAATCTTCAGCCATGTCTAGCAGGGGAGCTACACAACATTGCAAGGAGCGACCTCGGGCTCCGGTGGTCCTCACCCGGCAGCTCCTCCTCAGTCGCGATTCCACAGGGTCACCGGCCGGCCGTCTGCAAGGTGGAAGTGAGCTCGATCACGGGACGGACACGATCGCGGGGCCAGGCATCCACCTCTGACTCATCACGACCCTTAAAGGGAGCCTCGCCAGCGAAAGGCGGGCTGATGACCGCAAAGGGCTATCCACCCCCGCAGGTCCAGGAGGTCTTAGCCCCTGACTCAGCAGTCACCCTGGCAGCTTCGACCATTGGAGGGTCGCCCGCGAGGGAAAGGCAACCACGAGGGATCAACCACCCTCGCAGGTCCGGGCAGAAAACCACCCCCGCAGGTCCAGGCAGAAACAGCGGAGATTCTGCCCCAATCCAGGTGGGAGGCAGCAGAGGCAAATGGGCACACACGCAGTAGGTCGTCTACTCACTTAGGCTCATCACTTATGCCCTAGAAGAATATGGTGAGAATACTCATCCTGAAATAATATGTGGAAAATCATCCGTTATACAACTAGACATTAAATTGTCAAAAATCACAAAAATTAAATCTATTGACAACCAGCCTTAGTTTCTAAAGGTATTAATAGAACATCATAAAGTGTTAACCCCAACATTGGACACAGGTGGAAACTGTCACATACGTTGCTTTCTTACATGAAACAAAATCTTCGCTGCAGTTTCCTGACTTCCAAGTCTGTAGCGCCATCTACTGGACAAACCACCCTCATCATCAACTCCAGCACCTTCATCTTCTTAGAAGACCCGAACTATCAACTGGAATAATGTTCCGACCATAACTTGATCTCTATCCTGAGAAATGTCAGGAACGAGATACAGGAGACCCACCATCTCGGACGCCTAGCTGCTGAAAAAATATACCATATTTAGGGGGTTTGCATCCTCTCAGCCCATGACCCAAACACACCAGCGACCTGACGGAAGACATCAAGAACTTCAATGACTGGATCACTGTTTGTGCCAACTCACAGGCCCCCCTCAAACGCAGCAAAACAGCAAGAACACGAACACCAGCCAGACAGGTACACAGAAGAACTAAGGCACATGAAACTATATAGTAAGCAACAGGAGCACAAGTGGACAGTGAACCAAGACTCTGCAGACAAAAACATGTTCAAATCGGCCCTGAGATGCTACCACCAGCAAATCTAGAAGACCAAGCGCAAAGCCCTAACAGATCGCATCAACGCCAGCAGCAGCAAGGAAATATCCACTGTCATCAAAATGTTCACTGTATCTGCTGCTATTTCCACTAACATCACCTCCTCTAAAGATCGCCACAACATTCTATTGGACTTCTTCTGCAACAAGCTCATATCCATATACAGCAACTTCGATCCTCAAAGAGACCCCCCTCAACAGACACCTCACCAACCGCCAACTCCTAGATGTCACACTGTCCGGGTTCTGACCCAACCACAGCACGGAGACAGCAATCATTGCTGCAACAGACAACATCCACATGATTCTGGACAGAGGAGAGACTGCAGCCCTCATCCTTCTGGACCTCTCGGCAGCCTTCAACATGTTCCTTTATAACAGAAAGAACTCAAACGCTCAGCCTAACACTGAACAACACAGTATCTCATAAACTCATTTCGCGAGTGCCTAAAAGGTTCATCACTCAGTCCTACCCTGTTCAACACAAATTTGATTCCACAAACCAATGTCATCCACAGCGACTATATCAACATCCCCTGAAACGCTGATGACACACAACTCATACTGTCACTCTTGGACAAAAGCTCCAATAATAGGAATAAGCTGACAGCCTCCATGACTGAGGTTGCCACCTGGATGAAGTCCAACCGTCTCAAGCTGAACACCAACAATACAGAATTAGTGATCTTCGGAGAAAAAGAACGCACCCTAGGATTCCACCGGGTGGCCGGCTGATCTCGGACTCACACCTAGACCCACCTCCCACGAAAGGAACCTTGGGATCATCACTGACAACAAGCTGGGTATGTCCACACAAGTCTACGCTGTCATAGCTTCCTGCTTCCACACCCTGTGGATGCTGAGGAAGACCTTCAAATTGCCCCCAAGGAACACCAGAAAAACTCTCCCTCATGCCTTCGTCACCAACAGGACTACGGGAATGCCCTCTACGCTGGAGTCACCAAGCAACTCACCACGAGACTGCAAACCATCTAGAACAGGGCAGGCAGACCCATCCTCAACCTTCCACACAGGACTCAAATTACACCACACATCAGGGAACACCCCTGGCTCCCAATACAGGATACCCTCACGGGTGATAGCCGGCTCTGTAAGTACACATGACATACCAGAAGTACACCAGCAAGAGGGCACGTCAGAAACCTATCATAGGATTCAGCAAGGAAAGGAGAAATTTAGTAGAACATATAATTTCATTTAATAACAAAGTTGTTGTCTGTACACTGAGATGTACACAAGTTTATAAAATTGTTATTTTCATATTTTTACTTGTAAGAGGTATACGTAACACATAAATTCTATGGGCCTGATTCACAGAACTAACTTACGTCAAAAACGTAAAGTTAGTACTTTTTGGTATTTACAGAATACACTTACTCATTTTGGTATTCACAGAATGAACTTACTCATTTCGGTATTCACAGAAGTTAGTAGTCCTAACTTTAGGACTCCTAAATGCCTTCTGTGAATACCGAAAGTCTTAAAGTTAGGATTTTTCTCAGTTTAGGAGTAGTAAAGTTAGGACTCCTAACTTTAGGACTCCTAAATGCCTTCTGTGAATACCGAAAGTCTTAAAGTTAGGATTTTTCTCAGTTTAGGAGTAGTAAAGTTAGGACTCCTAACTTTACTACTCCTAAACTGAGAAAAATCCTAACTTTAAGACTTTCGCTATTCACAGAAGGCATTTAGGAGTTCTAAAGTTAGGACTACTAACTTCTGTGAATACCGAAATGAGTAAGTTCATTCTGTGAATACCAAAAAGTACTAACTTTACGTTTTTGACGTAAGTTAGTTCTGTGAATCAGGCCCCATATGATCAAGTTTAATCGTTATCAGTTTAGATCTCAATGACATTTTTTTTCCATGCAAGTCCCAGCAATAATTCTCTGGTACAATGCCCAGCTTTATAATAGGTGCTGGCAAGGTTTACTATCACACACATTTGCACCACATAACCCTCCAGGGATTAAAGACAGAACTCACAGGGATCAGTGGGTAAGGAACTTTATTATATGTTGCCAAACAAAAAGACAGATGCTTCTCAAGCAGACTAGGTGTTGAACATCACTACGTTCCAAGGTGGTTCGAATGCGTCACAAATATACATTACTTGTCTGAGTCCTTTTATTGCATAAAATGCTGTAATATAAGAACCCATATTTCAGAGCGAACAGTGAAGTATAGGAAATAATTCAAGGCTGGCCAGGAAGTATAGGAAATATTTCACGGCTGCCAGTGAAATACGAATTTCATTACCATAATGACAACCTCAATCCAATCTGCAGGGTTTTAGATTGTTTGGGTACTAGGATTATGCGGCATGGGGAACCAAATTATGTGGCATGGTGTTCCTAATTATCTTGCAACAAATGTAAATGATGGTGAACATTCGTAGGCAGTATTATTTTCATCTATTCAGCAAACATTTTTTGTCAGATCTGCATATTTTGCAACATATGCAGCAAATTGAGTGTCAAATAAAGCAAATCCAAATTTCTGTGGTAAAAGCTGCGCCCACACAATCACATAATACTCTGTCTCTCATCATTGTCCACTGTTTAAGCAACAATTTATTCATGAAAGGTAAATTCAAATATTCTAATTGCTATCGGTGCCCATTGTTAGCTGTAATTTGAAGAAAACAGTTTTTTTAAGATATCAAGCCCCAAATTAAACATGTAATATAAAAAATACAAAATGGGTACCATATTGCCATCTGGGGCCTCTGGTGACATTTACAAGGTCTACATGTGTAGATTTACTGCAAGTAAACTTAATCTTACACTTTTGAGTAACTTCATTACTTTTGGCGATTTACCATTTACAAGAGTAAAGTTATTCAAAAGGATAGAATTACATGTCCCCACCACCTGAAATGGGGAACGGAGGCAGAAAAAAGTATGACTGGAGAGCTACTAGCAGTAGTGACTTTATGCCCATATTTGAAGTTCCACACACTTGGCAGAGGCTGCCACAATATTGAAAATCTCTATATGGTTAATGTATAGGTAAAAGTTTAAAAGTTTATTAAACTTTTTTAAAAATTAGGAAAATAATTCATATTAAATATTCATGTTTTATTAATATATTTGTATTTTGAATGGACAATATAAAAAGTTACAGCATTAATAGCTTACTTTAAAATTTTTAAAAGTGAATATTTTGAATATTAAATTAAAATCAATTTTTTTTACGTTTAAATTAAGTATGTTAATATATAATGTATCAAAAATTATTAAGAGTTATGTACAGAATTAATTACAAATGATGTAATTATTTTAATAAAAATGAATATTACAATGTACATTATTTTTTAAAACTAAAAAAGGTTATAACAATATTTTAAAATAAAATAATAAATAGATATTTTTAACATTAAATTATTATTTATTTTGCTCTTTATTTAATTTTTTGCATTTGGAACACGAAGTAACAGAGATACTTACAGTCATTATACAACAAAATATTGTGAAGAGGTTCATACTGTTTGACAGTATCAAACAATAACTACATAGCAGTCAGGGTGATCTCTCATATACATGTGTTCAGGTGTGGTGTGTAGTGGAACCTCACAAAGGCGCATGCATCACCAATAACTGAGGGGGGGTGTTAGAACTGGGGGTCTCTAGTTGGCTGAGGTATGTACCTTAGTCCAAATAGGGACCCTTGCTTCTAGTCAGGGTAAGGAGGGACACACCCTTAGATAACCCCTGCTCACCCCTTGGTAGCTTGGCACGAGCAGCCAGGCTTATCTCCAAGGCAATGTGTAAAGTATTTGCAACCACATCCCAGTGACACAGTGATAACACCACAAATGGACACCACACTGGTTTCATAAAAATAGCAGTATCTTTATAAAAAGGAATACTATGAGACCCATCGATAGAAAACCAACATATGCGTATGCGTAATAATTCACTTAGCTGGTTATTAGGCCAGCAATCACTTGTAGGTTCTTGCGGTATTAATGAGCAATTTACGATCTCTAATGCAGTCCTAATGCAATGCTATCAGGCACGGCCCGTGGTAGGAGTGCCGGTCGGGCGGTGACGTGGGGCGGGGGAGGCGCAGGATGGGGGGTAGTAAACTACGGATTAAGGCCGAATACAGGTAAGTGAACATTTAAATAAATAAAACTTATTTCGTTGCGCGCACTGCATCGCATTTGGCGATGCAGCGCTCACAACGAAATTCGTTTTATTTATTTAAATATTCACTTACCTGTATTCGGCCTTAATCCGTAGTTTACTATCCCTCACCCTGCCCCGCCCCCGCCCCACGTCACCGCCCGACCGGCACTCCTACCAAGGGCCGTGCCTGAATGCTATGCAGTTCGTATTGCAGCTCGTAATGTAATACTAGGACAGTCCTTAATGCAAGAATCAGGCAGTTCGTAATGCAATAATAATGCGATTCGTAATGCAAGAATCAGGCAGTTCGGAATACAATAATAATGCGGTTCGTGATGCAAGAATCAGGCAGTTCGTAATGCAATAATAATGCGAATCATAATACAAGAAGCAGGCAGTTCGTAATGCAATCTATGCGATCAACTCGGGCACCACTAGGCCCCAACAGCAGAGACAACGGTCATAGGCTTACAAGGGCGGCCCCGGTCCTGCTGGGCCGGTCCGGGCCGCTCGGGGACTCAGCGCGTCTAACGCGGAGCAGCGGGAGAGAGCTCGGAGCACTCCTGTACTCCTCCTGCACGCCTCCCAAGGCCACACACGCTTGCGGCTCCTGACCGGAGTCCAAGCCTTACCTGGGGGGGGTGCGCTGTCTCGCTCTCTCTCTCTACCCACTCGTAGGACGTCCTGCTGGGCGATCCTGATTACGTTGCGGCTCTGTTGCTAGGCGACAATGTAGTCGGACAGGTTACGGTGCGGCCTTCTCCGTCGTTGATGATCTTGGGCAGATTCCTTTCGACGAACAACTATCACGATCCCTTTCACCTTGTAGCTTCCTTAGCCCCAAGAAATCCTTTAGCACGTTGCAGCTTGGGCCGGCAACGGTGATCCTCACTCACAGCCTCAGTTACGATGACGGCTTGGGCCACAAACAGCAATACAGCAGCGTGGACGATGTTTCACGCTGCGGGGCAATGCGATCCCGGGGCACCTCATAACAGTACCACGGACCACACGGCAGTCTCAGGCGTGGAAGAGCACCACGCACACAGCGTCACTGAGACACAGTCCTCAGTTTCAAGTGCCCCGTTAGCACGTTGCGGCTCGGGCCGGCGGCGGAGATCTTTTACTCACAGCCTCCGTTACGATGACGGCTCGGGCCACAAACAGCAATACAGCAGCGTGGACGATGTTTCAAGCTGCGGGGGCAATGCGATCCCGGGGCACCTCGTAAACAGTACCACGAACCACACGGCAGCCTCAGGCGTGCAAGAGCACCACGCACACAGCGTCGCTGAGACACAGTTCTTAGTTTCACACAATCCTGTGGCACGTTGCGGCTCGGGCCAGCGGTGGTGATCCTTCCTCAAAGCCTCAGGTACGATGACGGCTTGGGCCACAACAGCAAGGCAGCAGCGTGGACGATGTTTCAAAATGTGGGGGCAGTGCGATCACGGGCACCTCGTAGACCGTACCACGGACCACACAGAAGTCTCAGGCGTGCAAGAGCACCACGCACACAGCGTCGCTGAGACACGGTTGGAAACTTTTGTGTTCCTGAGTTTCCACAACAGGGGACCAGCTCTCCTCAGGCCCTTGGAGACACGCTACTTCAGGACACAGCACACAGCAAAGTCCTCACAAGCAGGGGGACACAGCACACAGCAAAGTCCCTTGTCCTCTCCTTAGTCAAACCAGCAAACTGCAGGCCAGCCCAAGAACACACAGAAAGGGCAGTCCTTCTCTTCAGTCTCTTCAGCTGTTCTTCTTTGGCAGAGGTTCCTCTTGAGCACCAACTAGGTTCAATCCTTGTTCAATATGGATTTCAGTCTTTTGCTCAGGGGGTTCAGCTCTTACATTTATACCCCTAAATGCCTTTGAATTCTTTGTGTTCAGGGGGCTCTGACCTCGGTCCAAAACCAGACCTGGGTGTCTTCCTGCCAGTGCACACCCTCCTCCTTTGATAGTCAGGGTCTGGGGCCCAGATGCTCAGCAGGAGGTGGAGCCATCCTTTTGTGGCAGCAACACAGCCCTCTTCACATCCAGGGGGCTACTCCTCCCCCTCACATCAAATGCAGGCCAGCCTGTTGCTGTCTCACCTTCTCCCCACTGGGGTCAGGACACTTCCCAGACCCTGTCACGTCTAAACCCAGGCAGGCAATATACAGCCAGGCAGAGGCACACAGGATGGTTTAAGACAAGAAACCAGCCACTTCTGAAAGCGTGGTTTCTAAACACACAATTCAAAAACCATCTTCACAAAAAGATGTGTTATTAAATTCAGGCACACTAAACTCCATCTCTCCATCTTATGCCTATGGGAAGATATGCTGAAAACATGGGACATAGCATGCCCCATTCTGTCCTATGGGCAAGATGGCCTTGCAACAGTGAAAAACGAATTTGGCAGTACTTCACTGTCAGGACATGGTACACACCTCAGTACATGTCCTACCTTTCACATACACTGCCCCCTGCCCAGGGGGGTACCTTGGCCTACTATAGGGGTGTCTGATGTGCATAAAAAGGGAAGGTAAGGCCTGGCAAGTGGGTGCACTTGTCAGGACAACAAGGCAGTTAACAAACTGCGCGCAGGCACTGCAGTGGCAGGACTGAGATCTCTCTTTAGGGCTACTTGTGTGGGTGGCACAATTAGTGCTGCAGGCCCACTAGTAGCATTTGCATTACCAGCCCTGGCACACATAGTGCACTTTACTAGGGACTTCACTAGTAAGGCAAACATACCAATTATGGACAACCAATTACCATAACACTTTATACAGGGAGCACTTGCACTTTGACGCTGATCAGCAGTGGCAAAGTGCCCAAAGCATCTAAGTCGGCAACATTATGTCAGAAAAAGGTCTAGGAGGAAGGCAAAAAGTTTAAGGAACTTTAGCCAAAAAGGGCCAAGTCCAACAGGGGGTATCCCATTGGCATCCCATAGTGCCCTGAGGGGAGTGTGGTACACCCGAGGGGAAAGTGGAGCAGGTAGGGCCGTGCAGGGGCCATCAGGATGATGGGTGTCAGACATATATCACCCCCTAACATGCCGTGTGGATGGTATAGGGTGTCTCTCAGTCCATGGTGGCCAGAGATCATACACCTCAGCTTCCCACTGGAAATGTTTAGGGTGATCTGGCAAGCAGGGGCTGCGAAAAAGGAAGGGGGAGTTCTAAAACACATTTTCCCCATGCAATTTTCCATAAGAAAATTGAACAGCTATTCAGAAAAAACATATGACTAGAATTACATCAAATTTGGCAGAAAGCTAGATCTATACCCAGAAAGCGTGCTTATTGTGATTTAGTGCAAATATGTTCAGTAGGTTTTGAGAAATGAAGGTTCAAAATTAATGTATATTTCATGCCTTTAAACCTTGTTTTTGTCTTGACACATTGGCTGGCTGTTCAAGGACAGAGGTTACCTGTCAGTTTGTCTTTTTATTAAGTGTTGCTTATCTGTTCCTGGAAAATGTTTTTTTACTTTTTTTATAGTTAGTGCTTTTTGTCAAGTGAGTTATCTGAAAATAATTGTGAAACAAAAGGCTGTAAAATGTCTTTTTTTTCTAACACAACATTTAAACAACTTGTAAATTAATTGTACAATTATTTTAAAATATGTCAGGAATTATGAAAGAACTTGTTTTGTAATTCAGATGTGTGATGCAAGCAAAGATTCACATAGGTGCAAAACAAATCCGAACACTTAACTTGGTGATGTGCAAATGACAAATATCTGCAGAAATTCGATTTCCAGACATTGTACACTACATAGTTTTAAAGCCACATGTCAGTGGGAAATTCTGTGGGCATTTTAATGTAAAATCCGCTGATGGCAAAAGACAGTGTGCTGCTACTTAATGCCCTAATGTATTTATTAAAAGTGACAGTTTTTAAACATGAGTTGAGAAACATTCCTGCCCCCACACTGATGACAATGCGGTTAATGAACTGAGGCAAGTCAGCGGTCATGTGTACCCTATATGTGGCTAGATTTGTATTATATATGGAGCAAAGGTTTAGTCATTTACCAAACAAGAGTTTTCTGTACAGGAGACATGCTGAACTCACGTATTTGAAGGTGCTCTCATATGTGATAAAGAAGAAAATGGCGTCTCAGTGAATTAAAATGCTTGCCCAGGATCACATAATTTGAAACCAGTTTATGGGTCAAGAGCATCATAATTAGGTCGAGTAGATTATTTATGTTACTAGACCTGCAGGTCTAGTAATATTTTAGGATTTTTCAAGGCCTGCTAAAAAATCCTTTCAAATCACTGAAAAATCATAAGTTAAAGTAACTTCATAATAATAAGATGAAATGTCAGTTAAAACAAAAAGTTTTAAACTATAAAAACCACTAAAATTATTCACCAGTTATAGTTAACTGAGGAAACAATTTAATCATGCCCACCCCATGCACCGTACATGACCACATATTACATCCCTCATGACATGTTGTATGACATCACAAATCACTTCACTGAAGACATCTAAAATCACTTCACTGAAGACAACACTGCATGATGGGAGCACAAGTTATAGTTTCTTCAGGACAGGTATATTTGGATAAAATGTGTGAAACCCCTGGACAGAATATTTGTTTTATGATATCAAAAGGTCATAAAATTGTGTTGATCTCAACCACTGTAATGGTATATGTGAACTCTAGGTAGAAAGTATAGATCATATTCAGCCAGATATATGAGAGGACTATGAATGAGGGTGAGGTACAAACCTAGATTCCCATTTACAGCACTACTGCCACTCTCTGCTGGGAGGGTCAGGCACTCTCATCCACATTTCCAGGTTAACACTCAGGAAATGTCATTAATAACACAGGCTAACTCACGCGTGCTGTTACAAAACAAGCGGAACAACGCTAGCCTTAACCACGTATATGCCTTAACCAGGCATATATGTGGTTAAGGCAGTTAGCGCTCTAGATGCAGAGTGGATGGGCGGGGAGAGGAACAGGAAGCATCTGGACAGGAAGGAACAGGACGCGGCTTGGTAAGTAGGGCTGGGGCCGGGTTTTAGGGCTCAGGGTGGGGCAGTTTTCAGGGCTGGGGGCCAGTTTTTATGGCTCAGGGTGGGGGGCCTGGCATAGGGTAGTTTTATGGGCTGGGGGCTGAGTTTTAGGGCTCAGGGTGGGGTGGTCGGTTCGTTTTTAGGGTTGGGGGACGGGTTTTAGGGCTCAGGGTAGGGGAGTTGGAGTGTGATCTTTACCACGCATGTATTTACCAATCATGCCTTTACAACGAAATTCATTGTAAAGGCATGCGTGGTAAAGGCATGCGTGGTAAAGACGCGGTCATGGTTGAGGCTGCGTTGTTTAGGCATGCGTTTTTAAGGCAAGCATTGTTCTGTCATACAACCTAATACTCACTTGTTGAGATACTCTTCTTGCTTTCTTCATTCTTGGAGACACAAGAGTGTCTGAACTGATGGTCTCTTGGAAAAGCCTTGTATAATCTATTGGGCTCGATGGATCGGCTGTCTGCAAAAAATAATATTTCCCTGTTACAAATACTTGCATTTTACAAACTCTGAAATATGAGATAACCAGTGCCACCATACAGTACAGCCATACTAGCAGAGCTAGCTGTTTGACCAATCAGGAAACTTGGGCCAAGAGTGAAGGGTATTCACACATTGATTTGCACAGTGAGTTAGATTATTTCTCTGGGGATTACATAGCAAACAGGGCAATGCTATGGTTTAAACATTCACTTTTTAAAAAGAAAATTAGTCAGTTAGAACACTTAAAAGCACAAAGAAGTCTGATCTGAGGGGTCCATTATAGTAAAACCAAAGGGGATGATGGACGGAGTGTTGAACATTGCAAGCACTCACCCCCAGTCAACTGATCTGGGTTTAATCCATCATCATTCTTTAGCTCACTCCGCCACCCCAGTTCAGACATGGCCATATGCAAATTAGTCTGACCCTGTGCCTCATGGGAACAGTCCAGCCCGAACTGCCAAGCCATGTCTTCCCTGGACCAGAAACAAGCATCCTGGGACCGGTTTCTGGCTTACAGCCGTCATCAGCCAGGCTATCTTGAATCCAGTGGCAAAGTGAGCAAGGGACCCACGTCTGGGCACACCCTGCCAACTTAGGGCGAACATAGCAAAACCAAAGGGGATGATGGACGGAGTGTTGAACATTGCAAGCACTCACCCCCAGTCAACTGATCTGGGTTTAATCCATCATCATTCTTTAGCTCACTCCGCCACCCCAGTTCAGACATGGCCATATGCAAATCAGTCTGACCCTGTGCCTCATGGGAACAGTCCAGCCCGAACTGCCAAGCCATGTCTTCCCTGGACCAGAAACAAGCATCCTGGGACCGGTTTCTGGCTTACAGCCGTCATCAGCCAGGCTATCTTGAATCCAGTGGCAAAGTGAGCAAGGGACCCACGTCTGGGCATACCCTGCCAACTTAGGGCGAACATAGCAAAACCAAAGGGGATGATGGACCGAGTGTTGAACATTGCAAGCACTCACCCCCAGTCAACTGATCTGGGTCCATTATAGTGCCTTTTACTTTTTGACAATTTAATTAAGGTTTAACTTTCATAGCAGGTCATTCCAACTTACAGATGTTTTCCATGATGTATGGGGTCTTAAATGTCAGTCATTTGAACTAACATTTCTATACCAACCATATAGAGTACACCATCAAAGTGGAGGTAGAACTTACCTTAGAGGGTTCATTACTGTTATTTGTGAATTCACATAACTAAGGAAATAAGCTCACAGAGTGGCGGGCGGTGATGACTGAACAAAGCTTCAATGGACACCGATTTGGGAAGTAACATGAATAAGGCATTTTCTGACATCTCCTCTTCCACATACTAAATTTGACATCTTTTTTCTCATCACCCTCTCTATAGATTATATTAGGGTGCCCTAAAAATAGTTTTGGTATGAGAATTCAGTTTTAGAAGATGAAAGGCATGAGGATCCTACCCTGCTACTGTTAACACCTCACTTGGGGTTTCCCTAAAAAGATGGTTACTTGAAACAGACATTTTATAACTGAACCATCCTTAATGCACCCAGGTATCTGTTTTAATTAATTAAGATACATTGGGAGGTTGTATCAGAGTAAAAAAAAAAAAAAAGAAAAACCACAATAAGCACTACTTAGTCCGCCCTATGTATATTTGTAAATTTATAATATATTACCTCACTAACTTCACAACTTATAAAACTGTACATTTCATGTAAGGTTTGTAGCCTAACTGTTTAATGAACAAGTTACTGACCTTCAGTAACGCCTTATCTGGTAGAGACTCTATCTAGCCGCAGATTCCTTACCTTAGAATTATCTCTAGACGTCAGACTGAATCCGGAACGTTTTTGTGAGCACTACCCTGCGCACTCGTAGGTGATGATGTTCGGCTCCGCATTGCGTCATTCGTGCTGGAAGTGACGTTTGCGGTGCATATATAGGGGCCACATGGGCGCGCTGACGTCAGATATTTTTCATGACTTTCTACACCAGAAGTGCAGAGCCACGAAGTACACTGACCACTGGTGTGGAAAACTAGGGCCCTGAAAGGGGAAAACCCTGTCTCTAGATATCAGTTCGCAAAGTGGGGAAGATAGGTGGGTTAGTTAGGAATCTACGGCTAGAGTCTCTACCAGATAAGACGTTACCGAAGGTAAGTAAATTGTTCATCTGATAGAGACTTCTAGCCACAGATTCCTTACCTTAGAATAGATAGCCAAGCAATAGCTCCCCAGAGGTGGGCCTGTGAACCAATTTCACGCATGGAAGTCCTACAGGACTGAACGGGCAGGCAGTGGTATTTTGTAAATGTGTGCTAGGAAGCCCATGTTACTGCCTGGCAGATGTCCAGGACCAGAACTCTGCGTGCTAATGCAATGGTTGCAGCATTTGCTGTGGTGGAATGAGCATGCAAACCCTCAGGGAGTTGCTTCTTAGCCAATATGTAGAAAATGTTAATGTAGAGCATGATCCAGCTGGAAATGGTCCACTTCCGCACAACCTTGCCCTTCTTTGCTCCAATATACCCCAGGAAGAGTTGGTCGTCCAACTAGAACTTTCTTGTGCAGTCAAGGTAGAACGACAATGCTCTTTTTGGGTCCAGACAGCAGAGTCGCTCCTCTTCTTTGGAGGGATGAGGCTGAGCGTAAAAACTAGGTAAAGTGATGATTTGGCCAACGTGAAATGGAGTGACCACTTTCAGAAGAAAGGAAGCTCTCGTCTAGGTAGATGTTAAGGTAAGGAGGCTTCGATGACAAGGCCTGAAGCTCTCTGACCATCTGGGCAGATGTTACTGTCATGAGAAAGGCCATCTTGATGGTAAGGAGCCTGAGAGGACAATTGTGTAGAGGCTCAAAGGGAGTTCACATAAGAAGAGTGAGGATGAGACTGAGGTCCCACTGGGGCGTAACGAAAGGAATGGGAGGAAACCTATGTTGCAAATCTTTCAGAAACCTATGTACAACAGGAGCTTGGGAAAGAGAAGGGTGGTCAGGCAACCGACGAAAAGCAGAGATTGCAGACAGGTGTGGTGCTCTGCCTCTGGATTCCGCCGGAGACCAGAGTCCTCAAATCTCCACCTCTCCCAGATGGCCACCCCAGCCCAGCAGTAAAATATCTGCCACTAATGCAGGTCCTTTGTAGTTCCCTCCGAGATCTGGACCATGCCCGAGTGTCCCCTGATGCGGAGCCCACTGGAACTTCAGGTGCCACTGCAGAGCCCGCATATGCCAACGGGCATGTGTCACATGTAGGATGCAGGAGGCACTGTGACCCAGCAGCCTCAGAGTCAGTCTCACCGAAAACCAGGATAGAGGCTGAAACATCGGTATCATAGCCTAAAAATCCTGGACTCACCGTTTGGGAGGATAGGCCCGAAATTGTGCCATATCCAGAACAGCTCAGATGAAAGGGAGCGTCTGCGAGGGAGTTAGGTGTGACTTTGGCATGTTGATAGTGAACCCCAGTGAATGCAGAAGGTCCGCCGTAGTCTGGAGGTAGGAGACGAGAGCCGGGCGAGTCTACCTTCACCAGCCAGTCGTCGAGACAGGGGAAGACTGGCACCCCTGATCTCCGCAGATGAGCTACAACCACTGCCATCACCTTGGTGAACACCCGAGGGGTGCTGGTGGGGCCAAAAGGGAGCACAGAGAACTGAAAATGCATGTGGACAGGCATGACGGGAACATGAAAGTGTGCATCCTGCAAGTCAAATGCTACCATCCAGTCTCCACGTTCCAGGGCAGACAGGACCTGAGCAGAAGTGAGCATCCTGAATGTCTCCTTGTTGAGGAAGAAATGGAGAGAGTGTAGGCTAAGGATATGACGACGAAGGCCTCCGTCCTTCCTGGGCACCACAAAGTGGCGAGAATAGCAACCACAACCTAATTCTGGTGCCAGCACTCTCTCGATGGCTCCTTTGGCCAAAAGACCCATCACTTCCTGGCGGAGAAGAGATAGGTGGTCCTCCATCAGCCTGTCTTAAGTAGGTGGCATGAAGAGATGAGTAGTCTCGAAGGGGAGGGAGTAGCCCCTTCCGACAATCTGCA
Organism: Calotriton arnoldi; assembly: GCA_963921515.1. NCBI lineage: Eukaryota > Metazoa > Chordata > Amphibia > Caudata > Salamandridae > Calotriton > Calotriton arnoldi. The sequence goes on from CAWUFW010014439.1 coordinate 319,574, forward strand.
AAACCCACATGTCCAATGTTATGGACTGCAAGCGGAGCAAGTGATGATGAATCCTGCCGCCCTCTGGTTGCCCACAACAATTGATGGACAGATTGCTGATCAGTGTCAAACATTCACCCCAGTACAGAGATCTGGGCCTAAATCCATCGTTTTTCTGCTCCCAATGCCATTCCAGTTTAGACCCAGTCATATGCAAATCAGTCTTGACCCTGTTCCCCATCGGAACAGTCCAGCTCGAACTGCCAGGCCAGGTCCTCCCTGGACTGGAAGCAAGCATCTTGGGACCGGTTTCGGGGCATCATCCCTCATCAGCCAGGCTAGCTTGACTCCAGTGGCAAGGAGAGCATGGGTCCCACGTCTTTGACAAATGCAAAAAGAATAATTGATGGACAGTGGGCAGACTAGGAGGGTTTGGAGGCTGCAGCTGCAGGAGGGTTGGCGGACTGACCCCACTGCTGGCCACCCGACCCACGGGGCCAGTAGGAACCGCATCCGCGGCCACGCAGAGGCTGGAAAGCTTGCGTGCCGCAGTGGCTGGGAGGTAAAGACGCGGTTGCACGCCCTTTTCGTGGCCACAAAAGGCAGACTGAGGGTGAGGAGGGGCCATAGAAAGGCCCATGGACCTAGCTGTAGCCGTGCTGTCCTTAAAGTGCTCCAGTGATGAAGCCACCATGTCTATGAGTGAGGACATCCCCAAAAAAGCCAGACGTTCTCAACCAGGCACGTAGTCATAGGGTCACTGTCGCCGAAACCGCTCTGCCTAGTAAGTCAGTGTTGTCAAGACCACAACAAATGGTGAACTTCGCTGCATCCTGGGAGAACACAGTCCGGGCCTCCTCCGGGACCGTTGGCAGCACAGCGCATGGGAAGAGCAGCCCAAAAGGCATGTGGTGTTCACAGACCGCAGTGCCAGGCTAGCGGAAGAAAATATCTTCTTTCCAAGATTGTCCAGCCTCTTGGATTCCATGTCCAAGGGTGTTGTAGGGAATGCATAAGGATTTCCAAGTGGCGTGGAGGCTTGGACAACCAAGCTCTCCGGGGTAAGGTGTTAGGTGGGGAAAATTGGCACCCTGAAGTGGGGTGTGGTAGCAAGCACTCATCCTGTTCACAGGACCCCTTGTGCTGGGCTTGGCTTCCTCCTCCGTAGGAATAGGGCTCAGGCTCTGGCCTGGAAGGCATGGCTCCAGTCGGCGCTGGAACTGGCTTTAGATGACACCCCTTCAGCTCAGTGTCGGAGTCCGGGATAAAAATAGGGAAGGTGCCACCAGGAGCTTCAGGATCAGCGTCGGGGAGGGTTGAGGTGATAGGACAAGCGCTGACCGGTTCAGCTGTAGATTTTAGGGGCCCGACTGATGCCGGAGCTGCTGGCGTGGATTCATTTGGGGCCCCTCCTGAGTCACGGGGCCCAAAGGTGCGCTGGAGGGAACGGGCAGCCCAAAGATGAGGTGCATGGCCTCATAAACCTCTCTCAATTGGGCGAGGGTCACTCAGGCTCCCAGAAACTCACGGAGGCGCGGAGCCAACCCAGGCACTGGCTCATGCATGGAGGCAGGCCTCGAGTGGAGACGCTCCCTCATCTCATCATCTGGCGGATGAGGTGAAATCATAGCACCCTTCGACTTCTTATGGAACTTGGACTTACCCGAATGGCTCGATGACATCGGGCTCCGTGACTGCTCCCAGGAGCTTACTCTTGATGGGACCATGAACGTTGTGGTGTTGCACGTCGAAGACACCATCCGCTTGAGGGAACTCTCCCTCAAGGCCTTTGGATACATGGTGCAACAGTCACAGTAGGCATTCGGGTCGTGATCCCGCTGGAGGCACCAAAGCCATACAGGGGGGGGGGGACGTCACCAACATCTGTCGGTGACCGTCACCGCAGGGCTTGAAGTTGGCCTTCTGGAATGACATCCCTGCCACACCAGGAGGTAAATCTCAAAAAAGACTTCAACAAAACTGCTCACCCCGGTGGCGCCTATATAAGCACCACGAACATCACTACCGGTGCGGCCGACGCAAACGCTGCCATGTAGAGCCAAACGACGACGCCTAGCGCGCGCAGGGGTAATTCTCCAGAACAATTTACAGATCCAGTCTGATACCTGGGGATAATTCTAAGGTAAGGAATTTGCAGCTAAAAGTCTTTATCAGGTGTAACATTTTCTTTCACAATGACGTCAGGCCAATGTTAATATCATGAAAAAGATAGATCTAGTTGCCAAGATATTCAAGTTATTTTTAATGTTTGCTGCCATTCAAATATATCCATCAAGTTTTTACAAAATGGACTGATTAACATAGCTTCACTTTCCTGTCCTTTCTCATTGGATTTTGATCCGCTTTATGGAAGTCTTGTAGCTCTTGAGTTTCACTGATTAGAAATCCTCGATGGGGACAACACTTCCATACTGTGGTCTTTGTATTCTGTGTGAGTTGAACACCCGAATATCAGCATAGCGGTCACCTCCTCTGATTTGCCAGTCTGTTAACTTTGTTCTGCAGCTGAATGACCTATTCAGCTGTACATTGCTGTACTTCTGGGGCTTTCAAAACAGCTATTTCCAAATTATTCACCGTTTCCTACTAATTTGATCAAACACACAATAGGTAATAGGATGAATGCTTGGAAATATTCTAAATAGTTTTTATATAACATTATTCTACATTAATATTTTGTAAAAAAAAAAAAGTTAATAAAATATTTGTAATTTCTTGTAACTAACATAAAATTGAATACGTGCTCCTATACTGTCCCAGAGAGAGAGATCACTGCCATAGTGGCAGAGACCTCCGCCTATGTGTGAAAACATATTAGTAACTTGGAAATCCCAATAAATCCTAGTCTAAGAGGTCTGCCATGGGGTGGCAACATGCAGCTTGGCGCCTAGGAGTAACTTCACACTTGTAAATGGTGAATGACTAAATTGTCCAAAGTGGTGTTTATCGGTGACCACTTTTTTTCTATTTATTTATTTAAAGTGTTGGGATTTGTGCTGGTTGTGTAGTGTTTTCCTGGCCTCCAATTATTACTATGTGACCAATTTTAGTAGCTGCGAGTGACCATGACTGGTGCATGACTTTTACAATTCTTGTCTGGAGTAGATTTGAACTGGTCTGGGCTGTATTACTACTGGAGTAGATGTGGGTATAACTTTAGTTAACCACTTCTGACTTACCCTTTTACAGTGCTCGCAGTTTAATCATGGCTCACTCCTTAATTTCAGTAGTTTTACAAGAGCAAATGTTTGTGAATCCGTACCTTTGCATTTATCAGTACATGAAGTCGTAGAAATGTCTTTGTCAATTGCCCCCATTGCATTCCGGGATAATTACAATTGTGACAAAAAAAACAACTGGCAAATTAGGTTGACCGATTGTTGTGACTGTCCTCATTCATGGTGGCCCACATTACGCCAATAAAGATTATATTTTTCCCCAGATTTCTCTACCACACTCAACCCATAATATGCACAGAAATACACAGAAACTCTGGCAGCTAAAGGGTTAAACACCTAGAGCCTCTTGTCCAAAATCTTTTTTGAAAAACACTCAAAACATTGCTAGTGTACGTGGAGGGTTATTCTCAAATTGGCTGGATCATCCTGATGCTCCCGTATAAGGGTTGAATGGAGATCAGTAACCGAAGCTCATCAGTTTGTCCCGAAAAGACCCACTTTGCAGCTTTGTGGTACTGCCCTACACTTCATGTGGTGCATATGGTCATGAAAAAGGAATTGCATGACCAGATGTGTTGCTGCGTTGTAGATCACAATCAGGGCCGGACTGGGAACAGAAACCGGCCCTGGCAAACTGCTCAGCCGCCCCGCCCTGGGGTTAAGGGGGGGTGCAGCCGAGCAGTTTGCGAGGGCCGGTTTCGGACGATTTTGTTACAGGGGGCCGATATTGCCGACCCCGGTAACAAAAACGGCCCCCCAGGGGCCCAAAACCGGCCCCCACCCTAGCGGCCCACCTGGGAAATGCCCAGTGCCCGCTACGGCCAGTCCGGCCCTGATCACAATGCATGTTTAGCACCCGATACTCAACAATTCCAGCAAAGCCAGAGATTGTAACTTGACTTGTGCAGTTGTTTCCTACATTGACTGCGGTGTTAGGTCTCCCATCTTTATTCCTCTGTAATGGACTGAAGAGTGTGTCAGTAGCCAGACAATACTAGGATATAACAGGAAATAACTGTCAGTTTGATTAGCTGCCTGTGGGTATAATGGTGTACCAAAATGAATGACATATCGCTGAAGAGTCAGCATAGGTTGCATTGTAAATTCTTGCAAAAGGAACAAATGATGGATGGAATGCGGAACAATGCAAACATTCACCCCCAGTCACAAAGATCTGGGTTTAATCCATCGTTCTTTTGCTCACCACGCCACCCCAGTTTGGACCCAGCCATATGCAAATCATTCTTGACCCTGTTCCTTATAGGAACAATCCAGCCTGAACTTCCAAGCCAGGTCCTACTTGGACCGGAAATAAGCATCCTGGGACCGGTTTCAAGGCATTACCCCTCATTAGCCAGGCTAGCTTGAATCCAGTGGTGCAGTAAACACGGGACCCACGTCTGGGCATACCCTTCCCACTTAGGGCGACAAATGCAAAAGGAACAAGTGATGGACGGAATGCTGAACAATGCAAACATTCACCCCTAGTCTCAAAGATCTGGGTTTAATCCATTGTTCTTTTGCTCACTACGCCACCCCAGTTTGAACCCAGCCATATGCAAATCAGTCTTGACCCTGTTCCTTATGGTAACAGTCCAGCCCAAATTGCCATGCCAGGTCCTCCCTGGACAGGAAACAAGCATCCTGGGACCAGTTTCCGGGCATCACCCCTCATCAGCCAGGCTAGCTTGCACTCCACTGTGTTGAGTAAGTTAGGATTAGATGTGGACATGGCATGCCACAGTTGTGGACAACCCAAGGCAAACTTTATCCACTTGGAATGGCAGTGTTCCAATGTGCAACCTTTTTGGAATAAGATAGATAGATAGTCTTTATTATGCGATTATTTATAATCATTACAATAAAACCATAAATTCATTAGTACGTGTCAGCAGTATCACGACAGTTACAGGGCCTATGAGAACATGATTTTTGGAATAAAGCATCACAGAACTCTCAAATATGATTAATGTGTCTCTTGCCTCCTCCTTTTAATGACTTTTAAAAGGTATACATTCTGGTTACCTGTATCGATCTGTAATTCTGCATCTTTACCATTGTTGCTAAAAGAAGGTTAACAATGGGTTGGTGCAACATCCATATTGCTACTTTGTTGAATGATTTATATGCTGCAATGACAAGAAAACCTTTTCTAACCTGAACCCAGTAACATCCAGGCTCAGAGTTCTATAGAAGCCTCTTCGTTCCCACCTGCTACTGAGCGGAAATCTGAATGTGACGATGCCCTAGGTGTGTTTTGACTGCTCTATAAGCAACATGGAGGCACACTGCTTACTATCCAGTCCTTGTGCAGGGCCATGGGTAGGATGCGGTTGTAAGATACTTGAAGTAGCACACTGGGGACGATGCTGTGATCAATTTTACTATTTGAGACTAATATGCTGTATGCAGAACTATTACTCCAACTGTGACTTGAAATGTTCTAGGTATACTGTGTCTTGTTGGATATACTGAAAAATGCTTCAATAAATGTCTAAAATAAATAAAATTCAAGAAACCTAAAGGAATAGCGAAATGAGCTCTCGTGGAAACAAGGGAGTATCGTAAGAAATGTAACCGTAACATGGACTTCATGAAAGTAGAACTCTAATACAGTTCTTATTAGTGATATGATCACATAATTACACTATAAATTGCCACCGATCTAGGCATGTTTACAATGGCAGATCTATATAAAAAGTGAACATAAGGGCTTTGCTCATTAAAGGGAACTGCATTAATGGGATTTTCAAAGCTCAGCAATATCCAGACAGACCTAACACATCCTTTATTTTGGTCTTACCATTTTGCAGTCCCGATTTTTCTTCGTCTCCTCCCAGAAGGTAATACTAAGGATGCGCAGCTGAGATCTTCTGGTGGGACTTGGTCAAAGTTAGATCTTCCTGCTTTTAAGTCATCATTGAGAAAGCTAATCAACCTGAATTGAGCCACTATGTGGAAGAGGACTTAGGCAACATAGATGCATGGATCAGATCCTACTTGGATTCTTTATCTCCCATTACATGTAACAAACACCACAGAATCCTCCCTCCCGCCCCGTGATATCATGAGTCATTGCATCAGCTGAAAAAATGTTGTAAAGGTTTAAAAAGATCTTGGTAACAAAACACATAACAATGAACATAACCAAAGGTATAGGAGAGCTCTGAAAGATTATCAGAAACAGTGCTGCATTGCTGAGAGCTAAACATTATGCGGGTGAAATTGCTGCGGCAAAATAATTGTCCTAAAATCCTATTTAGCCTGGTGAGAAATCTTTTTTCCCAGGCTGTGACGGCCCCTACGACTTTACTCTCACAGGACGAATGTGATGAAATCGCAGATTTCTTAAGGAAAAAAATAGAGGATATTCAAATGACATTTTCAGAGACTTCCATAGTCTGTTCGGATGAACCTCCTCTATGTCCATCTGGTGCTTTGCACAGCTTTTGTCCATTGACGGTAACTACGTTTCGTTCACTATTGGCAGCAACCAGATCGGAATCTCCACTAGATCCATGCCCTCCTTCTGCTTTAGCTAAATTAGACATACCAATCATGGAGCATCTTACCCAGCTCCTAAATGTCTCTCTAAATGAAGGCTGTGTTCCTGTAGTGTGGAAACGGGCCTTAGTTACACCTCTACTTAAAAAACAAAACCTGGACTCTCTTAGATGGTCCAGTTATATGCCGATTTCACTTCTACCCCTACTAGCCAAAGTGTTGGAGGAATACGTTAATAATCAACTTACATCTTATATTGAGCGCAATGGGATTACTGCATTCATCTCAATTAGGATCAGGGCAGGCTACAGTACTGAGTCGGCCCTTCTCGGTGTGATGGAATATCTTTGAGGCCATTGATTCTTTTAGATCTCGCAGCTGCATTTGATACTGTGAATCACACCACTTTGCTATGCAGGCCAGAAGAACAAGTTACTTACATTCGGTAACGATATATCTGTAAGAAACATAGGTTAGTTATAGATTCCTTACCTTAGAATTACCCCCAGGCGTCACACTGGATCCAGAGGTTTTTCGTCAGCAGTACCCCTGCGCGTCGGAAGGTGGCGTCGATCGACTCCGCGTTCGTCGTCGGCGTCATGGTTGCCGGGATGACGTTGCGGTAGCTACATAGACGCCGCCCTCACGCGCTGGCGTCAGTTCTGTACACGACTTTCCATGCCAGAAGCGCAGAGCCATGCAAGACACTGACCACTGGTGCACAAAACTAGGGCCCTGAAAGGAAGTCCTTAACCTAGAAATCAGTTCGCAGAACGGGGAGGATGGGTGGGGCAGTAAGGAATCTATCAACAGACCTATGTTTCTTACAGATATACGATACGAGGTAAGTAACTTGTTCATCTGAAAGAAACAGTTGAGTTATAGATTCCTTACCTTATAATAGATACCCCAGCAATACCAACCCCGGAGGTGGGTCTGCGAACTAAGGGCCAGATGTACGACCAAGACAATTGCGCATCGCAATTTGCAACTCTTTTGCGAGGCGCAATTTCCGATGTACAACAGTGTATTTCACACTGTTTGCGATTCCCAATGGGGTTGCAAATTGCGAGGCTCATTAATATTAATGAGCCTCTCGCAATTTGCGAGCCCATTGGGAATGACAGCCATCCCAGGGATGGTGGCCTGCTGGGCTCAGCAGACCACCATGTCTGGGACTGCTTTTTAATAAAGCACCTTTTTTTTTTTTTAAATGCAGCCCTTTTTCCTTAAAGGAAAACGGGATGCATTTAAAAAAGAAGAATGAAACTTTTCAGTTTTATTTTTTTAAGGGCAGGCAGTGGTCTCTGCGACCACTGCCTGCTCTTAAAAAATATTTTCCAACATACTCCTTTGTGAGTGGTTTACCACCTAAACTGCGAGTGTTTTGCAGCCGCAAAAGCGGTCGCAAAACACTAGTACATAGCATGTTGACTCGCTATTAGGAAGGGACGCCCCTTCCTAATAGCGAGAATCGCAAATGCTATTTTGCGAGTCAGGGACTCGCAAAATAGCATTTGTACATGTTATTACCCTTTTTTGCTGCCGCAAACGGGAGGTTCTCGGTGTGCTGGAATATCTTTGAGGCCAAAGTAGTGTTTGGTGAATATGTGCAGCGATGCCCACGTAGCTGCCTGACAGATGTCATTAAGGGGGACTCCCCGTTCCAACGCAGTGGTGGCTGTCGTCGCCCTGGTGGAATGGGCGCGCAGTCCCACTGGAGGCTCCTTCTTTGCCAAAGAATAGCAAGCTTTGATGCACAGAATGACCCACCTGGAGATGGTCCGTTTGTGCATGGTCCGACCTTTCGTAGCGCCCACGTAACCAACAAAGAGCTGGTCGTCCACCCGGAATTGTTTGGTGCGATCCAAGTAGAAGGAAAGCGCACGTTTTGGATCCAGACGGTGGAGCCTCTCTTCCTTTTTTGAAGGATGTGGAGGCGGAAAGAAGGTGGGCAAAGTGATGGTTTGGACAATGTGGAAAGAAGTAACCACCTCGGGAAGAAAGGAAGATCTAGTTCTAAGGACAACCTTGCCCAGATGGACAGCCAGAAAGGGAGGCTTGGAAGAAAGAGTTTGTAGCTCACTCACCCTGCGTGCAGAGGTGATGGCCACCAGAAAGGCAGTTTTCAAAGTGAGAAGTCTGAGAGGACAGTTATGTAGCAGCTCAAAGGGAGCGCACACGAGGTAGGTAAGAACCAAGTTCAAGTCCCACTGAGGCATTACGAAGGGAACAGGAGGAAAAAAGGCAGATAATGCCCTTAAGGAATCTATTTACAACAGGGGACTTGAAAGAGAAGGCTGATCAGGAAGCCTAAGGAAGGCTGAAATGGCAGAGAGGTAGCCCTTTAGAGTGCCCAGAGCAGAGCCCTGCTGGGCCAAAAGGGAGGAACAAGAAAACCTCAGAAAGAGGGGCGGAAAGGGGATCCACAGCCTTTGCTGTTCACCATGCCACAAATTTGTTTCATCTGCAGGCGTATACCGCCTGGCTGCCAAGCTAACATCACAGACTTCAGGAGGCAGGTCAAACCACATCAACTGCCACCGCTCAATCTCCACGCAAGGAGGTGGAGGCAGGACAGGTTCGGGTGGAGGACCGTCCCCTGCTGCTGCGACAGAAGATCCTCCCGAAGAGGCAGTCTGATGGGAGGATCGATGGCCATGTTGAGCAGCTCGGGATATCAGACTCTTCATGCCCAATCCGGAGCCACGAGAATGACTTGGGCCCAGTTGCGCTTGATCTTCTTCAGCACTCTGAGCAGAAGTGGTATAGGTGGAAAGGCGTATAGAAGACTGCAATTCCACTCGCGACATAAAGCGTCACCTAGCGAGTGCCGCCTTGGAAATTCCAACACGCAGAACTGCTGACATTGCGCGTTCGCTCCGGTGGTGAATAGATCTAACCAAGGCTCTCCCCACTGCTGAAAGAGACCTTGCACCACCTCCGAGTGAAACGCCATTCGTGATCCATCATGCACCTGCGGCTGAGTTCATGCGCCCTGGCGTTCAGGGAACCTGCCAGGTGTTGAACCACCAGGGATATGCCCTGATGTTCCAGCCATGTCCAGAGGCGGAGGGCCTCCTGACATAGACCCCACCCTGCCTTGTTTGTTGCAGTACAACACAGCGGTGGTGTTGTCCGTGAACACCTGCACCAATCTTCCCCGGACAGAGGGAAGGAATGCTTTGAGTGCAAGACGAATCGCCCGAAGCTCCAGAAGGTTGATGTCGAGCCCGGACTCCGCTGGAGACCAGAGGCCTCTGATCTCCGCCTTCCCCATGTGGCCGCCCCATCCCAAAAGTGATGCATCAGTCACCACTGCGAACTCTGGTTGGGGAAGGGAGAGAGATCTGCCGCCGACCCAATCCTGGTTCGTGAGCCACCACTGCAATTGGTGTGCAGTGCCCTCCAAGTTCTGGATGCAATCGGACAGATTCCCCTGATGTTGTGCCCACTGGAACTTCAGGTCCCCCTGCAGAGCCCGCATATGCCATCTGGCATGGCCCACCAGCATGATGCAGGAGGCCATCAGACCCAGCAGCCTGAGGGTCATCCTGACTGAAACCTGGGATAGAGGCTGAAAGATCGGAATCATAGCTCTAATATCCCGGACTCGCTGTTCGGGAGGATAAACCCGAAAACTGCGTCGTGTCCAGAACCGCTCCAAAGAAGAGGAGCTTCTGAGAGGGAGTCAGGTCTGACTTCGGCACATTGATGGAGAACCCCAGCGAATGCAGGAGGTCGGCCATAGTCTGGAGGTGGGAGACGACAGCCTGGGGCGAGCCCGCCTTCAACAGCCAGTCGTCGAGATAGGGGAAGACTGGAACCCCTGATCTGCGCAGATGAGCTGCGACCACCGCCATCACTTTCGTGAACACCCGAGGGGCGCTGGTAAGGCCAAAGGGGAGCACAGCAAACTAAAAATGCTTGTGGCCTACCGCGAACCGCAGGTAACGCCGGTGGGCCGGCAGGACGGGGATGTGAAAGTAAGCATCCTGCAAGTCCAATGCTACCATCCAGTCTTCAGGGTCGAGGGCAGACAAGACCTGAGCAAGCGTCAACATTTTGAACTTCTCCTTCCGGAGGAAGCGGTTGGCGTTCCTGAGATCCAAGATAGGACGCATGAGCCTTTGTCCTTCTTGGGCACCAGAAAGTAGTGGGAATAGCAACCCGACCTACGCTGGGGCAGGATCGCGCTCGATGGCTCCCTTGGGCAAGAGTGCCAAAACTTCCTGTTGGAGAAGGGCCAGATGATCCTCCGACATGCGATGGTACTGAGGTGGCATGGATAGAGGGGTAGTCTCGAAGGGGAGTGAATAGCCCCATTGGACTATTTGCAAAACCCACCTGTACCACGTGATGGTGCGCCAGTGGGGGAGATGATGGCGAATCGTGCCACCCACTGGCGTTTGGTGGCCCTGAAAGGTCGGACTAGGAGGGCTTGGGGGCTGCTGCAGAGGGGGCTGTGGTGGACTGGCCCACCCGCTGGCCCCCAGAACCACGGTGCTGGTTCCCATGTTCACAGCCGTGCAGAGGCTGAACAGCTTGCGTCGGCCTGTGGCTCTGGGTGGGACCTGGCGGGGCACCCCTTCCGTAGCCACGAAAGGGGCGAAAGGCAGACTGCACAGGGTGGGTGGTGGAGAGGCTCAAGGACCTGGCCGTAGCCCGAGAGTCGCCTAAATCGCTCCAGCGCGTTGTCTGCCTTGTCGCGAAAAGCGACTCGCATCAAAGGGCATGTCCATAAGAGTAGATTGGACATCCCGGAAAAACCAGTCGACTCGCAACCAGGCGTAGCGTCAAGAGGGCTACTGACATGGAAATCGTCCTGCCTAGTGAGTCAGCGGTATCCAGCCCACAGCGGATGGTAAACTTCGCTGCGTCTCTCCCCTCCGCAACTGCATGGGAGAGCATGGCCCGGGCCTCCTCCGGGCACTTTGGCAGCACCTGCGCTACCGTATCCCACACAGAGTGGGTGTAACGGCCCAACAGACATGCAGTGTTTACCGACCGCAGTCCCAAGCTGGAGGAAGAAAACATTTTCTTCCCAAGGTGGTCCAGCTTTTTGGATTCCCTATCGGGTGGTGCGTTAGGGAATGCGCCTTTGGAGGTGGAGGCTTGGGCCACCAAGCTCTCAGGGGTGGGGTGTTGGGAGAGGAAAGTGGGGTCGCCCGGGGCCGGGCGGTGGCGTCAGGCAATCATCCTGTCCACAGGAGCCCCTGTGTTGGGCCTGGACCAGGCGCCCAATAGGATGTCCGTGAGGGCTTCATTAAACGGCAGCAGGGGCTCCAAAGAGCTCGCTGCTGGTTGAAGCACCTCTGTCAGGAGGCTAGTCCTGACTGCCACCGTAGGTAGCTTGAGGTGGAGAGCCTCGGCCGCCCTACGCAACACCACTGCGTATGGCGCTCCCTCCTCTGTAGCCACGGTAGGAGGAGACAACATGCCACGGTCTGGTGAGGTATCCAGACCACTGGCTTCCCCAAGTTCCTCTCTCCAGTCCTGTTCATAAACCAACTGGTCCATTAAAGGGTCCCCAGACCCCTCCCAGTCCTCCTCACCCACCTCTGGCTGCCAATCTGGTCTCAAAGAGCCAGGGTAAAACAGGGGCATAAAAGTACCCGTCGGCGCCGGATCCGGCGTTGGTCGACACCGGTCCGACTCCGTGTCTACCTCGAGGTGGAGGCCGGGGTCGACGTCGGCTGGGGACACAGCTGACGCCGGTTCCGGACGTGGTGCTGGTGGAATTGGCGCCGGGGAGGCGTAGCAAGGTCGACGGTGCCAAGCCGGATCCAGGCCTGGATCCAAGGGACCCTGCGGCGCCGAGGCCCGAGCCGCCGGCACGGATGCCCAGGGCCCCCAGCCAGTCCGCGGGCCCGGAGCGCGCCCGGCGAGTCGGGCTGCCCCCAAGAGTGTGAAGACTTAGATGAAGAATGGTGTTGGCTCCGTGACGGGTCCCTCGACCTCCCCGCAACCGGGACCTCGAGCGAGCGGAGCCGACTGCTGGGCCGAGGTAGCTTCGGGATCGCTCCGCAAAGACTTCGGGCCATGGACCAGCAGTCAGAGCACGACTTGGGGGTCATAGTCGCGCTCCAGGCAGTAGAGGCACAGCGAGTACGGATCCGTCACGACATCAGTCGGTTACAGGAACCTCAAGCGTTGAAGCCGGGCATCCCTTGTGCACCAAGAGTCAATGGACTCAAAAAACGAAGTCGAGAAAAAGTCAGTCAAAAAGTGACTGGAGGTACCGCTCTCTCCGGATCTGCGCTTGCTGGCACAGAAAAAGAAAGAACTGACATCAGCGCACGAGGGCAGCGTCTATGTAGCTACTGTGACATCAACCCGGCGACCACGACGACGAACGCGAATTCGACCAACGCCACCTTCCGAAGCGCAGGGGTACTGCTGACGAAAAACTTTCCGGATCCAGTCTGATGCCTGGGGGTAATTCTAAGGTAAGGAATCTATAACTAACTGTTTCTTTCAGATATAATGGGTATACAGGGCACCGCCTTGTTGTGGCTAAGATCTTTCCTGTCTAACCAGACCTTTCAGGTGAATTTCCATCAATGCAGGTTCACACCTCACGACCTAGCCTCAGGAGTGCCACAGGACTCTTCCCTTAGTCCACTGCTGTTCAATATATATGTGAGGCTCTTGCCGAGATTGTGGAATCCCATGGGCTTACACTTTTTTCCTACGCTGATGACACCCAACCTTGGTACCCTTAACCACGAAGGATAATAGCAAAGCAGAGCCCCTTATATCTGTCTTGCCCAAGTGTCAGCATGGATGAACATAAATTAGCAGAAACTTAACGTGGACAAGACAGAGGTTCTGCTCGTGGGCAATCATCCCCACCTCAGGTGTCCTCATCTTTGCCTGGCAAACATGGGCTCAACCCCTTCTCCAGCTTAGGTAGTTAAAATTTTGGGAATGTGGCTAGATGATAAACTGACTATGCGCTACCAGATAAACAAGGTGGCGGCTACCTGCTTTGGTGTCCTTAAATGGCTGAGGAAGATTTTGGCATGTATTCCAGTTTCTGCTCAGCCTACTGTGGTCCAGGGTCTGGTGGTTTCCAGACTTGGCTATGGTAACGTATTATATTTGTGTGTGGTAAAAAATTTGTTAAAAAGGCTGTAAACGGTCCAAAATGTGAAAGCTGCCTACTTTTTCATTCACCCAGTTCCACTTCCTCAGCAAACCTGCTACACACCTTACATTGGCTACATTTTGAGCATCGAGTCCACTTTAAGACCCTCTGCTACATGCACAAGTGCCTTGCCAACACAGGGCCTATATATTTGAGACCATTGCATACAGGTTTCTTGGCCTTAAGCTTTGGAACGATTTGCCACACTCGTTGAGAGCCTGCAAATCAATTATAGCTTTTCGGCAGCAGCTAAAAATCTGGTTGTTTCCATCTTCCCTCTAATTAATAAGGTTGGCTTGTCTGTTCTGTGATGAGGAGACTAGCGCTGGGAAACCTTTCAGGTAGCCATGCGCTTTATAAGTCACTACAACATAACATATGATCAGCAACACTGGCAGAATAGCTCAGATCATTCCAAAGGCCAGTGTCCAGTTCTGAAAAAACTGTCTCCTCAGTGTTCCTCCTTTTCCCGGCAATTTATATAAGGCCAAAGAAAAAGTCCACAAAATGAAAAGAGAAATACTATTATTGACAAAACAGAACAGAACAGATTAGTAAGAGTCCAAATAGTCCTCTAAAAGTGCTAAGATTAAAAATGCCACCTTAAAATACTGGCTGTTCCTAAAAATGAACTCCTTTACCACGAAAGCTTTGTAGCCCATATTAAAGACGTTAAGAATTTCAAAGAAAATTTAAGCAAGAAGACACAGTCTTTCGTTAACACCAAAGGCATTAAAATTGGAACCATACCTACCATGTTACAACTGTGCAAACTTTGATGCAGTCGTAAGAAGGTTTAAACTTTAACATCCCTTCTTTGGCCAATAATTTAAAATAAGAAAAACAAAAACTTGTGACACCAATAACTGTATCTATCTCCTTAAATGTCCTTGTGGAAAAAATACATTGGCAAGACAGAAAGGAACACTAAAATACACTTGTATGTGCATAACAGCAACATAAGAAATTGATTGAAATGTAATATTTTGTTTTCTGTAGACTTGTTACAGGCCTTTTCTTCATGTGTACACAAAGTAAATAGTAATATTTTGCCACAGCATGTGAATCTAATCTTTACATAGTTGGCACCAGACGTTATTGTTGTATTCAAATTTTACTAGAAAACCGTTGACTTATTCTAGCCTCAGTGTCCCACATTAGAGTCAACAGCAGAGGAACAACACTCCAGACCTGCTTGAAGTTAGTTCACTTCATAGAAGAAAAGGTTGGAGTGTTCACCAAATATTGGCGCTGCCTGGTGTGAGACTTTGTGTAGGTACAGAATGCACTAAGCAATGACTCCCCGATGACAAACTACATTTCCCAACACTCTCTGAACTCACATTATTTCAAAATGGCAGAGGCTATCCTGGATCATCGGGTCTAACTATGCTTGTGTTTCCCAGTGTCCCTGTGAGGCAGTCATGCTACAACCTGGCTGCAGCCAGACCTTGTTACTTGGATTCAGGATTTTGTTTAGCACAGAACAATTGCTTCCTTTACAGTTTGCTGGAGGACAGTTTTGTGAATGCAGAGAAGTATTCTGAAAATCAAGTTGTGTTGAGAAACAAATGTTTGACTTTAAGCATTTGCTAAAGACTTTAGGAATTGTTTGCATTTAAACTTCGGGTTTGATCTTCTTAAGGAACGGGAAGAATTCTGATGTCAAGAAAATGGTTATATGGGACATGAATATATGATTATAAAAGTGAGGTAGAAGGAGCTCTTTGCCAGTGATATATGTAATGCTAACGATAGTGTAGTGATTAAGGCGGAGGCGGAAATAAATACACAAAAGTATTTATTGAATCTACATGGTCGTGGAGCCAGTAGAGAACAGCTCCACCAGGCTCAGCAGAAAGGACCAACTGAACTCAGCATTGAATCTCTAGGCAACACAAAGATTCTACAGGTGACAACATAAGGAACAACTATATACATCAGAAGCACATCTAACACTACAACATTACTAACATCAGAAGCACATTTAACACTACAACATTACTACATACCTTCCCTTGTTCCAAAACAAAACATAAAAAGAAACAAGAAGAAAAAAAAACTCATCGAAAACTAGCAGGAAGAGCGCGAGGTTTTGTACTCCTTCTCACAGAATGAGTAGACATAGGAACTTCCTGAACAAAAGAATCAAAATCAATACATTTTTTTTTGTTTCAGAACTAGCATCTGACACCTCGTCAGGATTGTGAGTCAGAAGGACTAGGACGATGAACAACTTTAGAAACTTTTGACAAATTCCACCAGTGCCCTCCTTCAACTTGAATAGCATTTCCATAAATCTTAACAACACGAAGTGGCTTCCCAAATTAGCTTTCCCCTTTCTTGGCATAAATAGGAGGCTTAATTTTTAAAGAGTCACCAACATGAAGATAAGGCTCTTTGACACCATTCTTGGAATCAAACCAATTTTTCTGTTTAGACTGTGTGTCCGACACATTTTCTTTGACAAGAGGCATGAGTTTTTCAATACTGGTATCAGATTTCAACCACTTCGTCATCCACCCAGGTCTGGCCCGTTTGACACAATCACCAAAAACACGACTCATTCTCTCTACCAGACCGTTACTCTGGGGATGATAGAGTGAGCTCTTAACATGTTTGATATTTGAAGACTGTAGAAATAGCTGAAATTCCCTGCTGACAAATTGTTTGCCATTGTCAGACACAACTATCTCTGGCAACCCTTCCCTCAAAAATACCTCAGTGAGGAAATCCAAAGATAACTTTGGCATTAGCTTCTTTGACAAGTTTTATCTCTGGCCACTTGGATGTATAATCCATAAGGACTAGAATGTACTTATTCTGTCCACATAAAACATCATAGGGCCCCTGAATGTCAATCCCTACCTTAACCCATGGTCCATCGGGACACTCAATGGATAACAAGGGAGGGTAACTACCTTCAGAGACTTATCTGAAGTCTTGCAAACACAGCACTCTCGAACCATGTCCTCTACGTCAGTATCCATGGACGTCCACCAAAAGGCATCCCGAATACGGCGTTTAGTGAGAGTGGAACCTAAATGGCCTTCGTGAGCCCTTTTCAAAATGTTAAGCCTGAGAGAAGAAGGAGGAACCAGTTTCTCACCTCTCATCAATAAACCATCCTCTAAAGATAACTCACTTTCAATTTTGCAAAAGGGTTGTAATGATGGCGAGAGAACTTTTTCACGTGGCCAACCATTCTTAACTAATTCACACACATCATGAAGAATGGAATCAGCAAGAAAAGCGGATCTCCATTTCTCTTCTGAACCTACTTTAAGCTCAGGGATGTCAAGAGTAGCAACAAAACAATCTTCGTCAACAAGATCATTAAATTTAATGTTGTCTTGTTCATAGTTGCTAACAGGAAATCTAGAAAGAAAGTCTGCCCTGAAATTTTTCCCGCTAGCAATGTGCTTGACATCCAACTGATACTCTAACAGTCTAGTGACCATTCTGAGAATCCTGGGCGTGCAGCACTTACTCTTGTTGTCACCCAGGATATTCACAAGTGGTTTGTGGTCAGTAAGGAGTAAAAAACGTTTACCCCACACATATGGGCGAAACTTTTCTATGGCCCAACAACAAGCCAATAGCTCCTTTTCAATGACTGAATACTGATGTTCGGCAGCTCTCAGAACTCTAGAGGCAAACCCAATGGTTTGTTCAACACCATCAACAGTTTGAGTTAACATAGCCCCAAAACCCGACTTGAGCTAGCATCAACAGTGATACAACAACCATGATTGGGATCAAAAGGTTTAAAGAGCTTGACAATTAGACAATAACGACCTCACACGTTCCAATGCAAGAACACACTTCACTCCACTCAAAATGTACCCCTTTCTTTAGTAGAGCACTTAAGGGGCGAACAATGGTGGCGAAGTCAGGAATGAATTTTGAATAATATTCACAAAGCCCTAACAATGACTTAACACCGGTCTTGTCTGATGGAGCAGGAGCAGTTGTGATGGCTTCTAATAAACCTGGCTTTGGACTCACACCTTCTTGAGACACAACATGTCCTAGGTATTCCACTTTGTCGCAAGCAAATTTGCACTTTTCTGATTTGAGAACAACCCCATGCTCTTTCAATAAAGATAAAACTTTGTGAAGAACAATATCATGAGTATGGGAGTCTTCCCCAAAGACCAGAACATCATCCTGAAACACCAGAACAGAGTCTAAGTCTCTAAGGATGTTGCTCATGACCCTTTGGAAGATGGAGGCCGCAGAGGCTAGCCCGAAAGGCATACAACAGTACTGGAAAGTGCCGAAAGGAGACACGAAAGCAGTGAGGTGTCTGGATTCCAGGTGGAGCTCTACTTGATGATATGCACTAGCAAGATCAAGTTTGGAAAAACACTTAGCTCCCTTGGTGGTAGCAAACAAATCAGATATTTTAGGTAGGGGATGAGAATCGATCCATATCTCCTTGTTAAGGGATCTCAAGTCAACACAGACCCTGAGTTGACCATTCTTCTTGCGGGCCACCACCAAGGGAGAGAGACACAAGGAGGACTCTGCCGGCTCGATAACACCCTTAACACACAACTCTTTGAGCTCCTTCTCCAAATCAGACCTGACACTAAAAAGTACTCCTCTAAGTTTGTGTTTCCCCGGTGCAGCACCATGCTTGACCACAATCTCATGTTTGAAACCACTTATCTTACCTAGGTTATCCCCAAACACTGAGGGAAATTTGGTTATCCACTCTTTTTTGGTGTCGTTTTGTTTTGTGTCGTCATGGCACTCCACCACTAACACTTGTTCAAGCGTGCCAGGCTTCAATATCATACCAAATAAGCCCTGGTGAAACCACCCAAGAATGTTTAAGCCTTTGATAGCAACATACATTTTCCCCTTTATACGTCTTCCTTTGAAAGACATTTCATTTTCGAAAAATCCAAGAAGATCAATCTTGCGTCCTTCATAAGACACAGGCGACCGATCTGGAGGGGACAACTCGATGGAATCTCCCCATGTTTCCACAAATAATTTTTTTGTTATCATCGTAATACGAGCACCTGAATCTACCAGAAGATGTAGAACTTTATCTCCAACACCAATGTCTACAATAGGATCTACACAAGTGGAGGGATCACCTTCAATAACATCAGAAGAAGAACTGATATGCTCATTTGCATTTTGTAGAGCTGAATCCGTTTCTTCACGAATTACGGAAACAACCTCTGAATCACTTTCAGAATCAGAGTCAACCACACACACAACACGTTTCTTTGAATTTTTCCTTTTCAGGCAAACCTTGGCGAAATGCCCTACCCGCCTGCAGTAATTGCATGTGACAGTAATGGCTGGACATCTACTATTATTTGTATGAGTGGGGTTCCCACACCTAAGACAAATATTAGGATTAATCCCTTCCGGTTTGACAGACTTTTGAAAACCTTGTTAGAAACGATCTTGGATTTGGCATGAGGTTTACTAATCTTAATAGCATTAACACTTTCATTGAGTTTCTCACAACTTTTGTCCTCAAGTTCCTTGAGAGACGTCATTGAAATCTCGATACTTTTAGCGATTTTGATTGTCTCATCAAGCGAGGGATCACTTAAGCTTAAGAGCTTTTGTCTAATGCTTTTGTCTCTGCATTGACATACAAACTCATCTCTTATTAGTTGGTCCGTGAAATTTTCGAACTTACAAACCGCAGCCAATCTTCGCAAAGCAGAAATGTACGAATCAACGTCTTCCTCATCCAATTGTTTCCTCTTGAAAAATTTGTGTCTTTGCACCATAAGATTAGGTTGCTTATCAAATCTTTTTTTTAACTTAAGGACAGTCTCTCGGAACTCATCAATACCATCACTTTCTTCTGGAGATAAAGTGGGCAAATGTTTGAAAATGGATCTCCCTTCAGACCCAAGTGAGTGCAAAAGAAGACATTTGTTCCTATCAGCAGCATATCTTGATGCCTCTATAGCCCCTAAATACGTTCGAATGCATCATACCAGATTTCCCATCGGACTGGAGGTTCACCTGGAGTGTCAAGGAATGAAGGAGGAGGGTTAACAGCTTGCATTGTACACATTTTTAGAAATAAAAAAAATAAAAAAATGTTTTAAATATTACACAAAGTATTATTTATACAGATGTAAGGAGAAAGATAAGTTTGTAATAATAGGTAATATTATGAAACCAGTGTGTGTGTCACTGTGACGAAACTGCCTTGATGTAATGAATTGGTGTGTGCACACACATCTTTGAAGGAAAAAATATATAAATGAAGGAGGTGTGTGTATCACCATGGTACACGACGATGGAGTAGTCCCAGAATACTAGAAATATGTTTGAAGAAAAAGACACCTTTTTAAAAAAAAAAAAATGTGTGTGTATCACCGCGTAATACACGCAAAAAAGCTGTAAAATTGAATTCCGCTGGCTGAAGTGAACTAGTTGGTGTGTGTATCACCGCGTAATACACCAAAGGATAAGAAATGTTGTTACTTCCCACGCAGTTAAGGAATTAAACTTGGTGTGTGTATCACCGCGTGGTACACAAAGTCGTTGTCTTGGAAACGACTTGTAAGTGTGCTCGCTGACATCGTGATGCAAATAAGTGGTGTGTGTATCACCGCATGTTACACAAAGAGTTGTCTTGGAAACCGCAAAATGGCCGCTGCAACGCAACGTGATGACCTCACAGAGTTGGACGTGCAATGTAGGTTTGGAACGCAGAGCAACTATGAGATGGCACGCAGTGCGACACGGCAAGAATGCATGCACGCAGAATGGCGCGGGATGAATGCCTGCGCAGGAAAGGATTCCAGACTTGGTTCCTCGGTTACCAAGTGAACGGAGAAATGCGTGAGTGGCCGTTGAGTTTTTTTTAAACTGTCATGAACAAAATGCTCAAAATAAATTAAATGAAGATGTGGTTTGAGCGTAGAAAGGCAGCGCTGAGCCTGAGGGTTTATGTCTTTGTGCGCGGCACGGAGATATATACAAAACAAAAACACAAGCGTCCTACCAGTTCGACGTTTTCATAGGGGTGGTAAACTTGCTTTCCTGAACCGGAACTCCCAAACAGTTTAGATGAAGTGAAAGGCAGTCTTCTATTTGACCTTTCAGTCGGCTGATATGCTTGCAGTTTTCTTGTTTTCCACTCGTTTCAGGAAGAACGATGTGTAGAAGATGGCACGCCGGGTAGCAGGGTGTGACCATGTAGAGGATAATCGTCGCCAAAATATTTGTAGTGATTAAGGCGGAGGCAGAAATAAATACACAAAAGTATTTATTGAATCTACATGGTCGTGGAGTCAGTAGAGAACAGCTCCATCAGGCTCAGCAGAAAGGACCAACTGAACTCAGCATTGAATCTCTAGGCAACACAAAGATTCTACAGGTGACATCATAAGGAACAACTATATACATCAGAAGCACATCTAACACTACAACATTACTAACATCAGAAGCACATTTAACACTACAACATTACTACAGATAGGAACCATGGAATATTTAATGCCTGTTAATTTCTTTTCCAGTGTCAAAAGAGTTGAGTAGAAAATAAGTTAATCTTCTTTAGTAGTTATGAAGATTGATGTAGTTGTATTTATGCAAAGGGCAGTTGCAGAATTTCCATAGCAGTTACAAAGATATTTACTGTTGCCTTTAGATACCTACTTCAACTTGCAGATATCAGTGCTCAGCAAAGTGATGAGTCAAAATGGTGGTATCAGTGCACGAAAATGCCCCCTTTTCAGGGGTTACCCATTTTTGCAAAGAGTTTCCTCATGGTTTTTGAACTGCTGTCCAGTGCCCAGCACATGAGCTCTGACCAGTTATAGAAAAGTAGGATCTGCTTCTTATGGTTACCCCCACTTTTTGCTTGATCTGATACTGTTTTTGACTAGTCTGACTGGGGTCCTGCTAATCAGGACGCCAGTCTATCTGATTTCTCCCAAAACTGTTGTGTACAGTACCTAGGTACATCCCAGATTGGATACTGGGGTACCCTTGTCAGTCTTACCCATGTACCCAGGGCATAGGTATCCCAGAGGTCTCCCATGGGCTGCAGCATGTATTATGCCACCCATGAGAGACCTTTCAAAGTGGAACTACAGGCCTGCCATTGAAGCCTGTGTAAGTTTTGACTATAGGGTTTTTTAAGAAAGTATGGCGCTCTGCCGTGTAAGCGTGCAGTGTATTGTGATATCGAGTAAGTACGGTGCAACCAGGTTAGGGGAACACCCTATAACCCCTAGTTGTGTGTAGGAATGATTCTACAAAGAGCTTCAAAACAAAGGTCCTGGGCACACGTTTAAGTGATTAAATGATGAAAAAGGTACATTCAATAGAATACATTCGAAGAAATGTCATAGTCCAGGTGGAAAGATTCTTTGTCTTTAATCTTTGTTATAGCGAGAAAAGGAACCAGCCAACACGTGTTTCGTCACAAGGGAGACACACCCGGAACAGAAAATGACACCGTTGCCGCTGGAGACTCAGCGCACCCGCTAGAGATCCAATTTTCTGAGCGGTCAACTTACCCTCCTCAGAATATATGGCACGGACATACTCAGGATCTTCACCAATGGGGTACATCCCTTGATTACTCTACGCATCTTCCACTCAAAGATTCTACCATAGTTTTTACTTGCTCCATTGACCAGCCGGGTCGGAATTATCACCGGCAGAGCGATTATAAAGACTCCACAT
This sequence comes from Calotriton arnoldi, assembly GCA_963921515.1. Classification (NCBI taxonomy): domain Eukaryota; kingdom Metazoa; phylum Chordata; class Amphibia; order Caudata; family Salamandridae; genus Calotriton; species Calotriton arnoldi. Next base: position 342,095 of record CAWUFW010014439.1, read on the forward strand.
CTCAAATTACAGCCCTGAAGAAGTTGCGGGACTATCTCCCTTGTGACGGAACACATGTTGGCTGGTTCCTTTTCTCGCTATAACAAAGATTAAAGAGAAAGAATCTTTCCACCTGGACTACTATGACATTTCTTCGAATGTATTCTATTGAATGTACCTTTTTCATCATTTAATCACTTAAACGTGTGCCCAGGACCTTTGTTTTGAAGCCTGTGTAAGTTGGTGCATGCAATTCAAGAAAACACCCCTAGGCAACTATAGGTCTATAGCAACTTTCAGACCTAGCAGAACATAAACATGATATTGGGGACACATGAAGTCATTAAAAGTTCATTTATTTCATACAAAATTCTTTAAAATCATTCTGATACATATTTCAACAATTTCCAGGTGCAAACACATGACATCTCGACATAACTTACAAAATACAAAATACAATAGACCAACATCAACGTTGTGACAAAAATCAGGAAAAAATGATAATTATATATTTTCAAAAAACACTGAACATCCAAGGAATAAACATTTAAATCAGGTGGCTATATGGCGGATTTTCTTCGTGTGTTTCGGCGTGCACGAAACCTTCATCAGGAAAGCCACAGTGATTTCAAATGTAAACAGAAAAATGCACTGCGGATGGAAAAGTGACAAGTACATGAATGTATTGATGAGCTAGACGTTCATTGGCAAATGATTCAAGAAGCTTGAGCCCAAGCTTAAGGATGCCCCGGTAACACAGTCAGGTGTAGAAGATTGTCCTGGGTCAACTGAATTGTCGTGTGTTAATGACCAGGGAATCAAGCTTCCAGATAGTCCAAGAGTACTAATGCTACAAGCTAGCAATGGGTAGGTGGCCCACATGCGTACAGCCCAGGGGTGTCCTACAGAATGGAATAGGTTGCTCTTCACATAGTCAGTGAAAAAAGGTTACCTTAATACATTTGATAGATGGTAAACCTTATTCTCAAGTACAGCGTGGTTTCGGCATGGGTAAATGGTCGCCTACGTGAAGAGCAACCTATTCCATTCTGAAAGGACAATTCCCTGGGCTGTCCGCACTTGTCTGAGAGAGGTGTGACAACTGTAGAGAATGTGTCTACCCCCCTGTTTTTGTACATAGTACATAGCTGTCATATTGTCTGTCCAGACTAGGACAACTTTCCCTATGAGGTGAAGCTGGAAAGCTTTTAGTGCTAGATGAACAGCTAGAAGCTCCAACTAATTGATGTGGAGATTTTAGTGTTTGGTGTCCCATAAGCCCTGAATTGTTAGATGCTGGAGATGGGCACCCCAACCTGTGAGAGATGCATCTGCTGTTTGTACGACTTGTGGAATCGGGTCGATGAAGAGCCGCCCTTTTGTGTGTTCCACCACTGCAGAGAGCGATGAGTGCGGCTATCTACCAACACTAGGTCTGTTAATTGACCTTGTGATTGATTCCACTGACATGCTAAGCAATCCTGTAGAGGACGCATGTGTAATCTTGGGAAAGGCAATGCATGATGCCATCATATTGAATAGTTGCATGAAAGTTTTCATTTAGGTATGGGTTGTTTTGAAACTGTAGTAATGAAGTTTGAAAATTTGAATTCTGGAGGCATTGGGAGAGGCTAGAGCTGTGTGAGCGTTTAGCGTTGCTCCTAGATATATTTGCAGCTGTGAGGGTTGAAGATGGGACTTTTGAGCATTGACTGTAAATCCCAATTGATGGAGAAGGTTTATGATAGCTTGAGTGTGTAGTAAACTCTTTTTCTGTGTGTTGGCTTTGATGAGCCAATCGTCCAGATATGGAAAGACATGAATTTGTTGTGTTCTTAGATGAGCTGCTACTACTGCTAGACATGTTTTGAATACTCTGGGTGCAATAGTCACTTTGAATGGGAGTACTTTGAATTGATAGTGATTTCCTGCTATCACAAATCTGACATATTTGCAATGTGCTGGATGGACAGGAGTATGGAAGTATGCGTCCTTTAAGTCTAGAGTGGACATAATGTTGCCTTGTTGTAGAAGTGGAAGTACTTGTTGAAGTGTAAACCATAAGGAAGTGTTCTGACAGTATGTATAGGTTTAATGGTCTGAGATTTAAGATTGGTCGAAGAGTCCTGTCCTTCTTGGGAATTAGGAAGTAAAGTGAGTAAACTGCTGATCCTTGATGTTGTAATGGAACTGGTTCTATAGCTCCTTTTGTTGGAAGAGCTTGTACTTCTTGTTTGAGGAACTGTTGGTGTTGAGAGTTTGTGAGTGCGAGGTGGAATATTGGGAGGATTGCTGATAAGCTCCAAGCAATAACCATGTTGGATAATGTATAGTACCCATTTGTCTGTAATTACTGATTGCGAAATGGGAAAGAACTGTTGAAGTCTTCCCCCAACAGGTGTAAAATGGTCGGGGGTATTGTAGGCAAGTCACTGTTTGTTGGTAGATGGAGAGGTACGTGTCGGTGTGCCTTTACCTCTGCCTTTGAAATTGTTTCCTCTGCACCCATCTTTATAGAAACCTCTTGATGGCGAGGGTTGTGTGTTGGACCTGTATGAAGACACATATGGATCTGAGGCATTACCTTTGGATCCTCCTCTGTAAAATGAGCGGCAAAAGGAGCCTCTATTGGATGGTAACTGAAGGACTCCCATTGATTTTGCTAGTTCTCTGTCTTTTTTCATTTTCTCAAGTGACTCATCTAATTGAGGTCCAAAAAGATTCTGTTTGTCAAAGGGGGTATTAAGAATGTTTTTTGAACCTCTGGTTTAAAACCAGAGATTCTAAGCCATGCATGCCTTCTAAGTAGAATGCTGGTGTTAATACCTCTTGCTGCGGTATCAGCAGCAGCTAGAGCACATCTGATAGAAGAATTAGATATCAGTTTTCCCTCCTGCACTAATTCTTGCCCTTTTTTCTTGTGTTCGTCTGGGAGATATTGAAGTAACTGCTCCATTTCATCCCAGTGGGCCCTGTCATATCTTGCTAATAGGCCTTGTGCATTAGCTATACGCCAATGGTTGGTGGATGGATTGTGCAGCTACCCGTTTCCCTGATGCATCTATTACTTTAGACTCCTTATCTGGAGGTGGTGCATCTGCTGTAGTTTGGGAATTTGCCCTTTTCCGAGCATTTGACACAACTAGGGAATTCAAAGGCAACTGTCCTCTAACAAAAATCAGATCAGTTGGGGGAGGTTTGTATTTCTTGTCAACCCTAGGTGTTAGAATACAAGCCCATACAGGGTCTTTAAAAATCTCATCTGCATGGCTCATGTCCTTTAACCTAGGTAAAGATTGCGTTGTCCTATGTGATATTCCTAAGGTCTCAAATAGAAAATCCTCTTCTAAGGATTCCTTATGAAGTGTGACCCCATGGTATGATGCTGCTCTCGAAATTAACTCTTGATATGCTGTGTTGTCATCAGGAGGTGATGGTTTTGTAGGGTACAAGTCAGGATCATTATCCATTGGAGGATCAATATTATAATCGTTCCATGGATCTATAGGTGGTGGACTATCCTCACCTGTGTAATCAATATCAGGCTGTGTATGCGGGGAACCCTGTGGTGTGATATCTAAAGGGTTTGAGCCTGGTGGTGGTGAAGATGGTGGAGGGGGTCTGATGAACAGGGTGAATAGGGCTTGTAGCTATGTCCTACTTCTTCTTCAGAGGGATTTTGTAACTTAAATCCTCTGAAGGAATGTTCCTTTTAGAAGGTGTAACATGTTTAACTAATATGTGTCCAGGATCTGACTTAATGTAGATCTTTTTCTGCTTAGGATCCAGCTTTTCTTGTATAACCTCTAGGATCAGTTCTGGAGGATTATGATGTGCATCTTTTGCTTGCAGTGCCGAAATTTTCAGAGCAGAGCTAGATTTGTCCTTTTTCTCCTTTGGAGCCGAAGATTTTGGTGTCGAAGGGAGTTTTTCTCGGCTTGGTCCTGAGCCGGAAGGCTTGACTGCGTTTCAGTGCTGAGTCGGAGGGCAGGGCATTGGAAGCAGTGTCTCGGTGCCGACCATGGCCAGAAGGCTGTGGTGGCCCAGTATCATTATGTTTGGTGGAAGAAATCTTGAGGGGCAAAGGAGCTTTGTTACTCACAACACCTTGTCCCACTGGTACGTCTTCGGACTCGAGCTCGATTTCTAGTTCGGAATCCGATTCTTGGATGAGAAGGCCTCCTCTTCTTCCGCTGCCGACACCTCCATTTTTTCGTGCTCAATATCTTTCCCGAAGATATACGGGGTGTGTTCGATGTTCTGCCTCTGCATATCCCTTCGTCGAGCCAGACGGTCCTGCAAAGTCTTTTTTGACTGAAATGATGGACAAGAGTCACAATCCTCTTCCTTGTGCTCCAGTGAGAGGCACTAGTTGCAGACTTTATTCAGGTCGGTGCGCGGGTACTTGGAGTGGCACCGAGGACAAAATTGAAATGGAGTCCGTTCCATTGGCAGAAGACTGGATACAATGAAACTGAGTGTAAGTCGACCGATGCGGCCTGGCCCGAAGGCTGCCAACAATGTCTTCTATATCGAAGATAGAGTGTTTTCCTATTTTTTCAACACACAGAGAATGGTGAAACGCGTACAAAACAATAGAGACGAGGATACAGTGTGTTGCGCACCGATAGGATCCTGAAGAACGGTATCGAACCAGAGCGCCGCAAACTACGTACGAACCTGACGGCGGAAAGAAAACAATCTAACTATGGAGTCGATACCCGAGCGCACTATCACCGAAAGGAGGAGTCTCCTTATCTCTTGACTGCAAAAGACTTCTTTGAAGAAAAACAACTTGCAAACATCCGGACCCAACACTAGATGGCAGAAGTATGCAAAGCATGTGTATCTACAGCACACATGCCTCGAACAGGCCTATTACAAGAAACGCACCTGATGAAAAACACAGTGTGCTGGCTACGTGCAAGTTGGCTGGGTGCAACCTACACAGTCTTCTTTTGTTCATTTGCATGTGGGGTAGATATCCTCATATGTAAGGGCATGCCGCTTACAGTCTTCCCAATACACAACCACCGCAGCGGGCCGGTACATTATAGTACAATGCCTGCTGCAGTCAAAGACTACCATGATGATCAATGATATGGTCCCAACTATCATTGTCCCATATTATTTGCGACAGTATACTCTCAGACAATACAGGCACAGCCCCACACCACCCTATGGAACGTCAGCTTCAATGTCGTGTTGGATCCCATAGCCAACAGAACAGATACATTGCCTTGTCCCCACCCTAAGCAGCAAAATTCCTGCTACACACGATGGAGGAGAGAATCTGTAGATATTTGGTGCTCATTTCATGCTAAGCTTGCAGAGGGTACATGTTATTCCTCATGCCACTTAGTCCAGACTGGACCCAATTTGGCTAGGCTCCAGAGATATACATCAGTGGATCACCCACATCACACACTTAATTAGGACAGTATCGGACCACTCCCCCGTCCTGCTACTGCTCAAGGTGCCATATTTGCCCCACGAGAGTGTTGTGTCATTTGCCACCTCATGCCTTCAGGACCAAGCATTCAGAGAGCCCCTTAGAAGTGACTATGCAGAATACTTTACGCTTAAGGTGCGCTCGGTTCAGAGCGCAGGAATACTGTGGGAAGCCTTCAAGGTGGTGATCCGGGGTGCATGCATAGCAAAATAGTCAGGCTTCCAGCATGATATAAGGTGCAGGCTAAAAAAGATTAAGCACTAACTAAGTCAATATTTCATCTCCTCCGATTCCACATGACCCGAGTCGCCTGGGCAGGAAAGCAGACCAGACTGAGATGAGACATTTTAACCCTATCATTCGAGCAGGGGAGTCTCTCAACTCCAGGATTCGAACTGTACTATATGTGTTCAAAGGCTCAGGTTGCACACTTTTGGCAGTTCCCAACACCTTTCCAGCCACACACAGTAGTTGAAACAGACACTGCAATGCCATTTAATTTACACACTGCACTATGCTCCCACCCCGCCAAACCTTCAAGCCAAATGGAAACTGTACAATACACGCCTTGGGTCTGGGAGGACTGGGACAAAAGTCTAAAGCAGAAGTGATATTTTCCCCAAAACTGTCTCTCTTAGACAAGCCTGCCCTTCCCTCTACATGTTGAGTAACAGCATGTGCTCAACTCACTAAACTTAAACTGATGACGCTAGGCGACCTATACCCAGAGGGCTCATTCCTTTCCCATGAGTCAGTAGGGCTGCATGTGAAGTACACCCCCACTGAACTAATTTATATACTGTAGAATTAGGGTGGCATGCAGGGCCGAGTACAGGCAATTCCCTGCGCCCTCCCCACCTTCGCCCCACTTAGGCTGTTTGCACAGCCCACCCCCAAGCAGGTGGTGATCAGATTTTTAAAGAGATGCAGTCAAGCACACCAATATGACAGCATAGAGGGAGAGAGAGATGGGCACAAGACACGACCCACCCTGAGCAGCTCCTTGAGGTGTGAATTGACTCCCAGAGCTGAGACCAACACCTTGGGAGTGAGGAGAAGTTGACCTTCCTCTGAACGGATGGCCTGGGGGCTGTGCCCAGCCCCATGCATGTCTTCAAAGTATGCCTATCCTGTAACTGGCAGATGTAGACCATCAGAGCCTGTCCCATCTATTGCCCTCCTAGCCAGATTAGCACCAATCCCAGAGGAAGAGGAGCTGCCCTCAAAACTGGTTTTGAGTAACCAGAGAGGAGAGTTTGCTACTTTCTCTGTCCTTCCTTCTAGGGTGGGCACAGGAGCAAACACAGTGGGAAGAAAGGTTCTGTCATGTTGGATTTATGTAGAAGGAGGCACTCTAGGATAATTTGCAGTTGGGCACACAGGACTGCTGCAAACGGGGGTAAGGTTATCCCTGCGAAACTTTTACCTATTAGTTAGGGAGGAGTCAGGAGTCATCCCCAACCACACGCTAGTGACATGCATAAATGTGGCACCCCTGGGTACCTTCTTCAGAACACTACTGGACCTGTGGTACACAGAAGAAGGACTGCACCTGCTGTTGTGTCCTGTGAGGAGAACCCTAAGGGCTGGAGTGTGAGAAGTTGGCCTGGCATATGCTGTCCACTAATTATAGTGGGCACCTTGCACCAGTCCAAACAACCCCTTATTGGAGATAGATTAAAGACAACCTTTATTGAAAGCTATCCTAGTGGTAGCTATGGAGAGCAGCCTTCAGGCTAAGTCTTGAAGGAATGTAAAGCAGCTTGTTTTACCAGTCTATAATCTCTTGAGTGACCAAATGAAAGAGGACCACACCAGGTATATATTCAAAATATATGTATTTATTACTAAACACACCCCTCTAGTCTCTTTATGAGGCTAGAGTTCAAAGTACATACGTTACGAGTTAGTTATCTACAGTAATAGCACAAATACACGTTTGAGCCCCAGGGGCGTACCAAACCATATACCAATAAAGTGGTATAAGAACCACGACTGAGCTAGACACAAGGCCTAGAGCCTGTAGAAGTGCTTGGACCACAAGGAACCACCAAGGCAGTGACACAGGGGACCCACGGGGGACGCGTGCAGTGTACAAACACAACCGCGAACCACCGTTAACTTTTATGGGAAAAGTCGCGATTAGAATTTAAAAGAAAAGGGACACTTAGAGGAGGACTTGGAGCAAACCCTTTGAGAACTAGGCTGTTCTAGTGTCTATACCCACGGGAGCACCGGAGTACTCGAGTTACCTCACCCAGGGAAGCCGGGTGCATAGGTGTCTTTCGGGGTCGGGTTTCGTGGTCGCTTTCTATGGCGATCTGCTGCAAAGTGCTGCTGGCGACCAAGTCGAAAGTGTTCGGGTGGATCCAAAGGTGGATCGAAGATCTGAAGAACCTGAAAGCAGAGGGGACAGAGTCTGGGTCACTAGCCAGTGACCAGGAAGGCGATGAGCAGATGCCCACCGATGTCGAGTGCTTCAGGTAGGTTGACGGTTGTCTTGACTCTTCAGCCACGAGGTCCAGGAGGCGTCGATGACAACCAGGAGCTGGATTCGAGCTGTCCCACGACGTCTGTCGATTGCAGGGGTGTCGGCGACCGGATTGGACCCAACAAGCCTTGGCAACGGCAAGTCTCGTGGAAAGCGAAGAAGGACGATGTTGCAGACCAGCAAGGTCTGGGGGACTCACCCAGCGAGGATAAGTCAGGGCACATCTGGAGCAGCCAGGGAGCCCAAGCAGAAAAAGATTGGCCTTCGGGAGGGCCAACTAGCCAACGGACTAGCGACCGCGAAGGAGCCTCGAGACGGTGCACATGGAGCTGGCTCACAGGACACTCGTGGAGTGGAGGCCAGTGATCTTCAGTGCAGTTGGTGCTGGAGGCTGGGGCTACTCGGAGCCCAAAGCACGACTTCGTGGGAGACCCAGAAGAGGATGCACTTGCAAATGCGTTCGGTGTCCAGGGGTCACGGTTCCACGTTACCCACGACAGCTACGGGCCTCAGCTTTGCTGGGGACTCAGGGCAGCCTCGGGGAAGTCTGGAAATCCACCTCTGGTGATGCAAAGACTTCGGCGTCCGACGGGAGCTTCAGCGATGCAGACCGGACAATTGCTTCTTTGGTGCCTGCCAAGCAGGGGAGTCACTCCTTGACCCCAAGGGAGATTCTTCAGTCCTCTAATCTTAAAGTAGAGCGTCGAAGGTCCAGGATTCTGTATCAGAGTTTCGTCCAGGTAAATCTAAAGTCCTAAGGACTGGGTTCCCTTACTTATACTAAGGTAGGGGGTTGGACATACTCTGTGACCCCACCTATGGGAGGGTCAGGGCAGAGGAGTGGTTACACCCCTTTCCCTTTGTCCAGTTTCGCGCCAGAGCAGGGGCTGGAAGCCCCTGAGCCGGTTTGAACTGGGGTATGCACAGGGACACCAAGTGTGCCCCCAGTGCAGGACTTCAAAGCACCAGAGAGTGCTCCCGCCCAGCCCCAATACACACTATCCTGTCTGGGGAGGTGGTCACACCTCCCTGGGACAGGAAACCTATTGTCCAGGCCTCCCCTGCCGGAGTTTCGGTCAGCAGCAGGAGGCCAGACTCGTGTCTGTGGCAGCGGCATCCATTTTGTGATGCCAGGGCTTGGAAAGTCAGTACCGGGCATACCGGTGTGTACATGTCTTTCCCTCTAGAAGGGTGGAATGCTACCCCCGCCACCAGAACTGGCGGGGGGTAGTATTCCAAGATGTTTGACACCAAACACGACATGTTTCCGTGCAGCCATCCCAAAGTTAGCATTTAACGCGAGGTTATAATGCGCTTAAGAGTATATGGTCAGGCTGCACTACAAACAGCATCAGAGAAGGGTCTCCGAACGCTGCAGAGGGCGCCTGCTCATGCAGGGGCACCCTCTCACATAGGAACCACGCACTCTGCCTTCAGGATTGATAAGGCCTGCCATAGGAGTGACTTATAGGTTTATATGTGTGTAAGTATATAGTGATATAGGTAGCCTATATCACAGTAAGGGGTGCATGCACCACCTTACCCAGGCTGCAGTAGCAGACCTGTGGTGTCAGTTTGGATGGCCTTCCAGGGGTGGCACAATACATGCTGCAGCCCCTGGTAGGCCTCTGAGGTACCTATGCCCTGGGTACATAGTATACCATATACTAGGGACTTATAAGGGCACTCCAGATTCCAATCAGAGATGTGCCTAAGGCACATGGAAACCATTTTAGAGAGGAAGCAGCTAGGCTGGGGTTCTGATTAGCAGGGCCCCAGCCAGACTAAGGTCGAAAAACAGTGAAGCATCAGCAAAAAGTGGGGGTACCCATGTGAAGCAGATCCTACTCTCCTACACAACCCCCCCCAAACGTAGGGACATTAAACTAACCTTGCCCAGTTAAGTCTTCATGTTCTAAGTGGAAGTACCTAGAGAGTCCATCTGCATTGGCATGGTTACTCCCAGGTCTATGTTCCACTGTGAAGTCCATCCCCTGTAGGGAAATGGACCACCTAAGCAGTTTGGGGTTTTCACCCTTCATTTGTTTTAGCCATAAGAGGGGCTTATGGTCTGTTTGAACAAGGAAGTGAGTACCAAACAAGTATGGCCTCAACTTCTTCAGAGCCCAGACCACAGCAAAGGCCTCCCTCTCAATGGCTGACCAACGTTTCTCTCTAGGGGTCAGCCTTCTGCTAATGAAAGCTACTGGCTGATCCTGACCTTCATCATTCAATTGTGACAGTACAGCCCCTACCCCCAATTCAGATGCATCAGTTTGAACAATGAACTTCTTGGAGTAATCAGGACTCTGTAGAATGGGAGCAGTGCACATGGCCTGCTTCAGGTCATCAAATGCCTTTTGACAGCTAACTGTCCACTGAACCTTTTTGGGCATTTTCTTGGAAGTTAAGTCATTCAGGGGTGTCACTATTGATCCATACCCCTTGACAAATCTCCTATAGTACCCAGTCAGGCCTAAGAAGGCTCTCACCTGAGTCTGGGTAGTTGGAGCAGTCCAGTCCATGATGGTCTGGATCTTGCTCTGCAGTGGTTGAACCTGGCCTCCACCCACAAGGTGGCCCAGGTACACAACCTGACTCTGCCCTATCTGGCACTTGGTGGCCTTGATAGTCAGGCCTGCTTTCTGCAGGGCCTGCAAAACATTTCTGAGGTGGACCAGGTGATCCTCCCAGGTGGAGCTAAAGACAGCAATATCATCTAGATATGCTGCACTATAGGCTTCAGACCTGTAAGGACTGTATTCACCAACCTCTGAAAAGTGGCAGGTGCATTCTTCAGACCAAAGGGCATCACCACAAATTGATAATGCCCACTAGGGGTTGAGAATGCTGTCTTTGGCTTTGCATCATCAGCTAGTCTGATCTGCCAGTAGCCAGCTGTCAGGTCAAATGTGCTTAGATACTTGGCTGAGGCCAAAGTGTCTATTAGCTCATCTGCCCTTGGTATTGGATGGGCATCAGTCCTAGTGACTGCATTGAGACCCCTGTAGTCCACACAAAACCTCATCTCTCTTTTCCCACCATTGGTGTGAGGTTTTGGCACAAGGACCACTGGACTAGCCCAAGGGCTATCTGAGGGTTCAATAACTCCCAAATCCAACATCTTCTGGACTTCTGTCCTGATACAGTCCCTGACATGGTCAGGTTGCCTATAAATCTTATTTTTAATAGGCAGACTGTCCCCAGTGTCCACTTCATGAGTGCACCAGGTAGTCTGACTGGGTGTCAGTGAGAATATGTGTCTGAACTGATTGAGCACCTGTCTGCAATCAGTCTGCTGCTGGGTAGTGAGGCTGCCTGCCAAGGCTGCACCATCCACTGACCCATCACCAGGGTTCTGTGAGAGCAGGTCAGGGAGTGGGTCACTCTCTTCCTCCTGTCCCTCATCAGTAGCCATGAGCAAGCCCATGTCTGCCCTGTCCACATATGGTTTTAACCTGTTGACATGGAGAACCCTGTGGGGACTCCTGGGTGTTCCTAGGTCTACTAAGTAGGTAACCTCACCCTTCTGCTCAACAATGGTGTGGGGTCCACTCCATTTGTCTTGGAGAGCTGCTGGGGCCACTGGCTCCAACACCCACACCTTCTGTCCTGGCTGATAAACAGTCAGTACAGCCTTTTGGTCATGCCAGGCCTTTTGAAGTTCCTGGCTAGCCTCAAGGTTTTTAGTTGCCTTTTTCATATACTCAGCCATCCGGGAGCGGAGACCAAGTACGTAGTCCACTATGTCTTGCTTTGGGGGCTTGAGAGGTAACTCCCATCCTTCCTTCACCAAGCACAGTGGACCCCTGACAGGGTGACCAAACAAAAGTTCAAAAGGGCTGTAGCCAACCCCTTTTGAGGCACCTCCCTGTACGCAAATAAAAGGCAGGGCAAGAGTATGTCCCATCTTCGCCTAAGCTTTTCTGGGAGCCCTTTAATCATGCCCTTCAAGGTTTTGTTGAATCTCTCAACTAAACCATTGCATTGTGGGTGATAGGGTGTGGTGAACTTGTAAGTCACTCCACACTCCTTCCACATTGCTTTTAAGTATCCAGACATAAAGTTTGCACCCCTGTCTGATACAACCTCCTTAGGGAAGCCCACTCTTGAGAAAATTCCCAGGAGGGCCCTTGCCACCACAGGTGCTGTAGTGGTCCTAAGGGGAATAGCCTCTGGGTACCTGGTGGCATGATCCACTACCACCAGGATAAACCTGTGCCCAGATGCTGTTTGGGGATCCATGGGACCAACAATGTCAATCCCCACCCTTTCAAAGGGAACCCCCACCACAGGTAGTGGTATCAGGGGGCCTTTGTAGTGCCACCTGCCTTGCCACTGGCCTGGCAGGTTACACAGGAGCGACAAAACTCCTTGGTGTCTTCAGACATGTGGGGCCAGTGAAAGTGAGGGACAATTCTGTCCCAAGTCTTGTTCTGGCCCAGGTGACCTGCTAAGGGAATATCATGGGCTAGGGTCAATAGGAAGCCCCTGAACTTCAAAGGTATAACCAACCTCCTGGTAGCACCAGGCTTGGGGTCTCTACACTCTGAGTACAAGAGTCCATCATCCCAATACACAGTATGGGGACCACTAGCTTTCCCAGCAGCCTCAGCAGCAGCTTGCTGTCTGAGGGGTTCAAGAGAGGGGCAGCTCTGCTGCTCCTGGCTCAGATCTGCCCTGGAAGGTCCCCCTGTCCCCAAGAACTCAACCTGTTCAGGTTCAAGCTCCTCTGGGACAGTTCCTTCCTCAGGACTGAGATCATCCCCCTCAAGGGACTGATCTTCCTTCTGAGCCAAGGGGGAAGGCACTGCCTTTACCCTACTACTCCTCTTCTTGGAAGGCACTTGGTCCATTATTCCAGAATCCAAGGCCTGTTCAGTGCTAGACATTTTGGCTTGTGACCTGGTCACAGCAAACACATCTGCAGGGATCCCCAGCATTTCTGCATGGGTCCTGAGCTCCACTTCTGCCCAAGCTGAAGTTTCTAAGTCATTGCCAAGCAAGCATTCAACGGGTAGGTCTGCACTTACCACAACCTTCTTAAGGCCAGTTACCCCTCCCCAGGAGAAGTTAACAACTGCCAGAGTATGGTCTGTTCTGACGTTGCTAGCATTGGTCACTTGGTACATTTCACCAAGTATAATCTGCCCAGGATTCACAAGGTCTTGTGTCACCATGGTGACACTTGCCCCTGTGTCCCTAAATGCCAAAGCCTCTCTTCCATTGATTAAAGGCTGTTGTCTGTACTTGCCCAGATTACTGGGACTCACAGAGGAGGTCATATCCATGCCTCCATCACAGACTAGGACAGCCTGAGTGAGTTCTCTGACTAGGTCAGAGCTCATCTCTTTACCCAGGGTCAACCCTACTAAACCCTTGGCTTGTGTAGTCCCACCACCAACTGTAGCTGCACTAGGGGGAGCAGGTGCCTTAGGGGCATTGGTGGGGGCTGGAGTCGAGTCTTTGGACTTGGTGCAATCACTGGTCCAGTGGGTCTTTTGCTTACAGACCTTGCACCATGGTTTTCTTTGGCCTTTCCCTTTGGTAGACTGTGAATCCCCACCTGAAGAAGATTTTTGGGGGCCTTGTGAAGACTTTTGATCTTTACCCTTCTCCCCACCCTTATCAGAGGTTTTCGAATCTTGCTTCTTAGGGTCACCACCTTGGTTCTGTACCTTCTGCTTCACCCTGGTTCTGACCCATTTGTCTGCCTTCTTTCCCAATTCTTGGGGAGAGGTCAGATCAGAGTCTACCAGGTGCTGATGCAACAGCTGATTTTGACAGTTATTAAGAATCTGCTCCCTCATTATCAGATTGTACAATCCTGTGAAGTCACATACCTTACTGCCCAATAACCAACCTTCCAGAGCCTTGGCAGAACAATCAACAAAGTCCACCCAGTCTTGAGTCTGTGCTTTTTGGGTATCCCTGAACTTTAACCTGTATTGTTCAGTGGTTAGGCCAAACCCATCAATTAGAGCACTCTTCAAGACTTTGTAATTATCAGCATCCTCCTCTCTAACAGTGAGGAGCTTGTCTCTACCTTTGTCTGCAAAGGAGAGCCACAAGATTGCTGCCCACTGCTCCTGAGGGACCCTCTGTACTTTACAGGCCCTCTCTAGAGCAGTTATCCATTTGTGGATATCATCCCCACTCTGGTAGGGAGGGACAATCTTGCTCAGGTTTCTATGGTCATAAGACCTTTCCCTATCTTTGGGGAAACTGCTGCCACCATGGGACTCTAGTCCCAACTTTTGTCTCTCTCTATAGAGATCTAGGGACTCCCTGTCTATAGCCAATTGCTGTTTCCTGAGTTCAAGTTGAGCTTGCTCATATTGAATCAGTCTCTTTCTCCTCTCATGAGAGGATTCCCTCCTATGAGAGGAGACAGAGGTCCCTATTGAGGTGTCAGAGTGGTTAGACTCCTGAGAAGGAGACCTAGACCTTCTGGGCACACTCAGAACTCTTCCTGGGGGGACAAAGGGGAGGTCAGTCTGATCCTCTCCCTCCTCCTCCTCCACAGGAGGAATTGGATTCTCCAGGACAAGGTCATTTTCACCTTCCTGGCCAGTTTCAGAGGGGGGCCTGGGTTTCTTCACCCCTGGCCCCTTCCTCATCTTCTGCCCCACCCTCCTTGCCTACCCCTTCAGACCCTAGGGGCCTGCTGAGATCATCAGCTAGTAACACCTCCCTGAGGTGTTGGGTGCTGGCACTTTTGCCTGTCTTCAACTTCCTAGTAGTGCATAAGGCTCTCAATTCCAAGAATGGGAGTTTATCATACTTGGAGGGAAGAAGCCCACTGGCTTCTGGCAAGGACTCACTGGGTCCTGGCTTTGAAGACATCACTAGTGAGGTGTGGTGTATGCACTACCTACTCTAGTGTGGCCTACTAAACTCTCTTGAGTTGTAGAAAGGGTGTGCTGTCCCTTAACACACAACTCTAAGTTCAGTAGAACTTACTGTATTACTAAGCTTGATTATATGTACCTTAGGTACCCTTAGTGGTTTTCAGTTGATCAATTCAATTGAGATTATCTGGTAAAACAATAGCAAGCTGGAATCCCACACGCTGCACACCAATGTGAGAAGTTGGCCTGGCATATGCTGTCCACTAATTATAGTGGGCACCTTGCACCAGTCCAAACAACCCCTTATTGGAGATAGGTTAAAGACAACCTTTATTGAAAGCTATCCTAGTGGTAGCTATGGAGAGCAGCCTTCAGGCTAAGTCTTGAAGGAATGTAAAGCAGCTTGTTTTACCAGTCTATAATCTCTTGAGTGACCAAATGAAAGAGGACCACACCAGGTATATATTCAAAATATATGTATTTATTACTAAACACACCCCTCTAGTCTCTTTATGAGGCTAGAGTTCGAAGTACATACGTTACGAGTTAGTTATCTACAGTAATAGCACAAATACACGTTTGAGCCCCAGGGGCGTACCAAACCATATACCAATAAAGTGGTATAAGAACCACGACTGAGCTAGACACAAGGCCTAGAGCCTGTAGAAGTGCTTGGACCACAAGGAACCACCCAAGGCAGTGACACAGGGGACCCACGGGGGACGCGTGCAGTGTATGAACACAACCGCGAACCACCGTTAACTTCTATGGGGAAAGTCGCGATTAGAATTTAAAAGAAAAGGGACACTTAGAGGAGGACTTGGAGCAAACCCTTTGAGAACTAGGCTGTTCTAGTGTCTATACCCACGGGAGCACCGGAGTACTCGAGTTACCTCACCCAGGGAAGCCGGGTGCATAGGTGTCTTTCGGGGTCGGGTTTCGTCGTCGCTTTCTATGGCGATCTGCTGCAAAGTGCTGCTGGCGACCAAGTCGAAAGTGTTCGGGTGGATCCAAAGGTGGATCGAAGATCTGAAGAACCTGAAAGCAGAGGGGACAGAGTCTGGGTCAATAGCCAGTGACCAGGAAGGCGATGAGCAGATGCCCACCGATGTTGAGTGCTTCAGGTAGGTTGACGGTCATCTTGACTCTTCAGCCACGAGGTCCAGGAGGCGTCGACGACAACCAGGAGCTGGATTCGAGCTGTCCCACGACGTCTGTCGATTGCAGGGGTGTCAGCGACCGGATTGGACCCAACAAGCCTTGGCAACGGCAAGTCTCGTGGAAAGCAAAGAAGGACGATGTTGCAGACCAGCAAGGTCTGGGGGACTCACCCAGCGAGGATAAGTCAGGGCACACCTGGAGCAACCAGGGAGCCCAAGCAGAAAAAGATTGGCCTTCGGGAGGGCCTACTAGCCAACGGACTAGCGACCGCGAAGGAGCCTCGAGACGGTGCACGTGGAGCTGGCTCACAGGACACTCGTGGAGTGGAGGCCAGTGATCTTCGGTGCAGTTGGTGCTGGAGGCTGGGGCTACTCGGAGCCCAAAGCACGACTTCGTGGGAGACCCAGAAGAGGATGCACTTGCAAATGCGTTCGGTGTCCAGGGGTCACGGTTCCACGTTACCCACGACAGCTACGGGCCTCAGCTTTGCTGGGGACTCAGGGCAGCCTCGGGGAAGTCTGGAAATCCACCTCTGGTGATGCAAAGACTTCGGCGTCCGACGGGAGCTTCAGCGATGCAGACCGGACAATTGCTTCTTTGGTGCCTGCCAAGCAGGGGAGTCACTCCTTGACCCCAAGGGAGAGTCTTCAGTCCTCTAATCTTAAAGTAGAGCGTCGAAGGTCCAGGATTCTGTATCAGAGTTTCGTCCAGGTAAATCTAAAGTCCTAAGGACTGGGTTCCCTTACTTATACTAAGGTAGTGGGTTGGACATACTCTGTGACCCCACCTATGGGAGGGTCAGGGCAGAGGGGTGGTTACACCCCTTTCCCTTTGTCCAGTTTCTCGCCAGAGCAGGGGCTGGAAGCCCCTGAGCCGGTTTGAACTGGGGTATGCACAGGGACACCAAGTGTGCCCCCAGTGCAGGACTTCAAAGCACCAGAGAGTGCTCCCGCCCAGCCCCAATACACACTATCCTGTCTGGGGAGGTGGTCACACCTCCCTGGGACAGGAAACCTATTGTCCAGGCCTCCCCTGCCGGAGTTTCGGTCAGCAGCAGGAGGCCAGACTCGTGTCTGTGGCAGCGGCATCCATTTTGTGATGCCAGGGCTTGGAAAGTCAGTACCGGGCATACCGGTGTGTACATGTCTTTCCCTCTAGAAGGGTGGAATGCTACCCCCGCCGCCAGAACTGGCGGGGGGTAGTATTCCAAGATGTTTGACACCAAACACGACATGTTTCCGTGCAGCCATCCCAAAGTTAGCATTTAACGCGAGGTTATAATGCGCTTAAGAGTATATGGTCAGGCTGCACTACAAACAGCATCAGAGAAGGGTCTCCGAACGCTGCAGAGGGGCCCTGCTCATGCAGGGGCACCCTCTCACATAGGAACCACGCACTCTGCCTTCAGGATTGATAAGGCCTGCCATAGGAGTGACTTATAGGTTTATATGTGTGTATGTATATAGTGATATAGGTAGCCTATATCACAGTAAGGGGTGCATGCACCACCTTACCCAGGCTGCAGTAGCAGACCTGTGGTGTCAGTTTGGATGGCCTTCCAGGGGTGGCACAATACATGCTGCAGCCCCTGGTAGGCCTCTGAGGTACCTATGCCCTGGGTACATAGTATACCATATACTAGGGACTTCTAAGGGCACTCCAGATTCCAATTAGAGATGTGCCTAAGGCACATGGAAACCATTTTAGAGAGGAAGCAGCTAGGCTGGGGTTCTGATTAGCAGGGCCCCAGCCAGACTAAGGTCGAAAAACAGTGAAGCATCAGCAAAAAGTGGGGGTACCCATGTGAAGCAGATCCTACTCTCCTACATGGAGCTGCTCCAACTTGTACCCAGGTCAAAGAAGTGAACTCCAAGGATCAGTTTGATGACTTACTGTTAAAGTGCAGGGACACAAAATCTGAAAGAAGCTTACATTCCTGAAGAAGTCCAGCTGACCGGTTTCAACTGGACCTCCACTGGACCCTGCTGTTGGCTTCAGTGGTGTGAGACCTGACCCCAGGCTTGCACGCTTTTAGACAACAGCATGGTACGATTTTTAAAACCGTACTTAAAATAAGGGCGTATATTAGTCTGCAAGATTGAGGGTGGGGAATGAATATGAGATTTCCCATCAATAATTGTGTGTCCCCCAAAAAAAAAAGAGAGAGAGAGAAAATGATGGCAAATGATCAGTGTATGGGTGGGATCGATGGTGAAGATAGAGAATGGAGTGGCAGAGTACTTGGAGAGCAGTGGGTTGGAGTGTTTGTAAGGCCAGTAGGAGTGTGAATGATATTTTGAAAAGAAATAGCGTAATCTGCTCTGTAAATAGAAGGTTCCACTCGATGTTTTATAAGATACTTGGAGACTCAGACAAACAATGTCAAATATCTTAGCATTATCAATATTTGGAGGTGAGATCAGGGGAAATTTCAATGTGCTGGATTAGATAAATCCTTTACCATATGTTATCCCTTAGTGTGAACAGATAACTTTGTCCCGGAGGAAATTAAAAAGTGTGTCTAAAGAGTTGATTGGGCAAAGTTTCTCCAGTTTCTGCATATAACGTTTTTTGGGAATTCAAAATTTGCTACTAGTAAGTTGTTTATCTTCTCTAATTTATGTAGTCATTTCCATTTCATTCAGTGCAATTTTCATAGTTAGTTAATTTATTTTTGTTTTTTCATTTATAGTGCATGTTACCTTTGACAGTTGTTATTAGACAGCTTGGTGAAGGCTTAGTTGGTTAAACATGGAGATGGTAGGTGTCACACATGAGGGGATTCCAGGTGAAGTGCGTCATTCATCGATTTATCTGAACAATCATCCTTCTGAAAAGTGGCTTTTGCCAGAGATTCAGGAAGTGGATCCGAGCCCAGGTTGCAAGATTATTTCTTCTTTCCTGAAATGCATCAAAGTTGCATCATTCCGGGGGCGTGGCCAAGCTGGCAGCGAAGATGGCCGCTTGGTAGAGAAGCTCCGGAGGGCGATCCGGCTCATCGACATTTCCCCCGCAAATACATAATGACTATTGCCCCAAAACCACAGTACCGGTCTGCGGAATGTGCACTGAGCCAGCGGAGCCGAATTTACGCTGAGTAGAAGCCCGAGCTGCGGAGAAACGGCCCAAAACAAGAGACCCGGGAGGAGCCTGCGGCTAGGCGGCCCAATGCCTTTTCCAAGCCGGCGCCCTGGAGAGGCCCTGTCGCCTCGCGGACACAGAGGAGGTGCTCCGGCCCTGATGCGGTGAGTCGCGGGGGTCGGCACTTCTGTGAAAATTCTGCCCCCCCCACCCGGTTCCTCATCCCGGACTGCACCCGGCCGCGCTGCCCAGCCTTGCGCCCCCCCAAGTTTACACAGAGTGGGCGGGGACAGGGCCCGCTTGCTGCTGTTGTCGCGGGTGCATGCGTCAGCAGAGCGGTAACCTGACGGGGGAGGCCCGCCGAGCTCGTGATTGTCCGCGCCACCACCGCGGGCCGCCTGTGCCTCAACCCTGCAGCTGCTCGTGATCGCGGCGGCTTGAGACCTTCCCCGCACTGCACCCGGGAACACCCTCCTCAAGGGCCTACGGAGTCACGCCTGGCATAGACTGCATCACAGTAGGCCGCCTGAACACTGTAAATTGAAGAAACCTGCGTGCATGCACTGGCCAGGAGCCTGGTCACTGCGGTTCCCATTGAAGGAAAGTGCAAACGCTCTGCGACCCTCCCCAGTCCCTACTGGTGTTGGCAATTTGTAGGCCTTCCACGCCTGGTCCCTGCGATAAATCTCCGATCAGACTACTCGGAGGGTTGGAGAAGGCCCGGGTTCGCCATTTTGTTAGCGGACACTCTGGTCGCCATCTTTGCGAACACCCTGCGCAACTGGAGTCCCATAGCCCCCCACTACTCATTGCCCTCTGCATCTGGCCTGATCCTAAAGATCATCACGTTGCGCTCAGACCCTTGCGCCACACCGGTCCCTGGAGCCCCCTAGTGCGGCATGGGCCGCAAAGATCCCAAACAGAGAACCCTCCCCTTCGAGAAAATAGCAGACAAAACGCCTCTGGAATCCTCTGAAATGGCCGACAACATACACGTCATGGACCAATCTGCGACCACTGAAGCGGCCTCCGCTTCCATGTGGCAAGAAATGAGGGCAGGATTCAAGGCCCTAGACTCTCGTTTTGATTCGCTGGATAAGAACATTGCAGGACTAGGGGCTAAAATCCAGGTCCACGATCGAAGACTGGATGTTGCGGAGGCTCGCATCTCCGACATTGAGGATGGGACTGCTCAGTCCCTCAAGAGACTGGAGCGCATGGAACGCATACTCAAGGAAGTCGCCATAAAAAACGAAGATTTGGAAGCTCGTAGTCGACGCAACAACGTCCGTATCCTGGGGGTTCCGGAGACGACAGCCACTGGACGCATGGACCTTTTTGTGGAAAATCTACTCACCGACCTCTTTGGCAAAGAGTCCTTTACTGCTGGTTTCGTGGTGGAGAGGGCCCATAGGTCACTGGGCCCCAGACCTAATCCTGGTCTTCCCCCAAGACCCATAATTGCACGACTCATGAACTTCAGGGACCGTGATACAACGCTGAGGCTGGCCAGAGAACGTGGAAACTTAGACTGGCAGGGATCGAAATTGTCCTTTTATCCGGACTTCACATCGATAGTTCAGGAGGCCCGACGTTAATTTAATGGGGTAAAGGCCACTCTTCGAAACCTAGGCCTCAAATAAGGCATGCTCTACCCTGCTAGACTGAGAATTGATGTGGGTGGCAGGGCCCGCATATTCGACACTCCAGCAGAGGCTCAAGAATTCTGTCAGACATATAAACAACGGAACAATCAGTCCTCCGCGGGAGGAAGCCTCCCTTCCCCGCCACATAGCGGCTCAGATGCTAGTGCAGAACTCTTTTCTAACTCAGGCACTGGTTAACGCTCTTTCTTGGTTTCAATCATTCTAATGTGTATAATTGGGAAAATGTTATTCATCTTGCATTATTACGTCATTTGGCTGGTTATCGACCCGGCGTTGCCACCCTCCCATGATGTATCCGTTGAGTTTGTTCTTCTTCACACTGGGGTACTATGCTTGGGCCACATCAGTCAAGCTTAAAGTAGATTTGTACTTCTTGTCCGCTTGCTTACAGAGGTTTGGCCTCCTTTGGGTTGAAAGGTGGCTAGGTGGGGGGGAAGAGGGGAGATTGATTGGTTTGTACAATTCAATAGTTGTAGTTTGCACCTTTGTTCACTATCGCTAGAAATGTTGGACATTTATCGCTGTTCTGCCAAGTTTGATTGGACACGCTACTCTGATGGCAAGGCTGGGTAACGTTGAAGACCCCTCTGCCCTATCCCTGGCTTCGTGTAATGTTAGGGGACTCAATGATAATCGTAAACGACGGCAGGTGATTCACTACCTGCTTCGACACAAGGTGGACATAGCCTATTTGCAGGAAACACACCTCCCCCCCACAGACGCAGCACGATTCGGCGCCAGCTGGGGCGCACACAGGTTCTTTGCCAACTACAGCAGTTATGCTAGGGGCACCGCCATTTTAATACACAAAAGAGTCCCCTTTAGTCTTAGTGACATTGTTCGCGACCCAGAGGGCAGATACATCATTGTCACTGGCTCCCTCAGTGGCCACAGGGTTTCACTGGTTAGCGTTTATGCCCCGAACACTGACTCCCCCAAGTTTTTTCACGCGCTGAGTGCCCAGTTGGCGCAGAAAGCGCCTCACAAGTTATTGTCGGGAGGGGCCTTTTACTTACTATTTGACCCTAGGCTTGACAGCACCTCACGGGCCTCTGACACCAAACCACGGGCACGGCGAGCACTGAGGGACCTCTGCGAGCAGCACTCACTTACAGATATATGGCGGAAACGAAACCCTACTGAATACACTCACTATTCTGGCCAACATAACACCTGGACCAGGATTGATTATTGGCTGCTTTCCCCTGAATTTACGGACTGGTTCGACTTGCTTAAGACGCTCCCCAGGACATACTCGGACCACTCTCCGATAGTGTTGCATTTGAAACTCCCACGGCCGGAGGGATATGAAAGACAATGGCGCTTTCCTAGCCGAGCCCTACATGACGAACTTTTTAAGGCTGAAATACGTGAAGCCATCGAAGACTATTTCGAGATCAACACCGGTTCCATGAGCTCCTGGGCAGTGCTGTGGGAGGGATTCAAGGCAGTTATTAGGGGTGTTTGTATCTCTAAACACGCTGGGGTACTCAGGGACCTCCGCAACACAATGACACGCATTGAACGCGACATCACTACAATTGACTCCAACCCCGCGGGGACCCTGGACCCTACGGGTCAGGCAAAGCGGTTAGCCCTTCTGTCTGAATACAGAGACACCACGGACCGAGAGATATTGTACCTGGGGAAATACCACTCAGCTAGGCGTTATGGGGAAGGAGAGAGACCAGGGAGAGTGTTGGCGCAAATGTTGAGGCCGCCTTACAGCAAATCGTACATTACTGAACTCCACTGGACACACACTCACCACTACATCCGATATTCACAACTAGTTCCTAGACTATTACACCACACTGTACACTTCCAGGTTGGGATCTGATCACACAGCTCAGGACAACTATTTCTCAGAAATCGCACTGGTTTACCTAGAGAAGCATATGCAAGACTTCTTGGCGGTGCCCATCTCCGTGGCTGACGTCACACTTGCCATCGACACCATCCGAGGCTCCACAGCCCCTGGGTTGGATGGCTTTACGGGTGATTTTTACAAAGAATATAAGGACTTTCTCGCCCCGCAGCTAATTGAGGTGTATGCGGAGGCATTGGAAAAACAGGTACTCCCCCCCACACTACGCGAGGCCGTCATCATCCTACTCCCCAAACCCGGCAAAGACCCTACACTGTGCGGGTCCTATCGCCCACTATCCCTGTTTAATTTAGATTATAAAATATTAGCCAAAGTTATTGCGAATCGGCTGTCTCAATTAATGGAATATATTATCTCCCCGGTGCAGTCCGGCTTTGTGCCCCACCGGTCCACCTCCTTGAACCTTAGGACACTGTTCGCAGTCCTTCAAAGAATCAACCCAGAAACTACTATTAGATGCGGAAAAAGCCTTTGATTCCTTGGAATGGCCATTTATTCTTGCAGTGATGAAACGTATGGGTATGCCACTGGGTTTCATTGCCACTACTGCACTGCTCTACGGCAGTCTCATGGCAAGACTTCGCTTAAATGGCACACTTTCCAGACCTTTTAGGCTTTTCCGTGGGACTAGACAGGGCTGACCCTTGTCTCCGCTATTGTTCATATTGGCAATGGACCCGCTGATTCGGCATTTCCAAGAACGAGGATTACAGTTTAGCACCGGCCCTCTCCTTGTTTCCCTTTATGCTGACGATACCATTCTATACGTCCGGGAACCCAAACTAATTTAGCGCCCCTTATTAGGGAAATTCTTCGATTTGGCAGATTCTCCGGATTGGGCATAAATTGGCAGAAGTCCATCATGTTTCCCTTAACCGTGAGCACTAAACCATGGGATTGCGAGTATCCCCTTGAATGGTGCTCCGACTCAGTAAAATATCTCGGGATTCACATCCACTTAGACACCGCACAAATTATACGCTTAAACTACGGGCAGGCTGTTCATACATTGGAGTCACAGGTGGAACGATGGCTGAGAAAAAAGAAAAAAAAAAGTTGCATCATTGCAATCATTGGCTGGTGTCGGAGTATACTATTCCTGTCTAGCCCTAAATCCTTGGACTTAAAAACTGTTTCTAGGATTTTTGCCTAGAGAACCGACAGAAGACCGGGACTAACCTCCCAAGATGATCCACTGACAGTGCATCACAAGAGGGCCTGACTTTATGGCAGCTACTGCTAAATTCTTCTATTAGGCAGCAATTCAGGTTCGGCGGGCCCAGTGGCGACCGGCATGCGATGACCTCCAACCCTCTCTGGCTGCAGCACTCAATCTTGCCCCACTGAATGAATCCGGATTCCAGAAGAGAGTTAAAGTATGAAGTGAGACATCTTCATCGGAACTGACATCAAGCAGCAGCATCCAATCGATGGCTTGCGAGGCGCAAACTCCAGAGTTTACTTGCTCAGAGCTTTTTTCACTCTTATCGAATGCTTCACTGAGACCTCATCCTTTGACAACCAGTCCCTGAAGACCTGGTCTTCGAATCCAGCCTGCTGCCGTGCTACACAGAGAACTCTCCCTTCTCAGAATTTTTTTAAGCAAGAAGGTAACTCTTTGACCAGGAATAACTTAATCCTTGTATCCAGATCTGCGCTCCATCGCAGTCAGCATTAAAACTTTTCTTCCGGTCTAGCGCAACCAGTTGCCCACAGTTGGCGCTTTGTGCTTTTCGGTGCTACTTTTATTTAAAGGTTTAAAAATTCATATCACTATGATCTGCTGGCTGACGGCCTACAGTCAGGCTCCCAGAGTGCATCAGTGGTGTGCAGCCAGGCGGGAACCGAAGGGGAGAGGGATTAAAAATGTCTGTTATATATGCCTATTGTTTATGGGAGGGGGTTCAGCCGAAGGACTGATCTCTAGAACTGTACCTCTATGATTCTTTTTTGTTGGTATCGGTTGCACACCTGTATTTTATTATTGTGTAAAAACTTTAAATAAAGTTTCTAAAAATAAAAAAAATCATATCACTGATTCCTCTTATTGGATTTTTGTTGTTATAGTGGCATTTTGCTCATTAAAATATTCTCTATTTTATAAATTGAAATGGGATTTTTATTGTGTTGAGTTATCGACTTTTTAACTGTTTTGGTATTTCTAAATGCTTCACACGTTTTTTTAAGTAAAGCCTGTCTTTACGGAACTAAAGTGATAATATTACTGGTGACGGATAACCTGCCACTACCCCAACTAATAATCCACGTTCTCACATCCAGTGTCTCTGTTTTCTCTCTATCCTATACCCCTTTCTGCGTTTCAACAATTGGTCCTCATATTCTTGATGTATATGCTCTTTGATAGGGGAGAGAGACAGGCAGAAGTGCTTCCTTTTCATTGGTGTACATTATCATCCAACTTGAGCGATGGATTTTCACACTACTCTGTCTTAGGTATTAGATGTTGTAAATAAGTTAGAGTATGAGGTCAGTCTGGTGAAGTCGGAGAATAAGGCTCCATAATCAGAACTGATAGAATGAAAAAAAGAGATAGTATGCTGAAATTAGATAAGAAAGATGCTAGACAAGTACATTTGTCTACATATTTCATGAATGTTGATCCTTGGGCATTACCGTCTCCCTAATGAAACACCACATTTTTGTAAATTCCTTGTCTGTGATGATACCAATCATACCCTTAGCATAAGCAAAAAGGGTTTCTGGAGATTTAAAGAATTTTGCATTATTTCTAAATCAGTACTAGTTACACTTCTTGTGCAAAACTATGACGTTTCCAGATGATCAAACTAGAGTAGCCTTTATTTGATCATATTTAATTGAGAATGCTGTTAACGGATGTATTCCATTAGTAAGAAAGAAATAACTAATAGTTATCTAATTTGTCTGCCTTCTGTGATGAGAAGAGGCTAGCCTGTGACTTGAAAAGAAAAAAGGCTCCTTATTCTATCAAGGTCTGCAAAGGGTGTCTTGTTAGAAAAAGTAAATCAGCTCAATATGCGCAGCTCACTAATGGTTATAAATGGGTAAGAAATGGTAAATTTCAAAATGTGGAAAACTATATAAACTTTAATGTTCACAATCTGTGTGGCAATTCTCAGCAGATGGTCATTAAGAGCAGACCAGCATTCCGTCTAGTTTTCCAGAACAGCTCAGAAAATGAGACTCATGTCAAGATATTTCTGAGGCCGTCTTCATCTTGGGGAAAAATAGTCTATGAGCTGAAGCTCTGTCTGAGGGTTACTAAGTATGCCATTAAGGCTTGAGATCACAATTGCTGCTGCAATAAAAGAAAGTATTGTACAGAGAGATATATGTGCACAATTGAATGTCTGAGACAACCACATTTTAGTGCTAGAACAGACACATATCTATTCAGTTGCTGTGTCACAAAGTCAAAATTATTCTCGTTAGCTGAAATACTTAAAAGTCAAAGCAGCCGGTTAAGGAATTTTAATTCAGAACAGTGTATGTGGCCACAGAATGCACATTTAGAAGGTTTTTCAAGGTTGATGGAACACTAGTTTAAATTGATTGTTTGTTTCTACCGAGCATCTCTGACCATGTGAGGTAATGCAAAATGTTAGTTCACAACGATAGATGTTGCGAGGCATGGAACTGCAGACATGCTAGCTTTCTCACATAAAGATGGCGCGGCACATGGGCATCATGAGTAACACATTACATATGCAGGAATAATGGGTTTAGCACAGTAATGGAGGTATCAACGAGAATGATATCATATCCAGAAAGTGTTTAGCGCCCAAATATTGACTAGACTATGAGACTGGGGGGCATATTAACAAGGCCCGGCGATAAATATCGCAAAGCGCGCTTAGCGCTTGCATATTTATCGCCGGCTATCTCTGTAATTTATCGCCCGGTTAGCGCGTTATCAACAACGCGCATCGCCGAGGGATAAAATTCCAGAGATAGCGTGGATATCGCCGTTTTCCATGGTGGAAAACGGCGATATCCTAGATGATAGGGCCTGTGGTCTTAGCCACAGAATCCACCCCCATGTTAAGTATGCCTTAGTCAGGAATTTAACAGACGTTAAATTCCTGCGTTAAAGCATACTTAACGCGATTTAAAAGATCGCTAACCCTCCTTGATAATATCGCGAAGCTGCCTTCGCGATATTATCCCTGTTTGGTTTCACAGCCACGCCTACTTTGCATCTCATTAGCGATGCACAGTTAGGCGTGCTGGGAACGGGCGCTAAGTCAGCAAAACACGCGATAGCGTGTCTTTGCTGATAAGGCGATGAAATTATCGCCGCTTTTCGCCCGAAAACGGACGCAAAAGCGGCGATAATTTCATATCGCCCCCTTGTTAATATGCCCCTGGATTTCTCAATCTAAGGTGCTATCTCACCTACAGACGGGGTTCAGACAAAAGGTCAGCAAGGTGGGCCAAATTATATGGTACCAAACTATTAAGTGGAGGGCCATTGATATCGATAAGGGGATATTATATGCTGCATTCGTGGATCTCCAACCCGTGTTTGATCTAGTTCCGAGGCCTAAATTATGGGAGAGTCTGCTCTGAATCGGGGTGCCGAGGGGTTAGTTGACCTTTATTCAGGAATTGTACACTGACAACTTTACAAGAGTACGGTGGGGCCCTTCAGGGGAATTGACATTTGACATTCTGAACCAGAGAGAAGTATGTCAGGGGTGTGTACTGGCCCCTACCCTCTTCCTCCTGTATATCAATTCCTGTGTTCTTTATCTTTTCGATTGTGAAAATGATTTCCCAAAGATCAAGGATTCGAAAACATCTTTTCTACTATTTGCCAATGATACCTTGCTGTAATCAAAAAGCCCCAGAGGTTTATCTACCTTGCTAAAATCGTTGCCCGCAAACAAATAGAGAGAAACATATCCCTAGAAGGTGAGGTGTTGTAGAGGGTCAAAGAGCTTGACTATTTGGGTGTTAGGTTAGAGGAGTCACATAGATGGGCAGCTCAGGTACAGAAGAGTACTGTTGGACATGGCATCCTTGGCGTGGTTTCCCCTGACTTTTTTGCCTCTGCCTCCTGTATTTTTGACACTGTTTGGAATTCGTTTTTGCTGGTTTAGATGCTTTGGGCACTTTGCCATTGCTGATCAGTGCCAAAGTGCAAGTGCTCCCTGGTTAAATTGTGATTGTGATTGGCTATCCATGATTGGTATATTTGCTTTACCAGTAACTCCCTAGTAAAGTGCACTGAATGTGCCAGGGCTGGTGATTCAAATGCTACTAGTGGGCCTGCAGCACTGATTGTGCCACCCACAGGAGTAGCCCTAAGATGGTGTCTCAGGCCTGCCACTGCAGTGCCTGTGCGCAGTTTGTGAACTGCCATGTTGTCCTGGCCAGTGTACACACTTGCCAGGCCTAACCCTTCCCTTTTCTTACACATTGGACACCCCTATGGTAGGCCCAAGGTACCCCCCTGGGCAGGGTGCAGTGTATGTGAAAGGTAGGACATGTACTAGTGTGGGTAACATGTCCTGATAGTGAAATACTGCCAATTTCGTTTTTCACTATTGAAAGGCTATCTTGCTCCTAGGATAACATGGGGAATGCTATGTAACATGTTTACCTGCATATCTTCCCATACCAGCAAGATAGAAAGTTGGAATCTGGTACCCCTGAACTCAGAATTTAATTACACATCTTTTAGTGAAGATGGTTTTTAAATTCTAAGTTTGGAAATAGCACTTTTAGAAAGTGGCTATTTTCTTGTTCAACCTTTCTGTGTGCCTCTGCCGGTTTGTGAATTAACTGTCTGGTTTGTGAGTGACAGGGACTGGGGGTGGCTGCAGGGGGCTGGGTGAGTCAGCACTAGGCTGAATATACCTATCTGTATTTGGAGTGGTGGGAGGAGAAGCACCTGGGTCTGAATAGGGCTGTGCCTGCCTTCCACAATGCTGGCTCCACCTCCTGCGGTGTGTCTGATGACCCTGGCCCACACTCACAAAGGAAGGAGAGGTACCCTGGCAGAATTCACCCTGAACTGGTTTGGACTGGGTCCAGGACCCCTCACACATGGAGAACAAAGACTTTTGGGGTATAAATACTAGAGCTGAAACCCCTGAACTTGAGACTACTTCTACAATCAAGAGGAACCTCTGCCCAAGAAGATCAACTGAAGAAACTGAGGAGAAGTACTGCCCTTGCTGTGTGTTCTGGGGCTGGCCTGCAGCTTGCTGATTCTATTGAGGGTGAGGACAAGGGACTTTGCTGTGTGCTGTGTCCCCCCTTCTTGCAACAAGGACTTTGCTGTGTGCTGTGTCCTGAAAAGAAGAACAAGTCTCCAAGGGCCTGAGAAGAGCTGGCCTAATGTTAAAACTCAGGAACACAAACGTTTTGCCAAAGGACTTCTACAAACTCGCCCTACATCGTGCTCCACTGTCCCTGCTGTCTCTGGGGTTGCCTGTATGTCCCCAGGACGCCGCTGGTGCTCATCGTGCAGCCTGCCTGACTTGCACGTTTATCAACTTTCCAGGCGTGAAGGGCTGGTACTTTATCTCCACCGGCCCCCGATTGCCAGAGCTGCTGTTTGTGTGTGTTACGTTCACCGCTGCCCCTCGAGCTGTGTGCCCGAGGCTGGGTCCGCCGAGGAGAAGAGCCGCGGAAACCTCCTGCCGAGATTCCTCGCCGCCGGCCCAGAGTCCGCGGACGTCATCGGCAAACCGCGCTGGGATTGGCCCCAGCGTCAAGGGTTTCCCAGCAACGGAGGGGCTCATCCAGGTTGCGCGTCGCCTGCGAGGATGAATCGCTTCGCGGGACGTCCGGCGTCGAGAGCAGAGCTGCGCCCGAATCCGTGAGGTATCAGGAAGAAGAGAACTTCCCTGAGCGTCGCCCAGCGCGGACTTCAACCACCGCATCGTAACCACAGGTAACGGCTCCGATCGGCGATCAGAGCCTGCGCCCGAGACTGCCGCTGGTGGGAGCGCTGCAGGCGGGCCGTGGTTTGTTTGTTTAAAGAACTGTGTCGGCTGGCTCGTACTCGCACAGTTATTACAGTGCGGTACCGGGGCCGGCTTAAGGCGGCATTGCTAAACGCTGCAGTTTAACATTGGGGGCAACATCTATATGCGCAGAAGAACTGAGTGGCGATATTTTGGTTACGCTCTCACGTTGAATATAGAAACCACCGCATTTATTTTTATCACAAACTTTCACCAAGAACATTCCAAAGAACATTCCCAAAAGAGAGATTATTTATGTATGTGGACGTTTTGACCTTGCCTAAACAGATAAAAGATATCTATTTTTTATAACAACCTGAGTGGTGTACGTTTGTGGTGTTTCACAGTGTTATTGTGGGTGTGGGTGCACATACTTTACACATTGCCTTGGGGATAAGCCTGTCTGCTCGTGCCAAGCTACCAAGGGGGTGAGCAGGGGTTATCAACAG
The DNA here is from genome assembly GCA_963921515.1 of Calotriton arnoldi. Taxonomy (NCBI): domain Eukaryota; kingdom Metazoa; phylum Chordata; class Amphibia; order Caudata; family Salamandridae; genus Calotriton; species Calotriton arnoldi. The sequence continues at coordinate 372,091 of CAWUFW010014439.1, forward strand.
TGTGTTTCCCCCTTACCCTGACTAGAAGCAAGGGTCCCTATTTGGTCAAAGGTACCTACCTCTGCCAACTAGAGACCCCCATTTCTAACAAGTACCATGACATTAAAACAAAGAGCTGGGTCTATTTAGAGGTTTGCAAACCAGGTGTCTACTTTCCCTATCTCTCCCGCCATGGAAATATACAGGATTCAAGCTTGTGAGCAGACATTTGGAGGCACTGTAATCTAGAAACATTAGAGAAAGCAGAGAATTCATTTATAAAGTCACTATTAAAAATCCCGCCAAGCGCTCCAACTCTTTCAATTCGCTTGGATTTAAACCTCCGATCCATCTCAGACATAGCTGCACTGAGGCCCAATAAATTCTGGATAAGACTGTGGTCCACCGAGGACTTAGAGCCTTACAGGGAATGGACACAGGGACCACTGTCGTGGTCATGCGTAAAAGATCCCTTGGCTTGCCCATATAAAAAACGGGCTGCTTACGCAAGGCCTGGAGACTTTTTAGTTATATGTCTCGGAGCTTATAAAAGAGGCAGATGAAAAGTTAAAAATGTCGTATTGGAATTTCGTTCTGGGGGGGGGAGGATTTCAAAGGCTGCCCCAGGCAGCTAACAGACTCTTCGTTATCATTCAAATGTTTATTTGAATTGGACTTTTACTTAGACATGGTGTCCAAACCCTTTGCATGTGCACTTTATGTTAATACAGACGGGGATTTTACCATTAGCGGCTTTTACTTCCTTGTGGAAAAAGAAAAAAGACAACACAAGCACCTCCCCAATTTGATGTGGGGTAGTAGAGACCATAGAAGATGTCATATTTTTCTGCAGGGCTTACAAAAGGCAACGATTAAACCTCATTGCAAACTATTTGGTTTTAGGGAACGCCATCTAGCCCTGAGGGTATGCACAACTAATACCAGTGGCCCTGTTGTATTCTCAATTGCAAATTTTGTATAGGGGATGTGGTATATCAGCTCAAAGCTTCTGTCTAGAGACAAGACTGTTGCCCTGTGATATATTTATGGATTTTACTACACTTATTTTCTTCTTAAATCCGTTTTTAAACTTTTGAAAGTAATATTACTAAACATCTTTGTAATTGGATTGTATGTATTACGTTTTTATATGAATGTGAGAGGCCTTTTATGGCTTTATTTGTGCCAAATTAAGGAAATATGAGGATATATTTCGGTAGAGTAGAAAAAAATCTTCCGAAATGGGCAAGGATCCAGTTCCTGAATCTCTTGCTTAAGCCGCTTTTCAGAATAGCGAATGGACAGATAACTCGATGAATGATACACTTCACTTGGAATTCCCTCAAGTGTGACACCTACAATATACATGTTTAACCAACTAAGCCTTCACCAATCTGTGTAATAACAATTGTTACAGGTAAGATGCACTATAAATGTAAAAACAAAAATAACGTAACTAACTGAATGAAAATTGCACAAAATGAAATGGAAATTACAACATAAATAAGAGAAGATAAACAATTCACTAGTAACAAATTTTGAATTCCCAAAAACCGTGCAGAAACAGGAGAAACTTTACCCAATCAACTCTTTACACACCTAATGTTGCACTTTGTTATTTCCTCTGACAAAGTTACCCCTTCGCAATAAGAGATAACATACAATATAGGATTTATCTAATTCTGCACATTGAAATTTTCCTGATCCTCACCTCCAAATAATGATAAGATATTTTGACATTGTATATCTGAGTCACCAAGTATCTTATCAAAAACAAGCAATCAGTCTTGCATTCGTGTAAGTCAGAGCTATTAGTATTGTAAATGATAATATTATTTTATTATGTCTATTTAAAATTAAATTTTCCATGTTAGGTAACAAAATAATACAGCAGAAGGGCAAACATATAATGTGTTTATAATCTAATGACATTTTTTTTCCTTAGGTAGTTTTTTATTGCATAGAGTAAATGAAGTAAAATGCTGCGTCTGGAATGATACAAAAAACGTGTGTAATATTTAAAGTTGTAAAAAAGGATTAATAACAATGAAAGGGTGAGAAGGTTGCGGACTGAGGGAAACAAGCTTCCTAATAGATCAGCAGTTTTGGAATTATCCCAATCGAGTGTGTGACATGCACACAACCCAAACATACGAATAATAAAAAATAGGAAATATGTAAAAGTATTCAGCATAGGCTGGTGATTTTCCTGGCCTCGCGCCTAAAGTATATAGGATTATTAAACAGAAGTCAAGCAGATTATACACAGAGTGCAACAAAATCAGCATCGCTCCATGAGAAAAGTCTGCCACGGAATCATGCTAGAAGTAGAAAGGGGTCCAGGAGGGCAAACAATGGACTCATTGTACGACTGGGTTGTACTTTGCTGCTGTAGATAGTGACACAGATCTGTGAAGCTGTGCTCCGGGGATCTGATAGTTGTGTGCATGGAGGTCAACAGTCAAAAAACAATAATAATACCAACAGGGGCATCTGATGGACATGCACATAAAGAAAGCAACGTTATGTATAATCGAAAGACAGTGATGGTGTGCAAACAATATAATAAACTTTAGTTTATAAAAAAAGAGGGCAGGGCTCATGAAATAAACGCAGCCGTGACGTGAGAAATAATTGGTGCAGGCTGCAAATAAACGAAAAGTTTTCCAAAGCAAAACATGTTCAACAAAAAGCTGCCATACATTTGGGCTGAAAATAAAGCACCCGTCGCAAATACCAAATTGGAATGTTTTATTTATGTAGTGAAAACAAAGCACCACTGTAAGAGTACTGGTTATTTTCTGCTTATTACACCATATGGAAAAAAATAGTGTGAGAAACAGACATCCTGTTTGAATCCTGATCCTTATCTTAACAGTGCTGTCTCCTTCCTGGAGCGCCAATAAAACATCTTGTACGTGGTGTGAACACTTTGCAATTAACTGTAGATAAGGGCAACAAAAGGCTGCAATAAAATAGCATCTGATGTTTTATGGTTTTTCACTTTGATAGGAAACTAGATTCAAAGTTACCATTGCGTAATCACTGCATGTTTAACATGCCGCCAAGTAAATTTTTAATTTTTTTTACTCAAAATATCATGTGCGCTTACTACACACCTCCTTTTCATTTGTAAATAGATCACTTGCAATATGCCCCTAGTAATATTTCGTTGTATTTTATTTATTTATTTTATTTTATAAAGTTTTATATAGCGCGAACGTGACCCACGAGGGTATCAGTAGAATTGTATCAAGGTATCTAGTATTGTAGAAGCTGCTCAGTGATTAAGTTATTTTACCAGACAAAATCGGAATGTTTTTCTTTATCCTTGGAAGTCCCAGCACATTACAAAACGCAATGAATACGGTCACAGTGGTTAACTGCCCTGAGGAAAGCAAAAAACATGCAAGAATAGTTTGTGCAGGCTGCAAGACTGAAACAAGCATTTGCAATGCAATAGGTCTCGCATTTACGCGAGTTTGAGCTGTTGGCATTGTAAATGACAATGTTTTTTATTTATGTTTTGGTTTTTAAAACATAAATTAAAGGCATTGTCGTTTACAATGTTAATAGCTTAAACTCTTGCAAATACGAGACCTATTGCATTGCAAATGCTAGTTTAAAGGGGGGGACGGGGGCGCACGCATCTTCAAGTAGCCCTGCTGGGCCAGAATAAATAATGAAACTGCCTTTTGTGCTCGCACGGATCGTTGGTGTACTGTGCTATCTGTGAAAGGGAGAGAAGGGGGCTGCAGTGGGCAAGGGGGCTGCGGGCAAATCGAAAAGGAAAGACAAGAGGCGAAGAGTCGGGAAGAGTGAGTCGCAACAAAGAAATTGTAAATTAAAATAAATGCTAATGACACTAACAAGAGACAGAAGCAGAGAGAGAGGACATGAAAGCTGGCGCCATGCTTAAATTTAAAGCGTTGTTGTGAGGAAACAAGGGAACCCAAATAAAGTCAACCCGGGACCTTGGGAATTGAGCTATTATTGAGAACAGTGGTCCCTAGAGAAACAAAAATAGGAACAAGGGAATGAATATAGACCCAATCAGTACTATATTAGTTAGACTTGTCCAGCCGGACAGAGGTCTAATGTTTAATATTTTAAATCCAATGAAAACAATATAAACAAAAAATTCCAAGTGGGACACAAGCCTGCATCCTACTGAAACAAAACAGGACAAACGATAGGACACACAAAAAGGCTCAGGCAAAGCTGTAGGTTTGCTACACACAAAATTCTCAATGTGACAAACAAATCGCAAAAGAACACCTTTACACATTAAATGGCAATTCAGAGCAGTGCATAAGGCGTTTTAGTGTGTCGGCAATTCAGAGCAGTGCATAAGGCGTTTTAGAGTGAGACACTCTAAAACGCCTTATGCACTGCTCTGAATTGACATTTAATGTGTAAAGGTGTTCTTTTGCGATTTGTTTGTCACATTGGGTGTTAATTGATTTGGTTGAGCCGCGCATTACAAAATAAGTGTGCGGCCGCCATTCTGAAATGTAAAGCTGCCTCGGCTTTGAAAAAAGAAGGTAAAGAGGGTATTAGAACCATGGTGCTTTAATGGCACGGCCGCCATTCTTGAAAGAAAACCATAAGCAAAGATAAAGCGCTGCAGCGCTGCTTAAAATGAAAAAGCGGTTGCAGATTGCAGGAAAGTGTTTCCTTTTTGCAGGTAGGTGAAAAGCATTTACCAAAATAGTGCTCGGAGGCTGTAATTAAAGCCTACAGAGCACCAACACACGTAACAGGGGGTGTTCTCATGGGAGATTACAACTGAATACAAGGCGGTACTAAGGATGGACTCACAAGCCTATTAACGAATCAGAAGCCAGCATTTACCAGGGACAACGACACAAGCCAATTAAAAATAGGGGCAGGGAGTGGGCGGAGCTTGAAGTCCATACCTTAATACAGCATGCTTCGCAGAGCAGCGCACACGCTGCCAGACTCGAACTAAAAATTGAGAATTTGCTGTAGGCCAAAAGATGTGGGCGCAGAGCTTCTGATCCGTGTCAGAAGGCATGGAAAGAAAGGAAATGTCGTCAGCGCACAGGGTAGAGCTTAGGCGCGGCTTCACTCTGTCCCTTCCAGAAAGGGACAGAGTCAGAGTGGAGTCGCACTGCGCCACCTAATGGCACACAGGAGCATTGCTGAGAAATTTTCTGGATCGAGTTTTGGGCCTGGTGAGTATCTAAGGCGAGGAATCTCCGTTTAGAAGTATCAATCAAAAATCTTGCTTACTGTGTTTTGCTAAGTCGATATTTCATGTGCTACACAACTTATGCACAGAGTTCTATCTGGAAAATAAGCAAAGGAACCCGCCCATGTCTATGGTATCTTCAAGAATACTTCTGCTGGGGTGATTCCTTCAGAAGACAAGAGAGGCCTGGACTAGATTGTGCAGAACATAGTGAATCCCTTCATACCTGACAAGCTACACGAGACCCCATAAAGATCACCCAACTCGTTCTGCATTGTCAGGACACTATAAGCCTCATTACAAGGTCCGTTGTGCGAAATGGTAACTCAGTTCCCTGATGTTACTAGTACCAGAGAGTGGGAAGCAGTGGCTGAATTAAAAAGTATTAAAAGTGGCCCTTTAGGGCCCCCTTACAAATGAAGAATTACCTGCAAGCAGTCATTCCGAGTCCGATTACACTAGTAATTTCTCATTTCCACCTGCAGGAAAAAAAACGTGCAATTCTAGTGGAACCTGAAGTAACTCTGGTTCCCAGCACTGCTGGAATTACCAAAGACCTCCTCATGAGACACTAACTGGGGAATCCTCTTCTTCCAATCAACAACCTGATGCATTATGAGTATTGTAGTCTTGGTTGGCCTCCACTGGATTAACCGCTCAAATAATTATTTGTGGAATAAAATCTCAGGACTGGTAACCTGGTATCCATTGGCATGTGCCAAAACTACACTTGGAAAACGGACTCCAAAAGACTTTGTAGGTTTGGAATCTGGACCTATTCACCATCCTGTAAGGCACTTTTAAATAAGCCAGTGCAAGATACTGACAAAAGCAAAAATCCAGGTAAAGGGATTAGCATGGACAAGAAAGAGCAGCTGTGATGTAGGTAAAGAAGGAAATCAGGGGTGCACAAGGGCAGGTCCTAGGGTTTAGATGTTAGTTAGAATATATGGGGCTAAAGAAGACGAGTTTGACAATTCCCACAAAGCAATGCCCAACCTAAAATATATGACGCTGCAAGTGGAGAGAGAGTAGGAGAAAATAAATGAGGGAGTAATTTAGATTGCATATAATTTATCTGCAAAATGTTGCAGTTCATATATAGTTGGACTATACAAACAGGTATTAATAATAATAATAATAATAATAACACTTGTAAAGCGCATGGTTACACCACAATGGTGTGTCCCCGCGCTGGGCAGAACTCTACATGGAGGAAGCATAGAGAGAGGACCTAAACCTGGAACAGCCATGTTTTCAATTTTTTCCGGAAGAGAACCTCGGAAGATTCCGAGCGGAGAAAAAGAGGGAGAGCATTCCAATTCTTCGCTGCCAGGTAGCTGAAAGAACGTGCCCCCATTCTGACTTTATGTATCTTAGGGACTTTGATCAGATAGGTCCCGGCTGATCTGAGCTGGTGTGTGGGGGTATACGGAGTAAGAAAGCCATGCAAGTAGTTTGGGCCTTTGCCCTGTAAGCAACTGTGGCCAATGCATTGAGCTTTAAAAAGGACTCTTTTCCTCACCGGCAGCCAATGCAGGTCGTCAAGAGCCTTCCCCATAGAAGCTCTCCTGGGTAGTTTCAGAACTAGGCGGGCTGCCGCGTTCTGGATGCATTGCAGCCTATGAAGGCATTTTTTTGTTACTCCTAAGTAAAGAACATTTCCATACTCCAGCTGGCGTGGGAAGAACATTCAGAGTTTTCCGTAGCATCTTTAAAATTCCGAAGCACTTCCCTGCAACCTTCCGGGTCTGAGCCTCAAACGATAAATTTGAGTCTAACCATATTCCTAGGTTTTTAACCTGTTTACTAGGGGTGGGTGTAGGGCCTAATGTCTGCGGCCACCATGCCGAGGACCAAATGGAGGGGGCTTTCCCCACCACCAGGATCTCCGTTTTACTGCCATTTAATTTAAGGCAGCTGTTTGTCATCCAGGAGGCCAAGTCCCTCAGGCATGAGGAGAACTCTGCGGCTGCTCCGACAGAGGTTAGGACAGTGACACCACCAATTGCGTGTCATCTGCATATGACACAATGGTGATGCCATGTCGTTCCATAATCTCTGCCAGGGGAGCGACATATGGATTAAAAAGGGTGGGGCTCAGAATGGAGCCCTGAGGGACCCCCTGCGGCAAAGCTATGCATTTGGACATGTGTGGACGCTGTGCCACCTGGTAGCTCCTGTCCTGCAGGAAGGAAGTCATCCATTTCAGTGCGACATTATCCAATCCTCCTACTCTAAGACGTTGTAAGAGTATATGGTGAGAAACCATATCGGAGGCCGCACTTAGGTCCAAAAGGACCAAGGCCACGGTCTGCCCCACATCCGCGCGCCTTCGTATGGACTCGGTGGCAAGGAGCAATGCTGACTCCGTAGAGTATGTCGCTCTAAAGCCCGATTGTGAGGAGTGAAGTAAGTTTTGCTGGTTCATGTGTGTAACTAACTGTAAATTCACCACTTTTCCTGCTATTTTGGAAAAATAAGGTAGAAGTGAAATCGGGCGCAGGTTTTCTAGCTGGCTGGGATCAGCTCCAGGCTTTTTCAATAGAAGGAGGACGACTGCCTGTTTCCAAAATTTAGGGACCACGCCGTCGGAGAAGGAGAGCTCAAGAAGTTGTTGAACATACAGCAGTAAGATCTCCAGGCCCGCTCTCATGATCCTAGGTGACGTTGAATCATTAGGAGAGCCCGATTTAATACTAGAAGCTATGGCTTTGAGATCTAAAAGTGAGGGTGGGTCAAATTTAGAAAGGCAGTTAGCCACATTCCCCGTGGTGCTCCCAGCTTGGCAGCTCCTCCCAACCCGAGCCTCTACCGGAAAGGTATCATATATTTTAGCTACCTTCTCCGCAAAGTAATCTGCAATTCTGTTACACGACTCAGATGAGCTTGTCAACGGAGTCTCTATTCTCCCAAGCGAGGATAGATCTTTAAAAATGGCAAATAATTCTTTAGACGAGCTCTCTGCCTGCTCTATTCTTTCCTTGTAATAGGCAGCACAGGTTTTTTTGATGAGAGTGTGATAATGCTTTAGTTTCAGTTTATACAAAGTTTTATTATCCTCTGAGAAGTCAGTCCTCCATATGCGCTCCAGGCACTTACAAGATTTTTTTGCTAATCTTAAAGTTTCATTGAACCATGGTGCGGATTTAGTCTGCCTGCACGGGCGCTGTTGGTCCAGGGTGCCACCACGTCCAGGGCCTCCTTAATCCACTTATCCACGGAGCTACATGCCACATTAATATCCTTTCCTAGTGGAGGGCAGTTCTGTTTAAGGGCATGCGTGAAATTTTCCGGGGTAAATCTAGACCATCTTCTGTGTGGAGTGCCTGATCCTTTAGTAGCTAGAGGGAGAATATTAGCTAGCGGGTTAGAGAACGCAACAAGATGGTGGTCAGACCATCGGACTGCCCCAGTGGGTTCAGTTGCCAACTCTGCACAATTAGTAAAGATAGGGTCTAATATACGCCCTTGTTGGTGAGTAGGGAGAGTGAATTTGAGTATTAACTGCAGGGCATCTAGTGCCTGACGTAAAGATTGGGCTTTATTATTAGTTATTCATTATTATCATCAAAGTGCGAGTTAAGATCACCTAGGACTATCAAATTCTTATAGCGTATTGCAGGTTGAATCATTTGCTCCACTAAGCTGGTCGCAAAGTTAGTGGCCGGTCGATAGATCAGGAAGCCCTTCACAATTTGATTACCGGCTGCTGTAATTGAAAAGAAGGATGCTTCACTACTATCTATGCTGGCCATGTCAAAAGTGCAATGTAGAGCTAATGCACAAGTTACTAACTTGTGTAACGATATATCTGTAAGAGACAGTAGTTAGTGACAGATTCCTTACCTTAGAATATCCCCAGGCGTCAGGCTGGATCTGGAAAGTTTTGCGTAGCAGTACCCTTGCGCGTCGGTAGGCGGCGTCGTGCGGCTCCGCGTCCGTCATCGGCGTCGAGATCGCCGGGATGACGTCGTGGCCAGTACTTAGATGCCACCCATGCGTGCTGACGTCAGTTCTGTACACGACTTTCCGCGCCAGGAACGCAGAGCCATGCAAGAAGCTGACATTGGTGTCTGAAAAAATACTAGGGCCCTGAAAGTGATGCCCTTAACCATAGAAATCAGTTCGCAGAACGGGGAGGATGGGTGGGACGGTAAGGAATCTGTCACTAACTACTGTCTCTTACAGATATATCGTTACACAAGTTAGTAACTTGTGCATCTGAAAGAGACACGTTAGTGACAGATTCCTTACCTTAGAATAGATACCTCAGCAATACCAACCCCGGTGGTGGGTCTGCGAACAGATTCAGACAAGGAAGTCCCAGAGGACAGAGCGGCAAAAGAAGCCGTCCCTCCGGACCTGGCTGTCAAGGCAGTAATGCTTGGTAAACGTGTGCAGCGAGGCCCACGTAGCTGCCTGACATATATCCTGTAGCAGAACACCGCGGACTAATGCCGTGGTAGCAGCTGTTGCCCTGGTAGAATGGGCACGTAGGCCAACAGGGGGCTCCTTCTTAGCCAAAGAATAGCAGGCTTTGATACACAAGATTACCCAGCGGGAGATGGTCCTCTTGTGTACCGCCCGACCTTTTTTGGCGCCCACGTAGCCAACAAAGAGCTAGTCACCCACCCGGAACTGTTGTGTGCGGTTGAGGTAAAAGGAAAGCGCACGTTTTGGGTCCAGACGGTGGAGCCTCTCTTCCCTCTGGAAGGATGCGGAGGCGGAAAGAAAAGAAGGTGGGCAAAGTGATGGTCTGCCCAATGTGGAAGGCAGTAACCACCTTTGGCAAGAAGGACGGACGCGTCCTAAGAACAACCTTGTCTGGATGAACAGACAGAAAGGGGGGCTTGCAAGAAAGAGCCTGGAGCTCACTCACCCGCCGAGCGGAGGTGATAGCCACCAGAAAGGCTGTATTCAGAGTGAGAAGACGAAGAGGACAGTTATGGAGAGGCTCAAAGGGAGCCCACATTAAAATGGTAAGAACCAAGTTCAAGTCCCACTGAGGCATCACAAACGGAACAGGAGGGAAGAGGTGTGTAATGCCTTTAAGAAACCTGTTAACAACAGGGGACTTGAAAAGGGAGGGCTGATCAGGAAGCCTGAGGAAGGCCGAGATTGCACAAAGATAGCCCTTGATGGTACCCAGGGCAGAACCCTGTTGGGCCAGAGAAAGAAGGAACAGAAGAACCTCAGAAAGAGGGGCAGAAAGGGGATTCACAGCCTTTGCTGTTCCACCTGCAGGCGTATACCACCTTAGTGGAGGGACGCCTGGCTGCCAGAATCACATCACAAACTTCGGGAGGCAAGTCAAAAGGAATCAACTGCCGCCGCTCAATCTCCACGCAAGGAGGTGGAGACTGGACAGGTTCGGGTGGAGGACCGTCCCCTGCTGCTGCGACAGAAGATCCTCCCGAAGAGGCAGACGGATCGGGGATCGACGCTCATACTGAGTAGCTCGGGATACCAAACTCTTCGAGCCCAGTCCGGAGCCACAAGAATGACTTTGGGCCCGGTCATGCCGAATCTTCTTCAACACTCTGGGTAGAAGTGGTATAGGCGGAAAGGCGTACAACAGACCGCAACTCCACTCGCGACGAAAAGCGTCGCCGAGCGAGTGCCACCTTGGAAATTCCAACGCGCAGAACTGATGACATTGCGCGTTCTCTTCGGTGGCGAATAGATCTAACCAAGGCTCTCCCCACTGTAGAAAGAGTCCTTGCGCCACCTCCGAGTGAAGACGCCATTCATGATCCATCATGCACCGGCGGCTGAGTTCGTCCGCCCTGGCGTTCAGGGAACCTGCCAGGGGTTGAACCATCAGGAAGACGCCCTGATGTTCCAGCTATGTCCAGAGGCACAGAGCCTCCTAACAGAGGGTCCACGACCCCACCCCGCCTTGTTTGTTGCAGTACCACATGGCGGTGGTGTTGTCTGTGAACACCTGCACTACCTTCCCTTTGACAGAGGGAAGGAATGCCTTGAGTGCAAGTAGGATCGCCCGGAGCTCCAGAAGGTTGATATGGAGCCTGGACTCCGCCGGAGACCAGAGGCCTCTGATCTCCGCCTCTCCCATGTGACCGCACCATCCCAGAAGGGACGCGTCCGTCACAACTGTGTGCTCTGGCTGGGGAAGGGAGAGGGATCTGCCCATGACCCATTGCCGGTTCGAGAGCCACCACTGCAACTGTCTTGCAGTCCCCTCCGAGATCTGGACGTAATCGGATAGGTTCTCCTGATGCTGCGCCCACTGGAACTTCAGGTCCCACTGCAGAGCCTGCATATGCCATCTGGCATGATCGACCAGCAGGATGCAGGAGGCCATGAGGCCCAGCAGCCTCAGGGTCATCCGTACCAAAACCCAAGATAGATGCTGAAAGATCGGAATCATAGCCTGAATATCCCGGACTCGCCGTTCGGGAGGATAGGCCCGAAACTGCGTTGTGTCCAGAACTGCCCCGATGAAAAGGAGCTGTGGAGAAGGAATCAGGTGCGACTTCGGCACGTTGATGGAGAACCCCAGCGAGTGCAGGAGTTCGGCCGTAGTCTGGAGTTGGGAGACGACTGCCTGGGACGAGCCCGCCTTCAGCAACCAGTCGTCGAGGTAGGGGAAGACTGGAACCTCTGCCCGGCGCAGATGAGCTGCGACCACCGCCATCACTTTCGTGAACACCCGAGGGGCGCTGGTAAGGCCAAAGGGGAGCACGGTGAACTGAAAATGCTCGAGGCCTACCGTGAACCGCAGGTAACGCCGGTGGGCCGGCAGGACGGGGATATGAAAATATGCGTCCTGCAAGTCCAACGCTACCATCCAGTCTCCAGGGTCGAGGGCAGTCAAGACCTGAGCTAGGGTGAGCATCTTGAACTTCTCCTTCCGGAGGAAGCGATTGACGTTCCGGAGGTCCAAGATAGGACGCATGTCCTCCTTGTCCTTTTGGGCACCAGAAAGTAGTGGGAGTAACAACCACGCCCTACTTCTGGGGTTGGAACGCGCTCGATGGCCCCCTTGGCCAAGAGGGCCGCAACTTCCTTTTGAAGAAGCACCAAATGATCCCTCGACATGCGGTGGCATTGAGGTGGCATGGCTGGGGGGGTAGTCTCGAAGGGGAGGGAGTAGCCCCTTCGGACAATGTCCAAGACCTACTTGTCCGATGTGATGGCACACCAGTGGTGAAGGTGATGGCGGACCCTGCCCCCTACTGGCGTGCTGTGGACCTGAAAGGATGGACTAGGAGGGCTTGGAGGCCGCAGACGGGGCGGAGGTGGTGGCCTGACCCGCATGCTGGTTACCCGACCCGCCTCGGCGGGAGCCACGTCCACGCGAAGACGCTTGCTGCGCGGGCCGGTGGCTGGGCAGCGGACGTGACTGGGCGCCCCTTCCGTGGCCACGAAAGGGGCGAAAAGCAGACTGTTGCGGAGGACGCACAGCAGAAAGGCCCAGGGACTTGGCTGTAGCCTGCGAGTCCTTAGAGCGCTCCAGCGCATGGTCTGCCTTGTTGCCGAAAAGGCCGACACCATCAAAGGGCATGTCCATAAGTGTGTTCTGGACATCGCCCGAGAAACCAGTGGTCCTCAGCCAGGCGTGACGGCGCAGCGCCACTGTCGTCGCAAGCGATCTGCCTAGCGAGTCGGCAGTATCTAGGCCACATCGGATAGTATATTTTGCCCCATCTCTTCCTTCCGCAATGGCGCGGGAAAGCAGTGCCTGGGCCTCCTCAGGACACTGGGGCAGGACCTGCGCCACCGAATCCCACAAGGAGTGGGTATATCGGCCCAAAAGGCAAGTGGTGTTGACGGACCTCAAGCCAGCACTGGTGGAAGAAAAAACCTTCTTCCCAAATTGGTCCAGTTTTTTGGATTCCCTATCCGGGGGAGCGGTAGGGAAGGCGCTTTGAGAGGCAGAGGCTTGGACAACCAAGCTCTCAGGGGTGGGGTGTTGGGAAAGGAACAGGGGGTCGCCCGGAGCAGGGCGATGGTGTCGGGCTACGTTCCTATCCACAGGAGCCCCTGTGGTGGGCTTGGACCAGGTGCCCAAAAGAACGAGGTGTCCAGACCACTGGCCTCCCCGAGTTCCTCAGCCCAGTCCTCATCATACTCACATTGGGCAGTGAGAGGGTCCTCAGACCCCTCCCAGTTCTCTTCGTCCTCCAAATCAGGGTCAATGTAAGGAGGAGGGACATGTGGGACCCAAGGTATCAGCGGCGCCGGAGCCGGCGTTGATCGACGTAGGTCCGGCACCGAGTCCGGATCCGGAGAGAACCTGGGGACGACGTCGCCCGGAGCCCCGGGCGGCGTCGTGAACGGCACCGGTGAAATCGACGCCGGTGGAGGTGTCGTTAGGTCAACGGGCATCGATCGGGGTTGTGGCAGCACCGGAGCCGAGGCCGGGGCCCGAGCCGGGGCCGGGGCTGGTGTCGCTGGCGGCGCTGGGACCGGAGTCACCGGTGGCGCCGTAGGAACCCCACTAGGGCCCGCGGGGCCCGAAGGTGCACTGGGGGGACCTTGAGGCCCGAAGAGGCGGGCCATGGCCGACAGGAACTCCTGTATTTCGGCCGGAGTCGCCGCCGAACCCGGGAAGGGCGGGTAATGCGGCGGCGGCTCCACAGGCACTAGCGGCACTGCGGGGACGGTGCCGACGGGACCCTGAGCCGAGTCGCGCGACCGGCGAGGGGAAGTCGTCGAGCGATGATGCTTTTTCGACTTCTTGTGCTTCGACTTACCGGAGGAGTGCGAAGACTTTGACCCCGAAGAACGATGAGGACTCCGCGACCGGCCCCTCGACCTCTCTCGTGACCGGGGCTTGGATTGGCGCGGAGCCGACTGCCGGATCTCGAGGAGCTTTCGAGACCGCTCTCGCAAAGCCTTCGGATGCAAGGCCCGACAGTCAGGGCACGACTTGGAGTCGTGGTCGCGCCCGAGGCAGTAGAGACAATCCTGATGCGGGTCCATGATCGACATCATTCGACCACAGGCGTCGCATGGCTTGAAGCCGGGCATCCCTATCGACACCGTAGGAGTCGAACGACTCAAGAAAACAGTGACAAAAAGTCACAAAAAATTCAGTCAAAAAATGACTGGGGCACTGCTCTCTCCGGATCTGCGCTTACTGGCGAGGAAAAAGAAAGAACTGACGTCAGCGCGCATGGGCGGCGTCTAAGTACTGGCCGCGACGTCATCCCGGCGATCTCGACGAAGACGACGGACGCGGAACCGCACGACGCCACCTACCGACGCGCAAGGGTACTGCTACGCAAAACTTTCCGGATCCAGCCTGACGCCTGGGGAGATTCTAAGGTAAGGAATCTGTCACTAACGTGTCTCTTTCAGATTTATAGACCCTGGCTATACCTCCCCCATGTTTAATCTGGCGATCCAGTCTAAGGATATCATAATCCTGAGGGAGGGCTTCCAATATCTCAGTGGCGGAGTCCCCATTCAGCCAAGTTTCTGTGAGGAATAAAACATCAAGGTGATTGTCTAATATACAATTGTGAACTTCGTGCTTGTGTTTGCTAAGGGATCTGCAGTTAATCAGCATTAAGTTTAGCTTAGGCCTAATCCCCTGTCCTACCTTACAAGTGTTAACTTTATATGTACAATGGGTGCAGTTCAAAAAAGTAGCATCCATGGCAATGTTGTGTTTACAAATATCAAGAACTGGGGGGGCATAAATCCTGTAGTTGCTCCATGGAGTAGGTTCGGCGTTGTTTTTCCCCCGAACATCCAGGGGTTCTGGCCCCTAGCCACGGACAAGCGCAGACGGGCTTGCCTTTGGCGCAAGGCCGGCGCACGGGCGGCGTGCCAGCTGCGCGCGTCCGCTCCTGCATGCGTCTAAAATAGATACCCAGCCGGCACAGCTAGAGTGCTGACTTACGTGGCCCCAGGGGAAGTGAGGGGAAAATAGCGGAAGTAGAAAATACTCTGGTCCCGCCCTCCGCACAAACGGCACAGCAGCAGCGGCGGACCGGGACGGGGAACAGCAGAGAAAAGTAAGAGCAAGTGGAGTAAAAAGCGCGGTATTACTTTGCAACTTAACTCCATTAGGAATATTCACCATGTCCTTCTATTTTGGCTCGCATTATGCAGTAATATTCCAGTACAGAAACATATCCATGAGACACATAATGCACTTAACCATGCAGGTTTTAGGTCAATGGATATCTAACTCCTGAGACATTAAGAGTTCGCATACTATACTTCTGTATGACTGGTAGGATGCACCAGTCCAGGATTTCGACATTCAAGGGAGATGACTTGCACGCAGCACTGACAACCCAGCACAGAGAGAGAGGGATTTCACAGTGCACCTCTACACTGACTAACTTGAATCATTCACTGCATATTATTGGCATGCACTGTGCCTGATATCCCAGTACGGAGAGCATAAGGTAAGATTGTAACAGCTCAGAGAGCAGGACATATTTTGCAAAGAAATGTGCAACATTTAGGTATCACGTTACATTCCAATAAAATAGCCCAGGGGTTTTAGTGTCTGACAAACAGATCTGTGTGGAAGTTTAAACAGAGAGTCTCTGTCTGAACAGCAAGTTCACCTTCTACCATGATGTCTGTGTAAAATGCAGGTTAGATGTTTTTTTCTGGGAGATAGCATGGGTAGTTAACACAACGCTAACAGATATCGGTTTGTAATTTGTAGGTAACAGGTTTGCATGCCAGTAAAATAACTACATAGCTAATGTGTCCAGTGCAGGGAAGTGGGTCAAACATGCAGATCACATGTTTCTATCACAGTTAGCTGAAGTTGGTGATGTGTTTTCTGACAATTCTGAATGACCTGCAAGTGACAATTTGTAATCCCAGTAGGACAGCTGGAGTGCAGAGGATGAGCACAGGGATTGGGTGTCTGCTACCTTGATCCACCTGTAATATTCAAGTCACAAGTTCCAATTCAATAAAACAGCGTGATGGTTTACTTAACTGAGATCTGTGTGTACAACGAAGGTCAAATGTGCAAACCAGTTTAGCCTTTCATAATTTCAAGGTTGATAAAATAGGTGCATTTGGATGTAATTACCATAACACTGCTTCTAAAACTGGCATTGGCTATCAGGGACTCTTTGGTATTTAAAAACACCATTTATAACAAACACATTCCATTCTTGAACCTTTAAAAAAATGAAATATTCAAGAAGCCTGAGTATATTTTTGCAATTCTCTCCCACCCTTATCAAAAACACGAATCCTGTGGAATGCTGAAATGTATATTTACATTTAAATGTAAAGCTTCAAGAAGCGGAGCACAATAAAGGAAACTACTTTTTTGGGTCAAAAGCAAGACATCACTGTTTTAACAGCTCAAACGCACCCCTTTACCAACACTTCACTGAGCATTCAGCCAGTCTCTCCTCTGCCCAAATGCTTGTAACCACTGTCTATGTTTACCTTGCCCTGCTGGATGTGGAGACACTCACATCTGACACTGGATCCGAAAATGCACCTACCAACGTGTGGACGGGTATTGGCAGAAGTCTGCAGATGTACCTTGGAGTGCACTCGGATGGTGCAAATCCAGGCTCCACGTGCACCCTTTAGCTCCACCGGCCAGAGAGCACACCTTTTGCCCATGTTGATATTGGCCCGTCACAAGTTAGCAACCTCCAATGAACACTCAATATATGTTTAAGTTAATGGGGCATATTAAACCAACGAAGTCTCGACAAGAATGAGGTCCACCGATCCAGTAGATCATGCTACGCTCAGAGGATAGGCCAAAGATGGAACTGGTTTGGCTGCCTTATTACTTAATAAACATGCAGGCGACAAGAAAAAGGAGCAAAGGCCCTTGTGTAGCCTAATGTAAAATAAAGTGTAATATTAGCAATTAGTCTTAACTCAAAGTTAACGTATTGTGGGCAATAGATATAAACAAGTGCAACCTTTCACAAGCTTATAAGTAATCCCAGGAGCCAGACGGGGTAGTCCACTGGCCCAGTGGGTCCCATTACATTCACAGAATAAGCTACCAACACAGGACCCCTGCTCATTATTAGTAGGGCAGCCTTCCGACGAAGGGAGCCAGGACAAAATGTCCTATAATAGAATACAATTGATATTAGCACGGAGTCTAAGTAGTGGCTAAAGCATTATTAGCACACCTTGTGGACGAAGCCAACACCAAAGGCTTGCTTACATCCAGCACAAATACTCTGATCTGCGAGGTCGACAGACAGTCGTCATGGACAATAAAAGTCTAAACAGAATGTGTTGGCAATTACGGGGTTAAATACGGGCAGGCATATGTGGTTGCAGTAAATTAACCAAACAGATGGCTTTTCCTCAGTAGCCTTTGGATTCTGGGACATGCAGTCAAACATTATTGTGAAAGACTCAGTGAAACAAACAGCTTATATGGAGACCATTTATATATGGAGACCATTTTGGACTACGGCAACGCCCTCTACGCAGGAACCACGGCCAAACTCCAGAAAAGACTACAACGCATACAGAACGCCTCCGCACGCCTCATCCTCGACATCCCCCGCCACAGCCACATCACAGCCCACCTGAGAGACCTGCACTGGCTCCCAGTCAACAAGAGGATCACCTTCAAGCTCCTCACCCACGCTCACAAAGCACTCCACAACGCCGGTCCAGCATACCTCAACAAACGACTCACCTTCTACACCCCGAACCGCCAGCTTCGCTCCGCTGACCTCGCCCTTGCCACCGTTCCACGCATCCACAGGACGACCACCGGCGGCAGATCTTTTTCCTACCTCGCCGCCAAGACATGGAACGCCCTCCCCACCCATCTGCGACAGACCCAGGACCTGCTGACCTTCAGGAGACGTCTCAAGACCTGGCTGTTCGAGCAGTAGCTGCACCCCCCCCCCCTCAGCGCCTTGAGACCCTCATGGGTGATTAGTGCGCCATACAAATGTTTGATTGCTTGATTGATTGATTTATCACCATGACAGGTTAAAACACAGAAAACCACTGTCTAATAGAGCGCGATAAAGCAGGCATCGCCGATTCTAATTAGCTGTCGAGCAAAGGGCTACAGAAGCGATTTGTACATGAGTAGGCGGCCACCAGCACATTACAGGGAGGCACTGAAAAAGTAAAAACTGCACCTACCATGCAAGAAAACAAACGCAAAACATAAATAGCTTAGAACCAACTTTTTAGCAGGGCGCCATCCTGATTCAAAGTTCAAATAGAAAAAAAGAGAAAGAAAAAGAAGCCGAATTAAACTCTACAGCAAAAAGAATTTTTTTCTCCAAACGGCCACAAACCTCCCTACAAAGCATCATTATATACAAAAGCCAGCAAATGGACCGTTCACCCATCGAACAGATATTTGAACCCAGAGATACATCAGGGTCAGTTCAATGGGAGGTTAAACAAGTACATAAATCGCAGCGCTCGTGAAATGGGTGCTGCGCTGAGACAGAAATGACTAAACACGAGCATTTGAAAAAGTTCTTGTTCTATATTAGTGGGTGCACAGCATTCAGAACGGCCGACTGGAGAACGGGAGATCCGTGTTCGAGCCTCGGCATTGGCTCAACATTCTGTGAATCCTAGCAAATCATTTAATCTCCCCATGCCCAGCTATATTCAATTAGACCAAAAACAAGAACATACAGGCACGCAAGCAGTGCGCGCAGCGCTGCTCTTCCCCCATCATACTCCTTCTAAGTTAACCTAGCCCAATCCCCCTCAAAATAAAGCCCAAAACCAACCAAACAGCTTACCAAATGAAGCCCAACTGTCGATCGACATCCAAAATTGCTAAAAAAAAAAAAGGGTTAAAATGCACGCCACACTTTGGTGCCACCTTTAAACGATGCCCCCATTAAGAAACAAGAACATACAAGCGCGCACAGTGCTGCTCTTCCCCAGCATACTCCATCTGAGTTAACTTGTAAGACAACCCCAATCCCCTTAAAATGAAGCCTAAAACTAACCGAACAGCTTACCAAATGAAGCCCAACTGCAAGCGACATCCAAAATTGCTAAAAAAAGGCTAAAAATAGTACAAGCAATGGGACAGGAGGCGGCAGTAACAAAACTGTGGCATTGAGAGGCAGTGGGAGGAAGAATACTATAATTAAATGTAAGCAACTAGGGCACTGAAGCAAAACACAGACAAACAGTAACATAGAGGGAAACCAAGAAAAAAAGAGTCCCCAGACAACATATAAAGGACCAGAGTGGAATGAGACAGTAAAAAGCCCCTGCGCTGTGGGGGGACCAGAACAAAGAAAGGAGGGGAAAAGAGGTAGGACTGACCACTAGCAAGTAAGGATCTTTAAAGGACACAGACATAGACTACTGAAAAGCGATATAAAACAATCATTGGCATAGCCAATAGGTCTCGCCTTTCGGGCCTTACAAGTGTTTAACCATGCAGCATATTATCCTGGGTGCTGTGCCGCTAGGGATTGAATAGCTATACAATTACCACACACTGGGTCATGCAGTCTGATTCAGGAATACGAGCTTGCCTGTGCCACCCGCTTCTTCTTCCTTGGTGGCATTTGGGAGGTAAAAGCAACAACGGGAGGGGAGTGGGTGGAGGGGGGGTAGATTGAAAGCAACTAAGGGAGGGTGGGAGAGAACTAAAAGCGAAGTTGAGAGGATGAGGGAAATTGAAAGTAGCAATGGGCGGAGGGGAGAGATTATAAAACAATGATGGGAGGGTGGGAAGGGTTGAAAACATGGTTCCCAAAACTAATGTTTCCAGCCTGCAGCAGATCACACCTGCATCAGGGCAACCTTGTGATTGGCAGATGGTGCATTACAATTAGCGCAGGGTATATATTATTTACACAGACGGATGCAATGCGACATATACACTTTTAAAATGTTGTGGGCTACTTATGGAAATCCTTATATGAAACTGCGCCAACCAAGTGTTCATATTTATCTACAGCGCATGGAATCAGATTTGTTGGTGCTCTCAAAATCCATTCATACCGCACCCATAAGCACACACAAATGCAGTTAACTGTACAGCACATATGTTAGATTTTAGCATACAGTCAAATTATAGCATTTATCAGTAGATTATCAAAACTATGACGTTGAGAGGGTACATGTGCATCACTATAAAAATATGCGGTTAATATAAAAGGATCACAACCAAATTAAATTAAAACAAGCAAATGTGAATTACAAACCATAAAGCCAATGGTAAGCAATGGGCAGAAGGAATTCCTAGGGTAGCTTTCTGAATGTCCCCAAGATGGTTTTAGCAAACTAGACAGCTGTGCTGTCTGGTAGGCTTTGACCTAAAAGGGTGTGGAAGACAGAAGTAGAAAAGAAGGCTAGAAGGGTGAAAGAAACAGCGATGGAGATGAGAGAAAAGAGATAAGTGAATCAGAGGGAGTGAAGAGAATGATGTACTGAGAAGCAGAAACCCCAAAAGCAGAAAACTAAAAGCTTAAAGTTGCAGTGAAACGAAGGCTTTAAAATAAAAAAGTGCTGAACACATATTTATCAACCCTTAAAAACAAGTCGTGTAAAAAACATATTAACATATAAACAAGTTTACAGAGCAGCTGTAGTGAGACTGAAATTAACATACTCGAATCCCTGAAAGTGGTCCTTCCTGCACCACCACAACACAGAGTTCAATTTTAAACAGGCCTAAAGCCCGAGCCCAAGGTACAGAGGTTAGGAAGATGAGATTTGAGTTATTGCTGCTGTTGCATTCAAATAAAAATAAACACCCAAGGTTCACTGCCATGCTGAAATGAAGAAACAAAATAAAGGTTCAGAGGCCAGCAGTGTTATAGGTAGCCCACTTTACCAACCAATCAACTAAAAATGCATTCGAATTGTGTATGCTCGAGGGAGAACTGGATCTTCGCAGCATTTAAAACGTCTGTGTCTGAATTTCTATTTTGGGCTTCGCAGGCACGTCAGCTGACTAAGAAACACTGCTTAACGATTCATCAACAAATAGTTACTGTTTTTAAAACGACCTGACACACATTATCGAACAGCGGGAAAGTGGGATCATGTAACTCAAAGCACTTAAAGCCCAAATAGGCGTGCATTAAATATACAACAAATGGAGCCTTTCAGCTGTTCGAAGGAAAGCGGAATTGTCAATGAACTGCGGAAAAGAGTCAAATGAATAAATGTTACGTGACTACAAATTGAAACTGTGCAAACGGTGCAGAGTAGTGACCGAAACTTACCCAGATGTACGAAATCCTATACAAAACGCTATGTCACAACCTCGGAAGGAAAAGTGAATGAAGAATCCAAGTGTTTTTAATTGAAGACACCAGGACACGCAGCGCATTTAAAATGGTAGTAACTGAAAACAAGCATTGGCATAGCCAATAGGTCTCG
This sequence comes from Calotriton arnoldi, assembly GCA_963921515.1. Classification (NCBI taxonomy): domain Eukaryota; kingdom Metazoa; phylum Chordata; class Amphibia; order Caudata; family Salamandridae; genus Calotriton; species Calotriton arnoldi. The sequence goes on from CAWUFW010014439.1 coordinate 393,617, forward strand.
CCTTTGGGACCTTATGTGTTTAGCCAGAACTTTTGGCTATGTTGTAGAGCATTGTGGCTGCTGTGCATTATGTTGAAAAGTTATAATAAAAAGTGTTAAGCATTCTTGTTACCTTTATACAAACGAAGACGACATTATATACAACTGAAAAACCTGATTATAAAAAGATTTTAACATAAAAAATGTCTTCTAATTTTTTTGTACTTGCACTGCTGGCAACTTCTTCCTGCCTGTTCTCATGCTTGTTTGTTATAATTCTTTTTGTTATGGGGGAGCGGGACATAAATAACGGGGAGTGGAGGTTGGAAAACAGTAATTTAATTAGAACACGAGCAGCGGACAGACACTAGGGGAGAATCAACAGATGCCAGATTCCAAGGGCAGACTGACGTGATGCTTAGGTGGTGCGCTGATGCAAAACGGTGGTGGTGAATGATGTTTGGTGCTCAGGTGGTGACACTACATGGTGTGGATTGGAGGTACGTTGTGGATTGTGGAGTTGTGGAGTTGAAATATGTTGTTTGGTGTGTAATTATGCGCTGTGTATTGGAAATGTGTGGAGTTGAATTGTGTGGCCTGGAACTGTGGTGTTGAGTGAAATTATGCTTAGTGAAATTGTGTCATGGTGTGGAGTGCATTTATGTTGATTGGTGGTATGTGGTATAGAGTGCATTTATGTGGTGTGTATTTATGTTGCATTAAGTACAGTGCAATTATGTGGTGTGTAATTATGTGGCACTGAGTGGTATTATGGGGAGTGTATGTTGTATTCAGTAGATTGTAATTATGTGGTGTGCAATTATGTGGCACTTAGTGGTATTTGGAGTGTATGTTGCATTGAGTGCAGTGTAATTATGTAGCATATAATTATGTGGCACTGTGTGGTATTATGTGGAGTGTATTTATATTGCATTGAGTAGAGTGTAAGTATGTGGTGTGTAATTATATGGCACTGAGTGGTATTATGTGGAGTGTATTTATGTTGCATTGAGTACAGTGTAATTATGTGGCGTGTAATTATGTGGCACTGAGTGGTATTATGGGGAGTGTATGTTGTATTCAGTAGAGTGTAATTATGTGGTGTGTAATTATGTGGCACTGAGTGGAGACATTTCTGAAAACTAGACACCCAGAGTAAAGAACTCGACAAGGTTTTCTTACTTGCAATACTCTTCAAACCACAAACTTTGCCTAAATTCACACATTTTCCTTACTTTTCTGTGACATAAGCTCCCCAAACGAGCAGGGATCCACAAAATTCCGACCATGCAGTGTTCCACCCCTTGTCCTGTACTTTCTTCTGGAAAAGTTAAATAAACAAATTCTTAGGAAAATAACTTTCTCTCACCCCGTTGTGAGGTCAAGCCTGCTTACTATAAAAGCTCTCTCTGGGCAATGTGGGGCAGGTATGCCTATGTGGGGGGTGGGTTATATTGCCAGTCCGTGGTAAGCAAGAATGCTGCAAAACAAATTCAGTGGTCCAGGAATTTTTTTTATTTTGCCTATGGAGCCACTTTTCAGGCCGTTTGCTGTCTTTTGGCTCCTTATGTAAGTGTTGGACCTGGTGACAAAAATAATTTACAAGTTTTAATGTATGTATTGGAGCCAATCAGGTACTTATTACCATTCTTCCCAGAAAAGAAGAAAGTTGCACTAAACAATGCTCTCATAACTGTGGCTGGACATAGTGTGCATCTTTACAAACATGCAATATTTTGTCGAGTAGAAAGCCTTCCAACCATATTCCTCAACTGAAGCACAGTAAGCAGCTTTAGAATAATAATATATAGATTTACATACTGAAGTTTTAGTTTTTGTAAGTGCTGAAATTAATAAGCGATGCTATTGCTCAATTTACTGGCACTCCTAATCAAACTCGTAGGTATGAAAAAAACATTTGGGCCTACCAGAAGTTAATCGTTTGACAGGCGAATCACATCAGATGCCACACGGATCTATTTAACTCGATGGGTTATCTTGTCAGTATATACAATGTGTTAAGGATATCATTTACACATTTGTATTCAGGCATTCCAGCCGTCTGTGGACACATACTGCTCAAAGGATAGAGGAAAAGGTTAAATACATTGTTTTGTTGTTGGAAAGGCACGCTTACAAAAAGCTTTCATGTGTAGAATTTTAAATTAAGTGCAATGTGCAACTGCAGCTCTACAATGCGTGGAAGATATAATTTGCAAGCGTTTGGTTTGCCATTATAGCTATCCATATATTTATTATTTACGTTCTGCCTTGAAAAGTAGTATCGTCCAGTCCAGATAAAGAACATAATGGGATTGTGTAGTACACCATTTTGCTACTAGAGGGCATGCTCCAACCACATTAAGAGGAAGGCCCAAGTACTACTCTGAACTTCTGTGGTGCAATCATTGAAAACGATTATGCGGAGAGCATCGCTTTATAGGTTGTGTGAGCAACGTGCAAACCAAAGGCAAAGGATGAATCTCTGAATGAATAAGCTAAAAGCTGACACAGGCTCCCAGAATGCTCATCACACAAAACGGCGTTTGGTAGTCTGGCCGCTGACAAATGGGTTCTGGTAAATATGTATAACTCGACGACGGAGCTAGTAGGTTGGTGGGAGCCTGCAGAGACCATCTACCCGTTTGTTGGTACTTTAAGTTGAAATGATTTCTAGGGTAACACTAGATGTGTCCGTGTAAACATCACTGGTACAAGAAATATTATTGAGTTTTGATGGTTATATGCCCTGTTAAAAGCCTAGCATGCCTTGGAGACAACAAACGCTTAGGTGGACTGGCCATATCTGGCAGTTCACATGAATACATCCATGTTACAAAGCGCAGCTTCCAGGAAAGCTAACTGCTGTTTTATTATCATGTCGTTTCTTCTCGACACGAGAGCCCTTTGTACCAAGGATACAAAAATTATCTATTGAGCCACATGTGGCACGTGGTCCACATAATGGGTGCCACAGATCTTGGTCTAAAAAAAGAGTGAGGGGAGCACAACGGCAAAAACAGACAAAAAAAAGGATTAAAGCTAAAACAAAAAGAACAGGAGTGCCAAGAAAAAAAACTGCAGTTCAATTTTTAAAAAGGGCCACAAGAGAGCTAGGCAATAGAGCCAAACATGCTTACACAGCCGCCCAGATCCCTCTTTGTGGATAACCGGTTATTTACCCACTAACCATCGAGTGAGGTTAGTAAAGGTTTGACAAACTAACGTTATTTAATATTTTTTCTTAAATTGCATGGGCAGGCTGGTCTGGCACCTCTAAACTAAACTTTTACCACTGGATTCCTAAGCTCAAATCTAAATATATTTGGAACAAGAAAACGACCCAAGTGCCACACAAACCTAATAATGATAAAAAATAATCCTAAATTCACATTTATTTCATTCCTCCCGACACTAAAGGCAAATTAAACGTCCAGCTGCTAACTTTAGCCTGCTGAGACTAAACTGCAAGAAATACAAATAGTGTTTCTTTGAGTTTTAATTATTTACAAATACACGAAGCATTCGCAGCCCTCATGCTCTTATTTTGAAACTCTGATGCCAGATAAAGAAAAAGACGCAACCCGAATCTCCCCCTCACCTTGTTTTGTCTACTTGACTACACAGAGAAAAGCTAAAATGCAAATATAGAAGTATTCGACCAATATTTTACCCTCTAATTGCACTGCAGCTTCCGCCACACATTTTTCAACAGAAGGCATTCACTCTCTTCAAGTAGCAGATAAGGGTGAAAAGCATGGTTCTATCGATCATATTCAAGTTTCGTTTTCAAATCAGTTGCGTTTTGCAGATTTAGCAGTGCTAGTGTTTTGGTGAATCTTCATATAGTCCAGTGATCAGTACAGGAATTGAGGCGGTCAGGGAAGTTTCCACTCATGGGTACCAACTATAGTTTGAGGTCGAACACAACACTCCCTTCAAACTGGGCTTAAAACAAGCCCAGGAGTGGTGAGCGCGCGCGCTAAAAGGAATTTCTTTAAAAAGCCCGCGAGTGGTGCGCGCGCGCACGCACTCAAAAGAATTTAAGTTATGCAGCAGGCACAGTGTGGGGCCGCTGCTCGCTCCCGAGCTCCCTAGGCCAGGGGAGAGAGAAGGCGGGACATGCACCCGCCTTTGGCCAATTGCGTGCTGTCTTTCTTAGAAAGACGCACACAAAGGCCAATAGCGGGTGATGAATAAAATAAGCACACGCACGAGCGTGTGGTCGGAGTTTAAAGTCCTAACTAGAAGCCTCGCAGAGCAACGCATGCGCGCTGGCTCAGGCGAGACCTAAAATGACTACCGAACTTTGAAAATGGTGCACTAGAACTCAGAATGAAACAGAAATGTGTAATGTAGCTGGTGCTTTTGGAAAGCACTGCGGAATGAAATAAAAAGCCGGAGAGCGAGCTGCTGCTAATGCGTGGCTTAAGGCGAACAGAGAGCGACTCCAGCAAGTATCCCCAGAGTGAGAGGACGTGGCTCAGCAGTCAGAGCTGCAGACTTCGGAGCAGGGGATCCGTGTTCGAGCCTCGGCAGTCGGTTTAACATCTTGTGAATGATCTTGCACTAAACAAAATAAACTTTTAAAGTTAACACGCAAAGACACTGCACATCTCCAAACAGCTTAAATAAATAAAATAGGCTGCCGGTCCAAGCACCCTGGCTGAGAGGGAGTGGCAAGTACCTTAAACAAAACCAGGCAGGCCTCCTCCTGCAGGGCAACTAAAAGAAACCATTTAGTGAAATCGCCATGGGAGGAAGGAGCCACACAAAGGAGGGACAATTCCCTTAATAGACCAACAAAAAAACAGCATTTCTAAATGCTGCAGGTAACAGCCAATAGCAATTGGTGGGTTTGCCAAAGCCACACAGAGAGATAAAACAGGTCATCGCTGATGCTCGACCTAAAAAGGGGATGGACTTGATGCACACAGACTGATTACAACAGGTCTCGAAGAGACAGCTTGCCCTGTCTAGCTCAACCTAAAAATAGGGTTGAGCAGTAACATGCTCCTAAATAAACAAGATAGAGAAGAACCCCTGAGAGGGGTGAGAGCACAGATTACCTCTGTTTCGCAGAGAGTCAAAGACTGAAAGAACAAGGAATCCAATGGGCACCAACAATATGGTGCGGCTGCAGAGAGCAGGGTCTCTGTGTGACTTTGGGCGCTGCTGTTGAGAGTGGGGGCTCACTGCTGGGGGGTTTTGTGGAGCTGCTCCTGTTGCTTGTGTCACTCTCGGGACTTCTGAGAATGTTGACGTAGTGTCTCTTGCTGCCGCCGGGAGACAGATGGCGCATAAAAATGTGGCCCCTTCAGCCCTCTGTACTTTGAAACGTGCGACCGGTGAGGTGCTGCAGCTGCCTCCTCGTACACACAAAGAGGAAAGGAAGGCAGATGTGGGGCTGTGGGACCCGATCTGGCACAGGATGGGCTGCTGCTGGAAAGCCAAGCGTATTAGCTTAAAATGTTTATAGCTAAAGCACGGGTGACAGCATTATGACAAAAAGTAAATACATTTTTTTAAAACATGCGGCCGCGTTTGGCCATCGCAAGGAAACAAAAAGAAAGCCCAGCACCATTATTAGTGATGAGGCTGCTGGGCTAGTTAAATTAAAAAAATTAAAAATTGCGGGTGAGTGTGGCCTGTCTGCAAAAGCGGGGAGGAGAAAGCCTTTCAAGAAAATAGTGCTTGGAGGATGTAATTAAAATATACCATGTAACAACACAAGTAAAAGGGCCAGTCCTCATGGGAGGTTACAAATGTAGACAGGGCGGTACTAAGGAGGGACTAACAAGCCTATTAACGAATCAGAAGCCAACATTTACAAAGGACAATGACACAAGCCAATTAAAAATGTGGGTGGAGCTTCAAGTCCATACCTATATACAGCATGGCTCGAAGAGACAGCGCAAGCGCTGCCTAGCCGAGACCTAATAAACGGGTGGAACCTTCTATTTGCAGAGTAGAATATGCTAGTTTTTTCAAAATATCATTCACACTCCTACTGGCCCTACTAAACACTCCAACCTTCTGCTCTCCAAAAACTCTGCCGCTCCAATCTCTATCGCCACCATCGATCCCACACATACACTGATCATTTGCCATCATTTTCTCTTTTTTTTCTAATTGAGTACACGCAATTATTGATGGGAAATTTCCTACTAATTTACCACCCTCAATCTTGCAGACTAATATACGCCCTTATTTTAAGTATGGGTTTAAAAATCGTAGGATGAAAAGTGCTTTTGTCTTTACGTGTGACAAGGAACCGCTTGGCAGCTAAGCAAAATCCCACCAATTTTCCAGTCACAATGCTAAGTCACCTTCTGCCGATTCCACATGCTGGCAATACTCTTGTTAGGATGTTATTTCATTGCATCATTGCATATGGTGACCAGTTTGAGCTAACTGGAAGCTCACCACAGGGTCCATAACTCACCACTTTTAAGACCATTTCTGAGTTGTGTGTCTTCCAAGATAAGTGTGTCATTACTGTTTTCTGCCTTTTCAGTTGTAATTCTTAATAAGATATCAGGATTGAAAGATGGAGGGTCTAGAGGGAAAACAAAAAGTGTACATGTCAGATGGAAATGATTGCCACAGTGTACCTCTGTGTTGAGGTAATTATGGTGATAAGTACACAGAAAATACTAAACTACCGTGTTTAACTGGCCATAAACTAGCATCAAGAAAGATTTGACACCTAGTGATCAACATGAATTGTATTTATATATGTGAAACATGCACAAATTGTAAAAGAACGAAAGCAAGAAGATAACATTTATACCAACTGAAATTACATCCAATATGCTCATGACAAACATGAAACAAAATCAGTCTTAACAGAGTCTCTGTTTCATGTTGTGCCATAGTATGTTGATAATCAGTTATTTTGTTGTTTCATTTAGGCAAGTTGATAAATAAAGCACCTCAACTTAAGCAACTCTGCCCTACTTTTTGCATTTTGGCTCCTTTATCAGTATCATGGACACTTGGCACCATTCAAGATGTCAAGGTAGCGTGAATCCCAAGGACAGGGCAGGATTCACTGAATCATGCCTCACCATTCGAGTGGCTGCAGACAGCAATTCAGAACTGCGGGCCCCAGTAAAGTGAGGCATAGGTCAGAGAATCCTGCTCTGGGCTTGCATTACCAAGGCATGAAGCTTGCCCTGGGTTCTCGGTACCAAACAGGGGTCAGCGAGTCTAAAAACAGAAAATTAGGGCCATGCTCTGTAGGCCAATCAACATACAGGAGTTGGTTACCCTCAGTGGGTTAACCACAGTACGTGGGGGACAACCGGTTGAAATGTAATGCATCATACAAAAGAAAAACACGAGATTTAGTGAAAAACACGTTAAACTCTGAATAAGGTTCTGGCACAAAAGCCCAAACGACCGAAATTCATCAGTTAAAACATGCAATGCTTGCCATAACTCATGTTCCCCATCATGAACAAAACACATAACAAAACACCCATTCCAAAACGGCACAGAAAAAAAGAGTGACAGCAAAGAGCAAAATATAGTAAATAGAGTAAATTATGGCTTGCATTTCGTGAGTTGCATACCATAATATATATAAAATTTAGTGGTTATATATATATATATATTCACTGAAAAAACCATAGGTTTTAGGGACAGTTATAGTTACTTGGACATTGCACTCGTACAAAACCCGTGAAATTCCCCCGTTATAGTTAGTTCAGCTAACTATAACTCGCGCCCGCAATGCACTGCTGATGACGTCACATATTACATCACTCATGACATGGTCAGTGACATCACTGATGACATCACTGATGACATCTCAAATGACATCACTGATGACATCATCCAGTGACTGTGTGTTTCTGTAAAGTTTAAATATTTTTAAAATATATAGGAAAAGACGTATTGAAGAATGAGTGGGTGTCTAAGTGTCTGTATGGATGATTTAGTAGGTGCGTGACTGACTCTATAAGTGAGTGATTTAACGTATCTTACTGAATGCATGGGTTAGTGACTAAACTGGGTGTATGTCTGTATCCGTCTGTCTGTTGCTGTGTAAGTGGCTGCATGTGTTTGTGAATAGCTAAATGATTTTCTATATGAGTTATTGAATGCTTGTCTGAGTATCTGTATGGGTGCCTGAGTGTTTGTGTGGGAGGGGTGTGTGCAACTCTGTGCATAGATGTGTGAGTGGGTGATTCACTGGGTGGATGGTTTCAAGAGTGAATCTGTGATAGACTGTATGGGTGGGTAAGTGTGTGTAAGAGTGTGTTAGTGAGTGAATGTATGTCCCAGTGGTACATGTGTGAGTAACTACATATGTGAAAGGCAGTATATATGTGTGTTGGAGTATATAAATAGCTATAAGCAAGAGTGAGTGATTGTGATAGTGGCTGTATGGATGAGTGTGTGCTTGTATCAGTGATTGTATAAGAGCGTAACAATGTGATACTATTTGTATGAGTAAGTGAGCTGGTGTGTGTATAACTGTATAGGTGAGTAAATGGCAGTGTGTTTAATTATTTGCATGACTGACTAGGTGTCTGAGTATCTCTATGGATGAGTGGCGTTGTTTGAGTGTCTATATAGGAGTAAGAGTGCATATGATAGTCCTGTACTGAGTGACCGTAAGTATGAGTGACTGTACGGGTGAGTGAGTGGATGTGTGTGTGTAGACCTAAGAATCAGTGAGTGGGTATGTAGTTATTGGTGTTGGAGTGTCTATGGTTTTGCGAATGGCAGTCTGTAATTTAGAGTGGGTGTATCAAAGATTATATTAGGGTGTGAGGAGGTGCATCAGATTATCACGTGGATGATGTCATCAGTGATGTCATTTGAGATGTCATCAGTGATGTCATCAGTGATGTCACTGACCATGTCATGAGTGATGTAATATGTGACGTCATCAGCAGTGCATTGCGGGGCGCGAGTTATAGTTAGCTGAACTAACTATAACGGGGGAATTTCACGGGTTTTGTACGAGTGCAATGTCCAAGTAACTATAACTGTCCCTAAAACCTATGGTTTTTTCAGTGAATTTCAAAGGTTTTTTAAATGCTAATTTGTAACTATAACGTGTCTGAAACCTATGGTTTTTTCAGTGAATTTCAAAGGTTTTTAAATGCTAATTTGTAACTATAACGTGTCTGAAACCTATGGTTTTTTCAGTGAATTTCAAAGGTTTTTAAATGCTAATTTCTAACTATAACGTGCCTGAAACCTACGTTTTTTCAGTGAATTTCAAAGGTTTTGTAAATGACAATTTTTAAATGTATTAATTGTTATATTAATTTTTTTCATACTGATTTACTACATTTTTAGAAACAATTTTTTTTACATATTTTATTTGTCAAATTACATTGTAATTACATTATACATTACATTACAAAAATACTTTCTCAGAATGAATTACTTTAGTTTAAATACTTTGCAGATAGGCAATAGACTTTTAAGTACAGTAGTTACAGTTGTTGCAATGGGCAACACATTTTCAAACACAATGCAACATTCAGCTCAATGTGAATTTCTAGTTAAATGCAATTAGTTACTTTATGGATTACTTTTGTAACCACAGGACTGGATCCTAGATTCAGTCCTGGTACATCTCCTGTAAACAGTTGAGTAAAAGCGTTTTGGTTACAGTCGTGATTTTTAAGGAATATTATTGTATTTTAAAAGTTGACACAAACTTTTCTCATAGAATCACCAATGTTATCCTATGGAAGGAAATTCACTTAGCAGGTAAAAACTGTTATCGTTACTTTTTCTTACTCAGTGTTGGATCCTGGATCCAGCACTGGTGCATCTCCTGTAAACAGTTGAAAGAATGCGTTTAAGTCATACAGGCGATTTTTAAGGAATATTTGTAGTTTGTGAAAATCAACACTGAAACTTTTTGCTGAAAACCAGTCAATGTTAGCCTATGAAGGAAATTCAAGTTACCGGTAAGTACGGTTAAAATTACTTTTGAGGATCAGTACTGGGCTGAAACATGCAGCACTGAGGTCTCTCCTGATAACAGGTGAGTAAATCGGAATTCGTATTTCGGCTGATTTTAGAGGAATATTTTAAAGTTCCAAAACTCCACACTTAGAAGAATTTCCAAGTGAAACCAGTCAATGTTAGCCTATGGAAGGAAATTCAAGTTACTGGTAAGTACGGTTAAAATTACTTTTCAGGACCAGTACTGGGCTGAAAGATGCAGCACTGAGGTCTCTCCTGATAACAGGTGAGCAAATCAGAATTCGGATTTCGGCTGATTTTAGAGGAATATTTGTATGTTTCAAAAATCAACACTTAGAAGAATTTCCAAGTGAAACCAGTCAATGTTAGCCTATGAAGGAAATTCAAGTTACCGGTAAGTACGGTTAAAATTACTTTTCAGGATCAGTACTGGGCTGAAAGATGCAGCACTGAGGTCTCTCCTGATAACAGGTGAGTAAATCGGAATTCGTATTTCGGCTGATTTTAGAGGAATATTTTAAAGTTCCAAAACTCCACACTTAGAAGAATTTCCAAGTGAAACCAGTCAATGTTAGACTCTGAAGGAAATTCAAGTTACCGGTAAGTACGGTTAAAATTACTTTTCAGGATCAGTACTGGGCTGAAAGATGCAGCACTGAGGTCTCTCCTGATAACAGGTGAGTAAATCGGAATTCGTATTTCGGCTGATTTTAGAGGAATATTTTAAAGTTCCAAAACTCCACACTTAGAAGAATTTCCAAGTGAAACCAGTCAATGTTAGCCTATGAAGGAAATTCAAGTTACCGGTAAGTACGGTTAAAATTACTTTTCAGGATCAGTACTGGGCTGAAAGATGCAGCACTGAGGTCTCTCCTGATAACAGGTGAGTAAATCGGAATTCGTATTTCGGCTGATTTTAGAGGAATATTTTAAAGTTCCAAAACTCCACACTTAGAAGAATTTCCAAGTGAAACCAGTCAATGTTAGCCTATGAAGGAAATTCAAGTTACCGGTAAGTACGGTTAAAATTACTTTTCAGGACCAGTACTGGGCTGAAAGATACAGCACTGAGGTCTCTCCTTATAACAGGTGAGTAAATCGGAATTCCTATTTCGGCTGATTTTAGAGGAATATTTGCACAATGGTGAAGGGAGGGGCGGGGCCTGAGGTGACATCTTTGCAAACGCGCCCCGTGGCGCGTTTTAAGTTGGGGGATTAAGTTCCCTTGAATCCTGAGGGTCCCTAGGGTCAACTAGACCACCAGGAACCTCCAATATGCGCCAGGGGCTGCGTTGCAGAGACGTGTAGAGAGGCCACACCCTTTTACACCTCTCTGCAACGCAGCTCTGTGGCGCTTTTGGAGGTATATGGTGGGCTAGTTGGACTCCGGGACCCTCAGGATTCAAGGGACTTAATCCCCCAACTCAAAACGCGCCACGGGCGCGTTGCACAGTGGTGAAGGGAGGGCGGGGCTTCAGGTGACATGTGTGCAAACAGGCCCCGTGGCGCGTTTTAAGATGGGGAATTAAATCCCCTTCAATCCTGAGGGTCCCTGGGGGCCAACTAGCCCAACAGGTACATCCAGAAAGCGCCACAGAGCTGCGTTGCAGAGAGGTGTAAAAGGGGTGTGGCCTCTCTACACGTCTCTGCAACGCAGCCCCTGGCGCATATTGGAGGTTCCTGGTGGGCTAGTTGGCCCCTAGGGACCCTCAGGATTCAAGGGGACTTAATCCCCCAACTTAAAACGCGCCACGGGGCGCGTTTGCACAGATGTCACCTCAGGCCCCGCCCCTCCCTTCACCATTGTGCAAATATTCTTCTAAAATCATCCGAAATACGAATTCCGATTTACTCACCTGTTATCAGGAGAGACCTCAGTGCTGCATCTTTCAGCCCAGTACTGATCCTCAAAAGTAATTTTAACCGTACTTACCAGTAACTTGAATTTCCTTCCATAGGATATCATTGCCTGCTTTTTGCTGAAAAAGTTTCTAAGTGTTGATTTTTGAAACATACAAATATTCCTCTAAAATCAGCCGAAATACGAATTCCGATTTACTCACCTGTTATAAGGAGAGACCTCAGTGCTGTATCTTTCAGCCCAGTACTGGTCCTGAAAAGTAATTTTAACCGTACTTACCAGTAACTTGAATTTCCTTCCATAGGCTAACATTGACTGGTTTCACTTGGAAATTCTTCTAAGTGTGGAGTTTTGGAACTTTAAAATATTCCTCTAAAATCAGCCGAAATATGAATTCCGATTTACTGACCTGTTATCAGGAGAGACCTCAGTGCTGCATCTTTCAGCCCAGTACTAATCCTGAAAAGTAATTTTAACCGTACTTACCAGTAACTTGAATTACCTTCATAGGCTAACATTGACTGGTTTCACTTGGAAATTCTTCTAAGTGTGGAGTTTTTGAACTTTATAATATTCCTCTAAAATCAACCAAAGTACGAATACCAATTTACTCACCTGTTATCAGGAGAGAACCCAGTGCTGCATCTTTTAGCCCAGCACTGACCCTGAAAAGTAATTGTAACCGTACTTACCAGTAACTTATATTTTCTTCCATAGGAATCCATTGTCTGGTTTTCAGCAAAAAGTTTCAAAGTGTTGATTTTTACAAACTACAAATATTCCTTAAAAATCACCTGTATGACTTAAACGCATTCTTTCAACTGTTTACAGGAGATGCACCAGTGCTGGATCCAGGATCCAACACTGAGTAAGAAAAAGTAACGATAACAGTTTTTACCTGCTAAGTGAATTTCCTTCCATAGGATAACATTGGTGATTCTATGAGAAAAAGTTTCTAAGTGTCAACTTTTAAAATACAATAATATTCCTTAAAAATCACGACTGTAACCAAAACGCTTTTACTCAACTGTTTACAGGAGATGTACCAGGACTGAATCTAGGATCCAGTCCTGTGGTTAGAAAAGTAATCCATAAAGTAACTAATTGCATTTAACTAGAAATTCACATTGAGCTGAATGTTGCATTGTGTTTGAAAATGTGTTGCCCATTGCAACAACTGTAACTACTGTACTTAAAAGTCTATTGCCTATGTGCAAAGTATTTAAACTAAAGTAATTCATTCTGAGAAAGTATTTTTTGTAATGTAATGTATAATGTAATTACAATGTAATTTAAAAAATAAAATATGTAAAAAAATTGTTTCTAAAAATGTAGTAAATCAGTATGAAAAAAATTAATATAACAATTAATACATTTAAAAATTGTCATTTACAAAACCTTTGAAATTCACTGAAAAAACCGTAGGTATCAGGCACGTTATAGTTAGAAATTAGCATTTAAAAACCTTTGAAATTCACTGAAAAAACCATAGGTTTCAGACACGTTATAGTTACAAATTAGCATTTAAAAAACCTTTGAAATTCACTGAAAAAACCATAGGTTTCAGACACGTTATAGTTACAAATTAGCATTTAAAAAACCTTTGAAATTCACTGAAAAAACCATAGGTTTTAGGGACAGTTATAGTTACTTGGACATTGCACTCGTACAAAACCCGTGAAATTCCCCCGTTATAGTTAGTTCAGCTAACTATAACTCGCGCCCGCAATGCACTGCTGATGACGTCACATATTACATCACTCATGACATGGTCAGTGACATCACTGATGACATCACTGATGACATCTCAAATGACATCACTGATGACATCATCCACGTGATAATCTGATGCACCTCCTCACACCCTAATATAATCTTTGATACACCCACTCTAAATTACAGACTGCCATTCGCAAAACCATAGACACTCCAACACCAATAACTACATACCCACTCACTGATTCTTAGGTCTACACACACACATCCACTCACTCACCCGTACAGTCACTCATACTTATGGTCACTCAGTACAGGACTATCATATGCACTCTTACTCCTATATAGACACTCAAACAACGCCACTCATCCATAGAGATACTCAGACACCTAGTCAGTCATGCAAATAATTAAACACACTGCCATTTACTCACCTATACAGTTATACACACACCAGCTCACTTACTCATACAAATAGTATCACATTGTTACGCTCTTATACAATCACTGATACAAGCACACACTCATCCATACAGCCACTATCACAATCACTCACTCTTGCTTATAGCTATTTATATACTCCAACACACATATATACTGCCTTTCACATATGTAGTTACTCACACATGTACCACTGGGACATACATTCACTCACTAACACACTCTTACACACTTACCCACCCATACAGTCTATCACAGATGCACTCTTGAAACCATCCACCCAGTGAATCACCCACTCACACATCTATGCACAGAGAAGCACACACCCCTCCCACACAAACACTCAGGCACCCATACAGATACTCAGACAAGCATTCAATAACTCATATAGACACTCATTTAGCTATTCACAAACACATGCAGCCACTTACACAGCAACAGACAGACGGATACAGACATTCACCCAGATTAGTCACTAACCCATGCATTCAGTAAGATACGTTAAATCACTCACTTATAGAGTCAGTCACGCACCTACTAAATCATCCATACAGACACTTACACACCCACTCATTCTTCAATACGTCTTTTCCTATATATATTAAAAATATTTAAACTTTACAGAAACACACAGTCACTGGATGATGTCATCAGTGATGTCATTTGAGATGTCATCAGTGATGTCATCAGTGATGTCACTGACCATGTCATGAGTGATGTAATATGTGACGTCATCAGCAGTGCATTGCGGGGCGCGAGTTATAGTTAGCTGAACTAACTATAACGGGGAATTTCACGGGTTTTGTACGAGTGCAATGTCCAAGTAACTATAACTGTCCCTAAAACCTATGGTTTTTTCAGTGAATTTCAAAGGTTTTTAAATGCTAATTTGTAACTATAACGTGTCTGAAACCTATGGTTTTTTCAGTGAATATATATATATATATATATATATATATAACCACTAAAATTTGATATATATCTCAAACACTTCTCTAGCAAAAACTGGTCACATCCACCACTCGAGATCGGTGTGGAGCAAGTCAGTTCGAAATATCCAAGCGGTAAATGTGTTAACAAAATCAAAACACAAAAATTCACTCTCGGGGATCGGTTTCTCACTAAAGTGATTTATTGGCAACACGTTTCAACCATCACGGTCTTTGTCACTACCTGAATTATTTATCTGCACCATCACCTCTAAAAAACAATACTTTAAACCAACAGACATAAAAGAGTTCTATGTCTTTTGTTTAAAGTATTGCTTTAAAGGTGATGATGCACATAATTAATTCAGGCCATGACGAAGACCGCAATGGTTGAAACGCGTAGCCAATTAATCGCTTTTGTGGGAAACAGATTCCGAGGTGTGAGCTCTTGTGTTTCAATTTTTTAACACATTTACCGTTTGGAAGATATCTATCTATCTATCTCTCTATCTATCTATCTATCGATATAGATCTATGTATTGTACAGAACTGAATTAGCGCGTGTTTTCGTTTGGGAAATATTTGAGGATTGATGCACTCTGACAGGCCCGACCCGAGAGTCTGGGCGCCCCCAGCATCATTGGTTTTTGTTATTGAATAGAGGGTCTCACCGGCTGGAACTCAGGACGTAGATAAAGTGCGACTGGCAGGGCCACTGTTGAGAGGCCCGCCTCTACTTGAGAAGCTTTCCGAAGCAGCCAGTGTTTGTAGGGGTATTTTACCCTTGCACGTCGTGCTTTTAAAATTCAACAAGACAAGTTATAAACCTATTGGAGAACTGGACGAATAGTAAGAGCGGCATCTCCATGACACTTTACTGAGGCCGAATGCTCAGCCATACATGGAATTTCATCCTTCAAAGGCGCAAAATGAGACATACTGGCACAGTTAACAAAAGGTGATGAGTTGAAATCTGGAAAAGATTGTGAATAGTAAAGTGAACAAAAGCAAACCATTGTGGGCACTGTGGTCCTGATAATGGTGAGAAGTGTGTAAAATGAAGATAGTGTTGGAAATCCATGAATACAATTTTTTTTATTGTTGAAGGATTTACCTGCGCAAGAAAAAAAGAGTCAAAACATTCGCTGTGTTCAGACAACATACTTGTAAGAACTTCACAATAGCTGTTGCACTGTCACTTTAAACATTACGAACAACGTATGCGCACCTTGGTCCTTTTTTACTGTTTGGAGCTACTTTTAAAAGCTCAGGAGAGTCCGTTATTAGTGTCTGGATATGATTAAGCCTTTTTAAAAGTCAAAACGTGTTTTGCTTTCAACTTTGCCTTGAAATAAAGACGTATTCTTAAGCATGTTAGGTGAGCCTGTTTGTACAGCACTGAATTAGTGCGTGTTTTCGTTTGGGATATATATATATATATATATATATATATATATATATATATATATATATATATATATATATATTCACTGAAAAAACCATAGGTTTCAGGCACGTTATAGTTAGAAATTAGCATTTAAAAAACCATAGAAATTCACTGAAAAAACCATAGGTTTCAGGAACGTTATAGTTAGTTGGACATTTCACTTGTATAAAACCATAGAAATTCCGGCGTTATAGTTACTTCAGCTAACTATAACTCGTGCCCCCGCAATGCACTACTGATGACGTCACATATTACATCATTCATGACATGGTCAGTGACATCACTGATGACATCACTGATGACATTATCCACGTGAAAATCTGATGCACCTCCTCACACCTGAATATAACCTTTGATACACCCACTCTAAAATACAGACTACCATAACGTTCCTGAAACCAATGGTTTTTTCAGTGAATTTCTATGGTTTTTAAATGCTAATTTCTAACTATAACGTGCCTGAAACCTATGGTTTTTTCAGTGAATTTATATGGTTTTTTAAATGCTAATTTCTAACTATAACGTGCCTGAAACCTATGGTTTTTTCAGTGAATTTCAAAGGTTTTTAAATGAAAATGTGTAAGTCTAATGTACCTCAATCCTATGTCTTTTTATTTTATATATATATATATATATATATATATATATATATATATATATATATATATATATATATATCCAACTCTCGCCTCTTGAGTTTTCCTTGAACTGGAAAAAAACGAGTGCAGACCCAATTGTGTGCAAATTTCTCTTCTTTAATCCTTTAACCTGTACCACCAGTGTCTGTCATAACGCGTTTCTGCCGCCCACACGGCCTTGATCACATGACACTGCTAGATTTGAGCCAACTACTTTTAAAGTGCAAGTGCCTAATTAATTTCATAGACATAGACAACATCCTCCACAATACCGGTTTAAATACCGAGTTAACCAATTTATACATTCATATGTTTCCAATATTTTCTTCTATTTCCTAATTAAATCAATTATATATATATATATATATATTTTAAAAAAATTGTGAATAATTTTTAGTTAGGAAAACTATAGTCAATCTTTTTTTTTTAATATTATACAGAAGTCGCGCACCCTTCGCGCACCCTTCGCGCACCCTACACGATGGTAGCCATTTTGAAAAGTCGCGCTGGGGTCGCGACTTCGGCGTAATTTGTAAAGTATGAAATATCTTTAAATTAATTATAAATAAAAGTTTTCCTATAAGTGTTTGTCTAAATTTATTAATAAAAGTATATTTAAAGTATTATTTTGAATATAATTTTGACGAAAAATTATTCGATTATTATTGGATTCGGAGGTTAGGAGAGATGGCCATTTTGCTTGATCTGTTTTGCAAGATTTTTTGGTCGAGTCAGGTGGACACCCTCCTCCGGGTGAGGTACGGCTTGGGGATTCTATTCAAAAGGTGAGGAATCCACAGGCAGAAGTATCCATCAGAAGAACAAGTTACTTACCTTCGGTAACGCTTTTTCTGGTGGATACAGTATCTGCCTGTGGATTCCTCACTGTCCCACCCGCCTCCCCGTTGTCCACCTGTTTCTACCAAAAAGATGCTTTTACTGTTTGGCATGAATGTTTTTAATATGTCTTAATCATGCGTATGTTTTAATAGTGAGAAATGCTTGATCTGTTGCTATTTCTTTATGCCTTTATTGGTTATGCATTTGTATATATATATATATATATATATATATATATATATATATATATATATATATATATTAGTATACTATGTATACATGTGAAAATGTCTCGGTCCGCCTGTTTGCCTCGGTGGCACGGAAAAATGGGTGGAACTGACGTCAGCACGCCGACGAGGTCCTCTTATGGCTCCGATGACGTCATACGGTGTCGCGAGCGGAGCCGTGCTATTATGACGTCCTCGTCGACGTGGGAGAGCTAGGAAAGAATTTCCGTGGAATGCTGGTGCAGGGGATATTCACCTAAGTGTTCAGGCTAGTCCTTTGGGAGCAACTGTTTATGTTGCCACTCCAGAAACCGAAACCAGTGATCCGAGGGCAGAGGCCCTGCAGAT
This sequence comes from Calotriton arnoldi, assembly GCA_963921515.1. Taxonomy (NCBI): domain Eukaryota; kingdom Metazoa; phylum Chordata; class Amphibia; order Caudata; family Salamandridae; genus Calotriton; species Calotriton arnoldi. Next base: position 412,003 of record CAWUFW010014439.1, read on the forward strand.
GGCACACGAGGTGGGGTGCCCACGCGTGTGCACCGGCGAAGCAGCGAAGTGACAAGCACCACAACCCACAAAAAAGGTAACGAGGGCACTGAATAACAGAGGATCTTCTCTTTGTATCTGGCAGGAACAACGAGGTTAAAATGCCCTAGTTCCAAAATGTAGAATTAGTGCTACAACGGTCTTCAAGAGGACCTGCGTTGCCGCTTCTGCCTCCCGTACCCTGGAGGAGGCACATGGGTCACGCGGTACGGTCATACTGCGGTGGGACGCACACTCATTGAACTCTCATGGCACTGCTCCACACTTCAGGGAGGACGCTTTCCATTAGCTGTGTTTTCTGATGACGTGTTGCGCCGGCCCCGACCAACAACAGAACTCCTTTAGATCCAAACAGACTCTTCCACTCTCTCACCGGAAGTGAAACCAGGCCACGCGGACACTTTCATAATACAACAGCCGGGAATGCACTTTTCGGTAAAAAAACCACATTCCTTCCTCCTAATTTATCAAATAAACGACTCACTGAAGAACAGGGGCCAGCTTCGATCGGTAAACAGCCATTACAACGACTTTTTTACTTCGCGATACCATTACAACGCATGCATTACCACGCATGCGTTGTACATCGCAAAGTCATTAATACGCATTTTTTTAGAACGCATGGTCATTTACCACGCATGCCTTTACAACGAATTTCGTTGTAAAGGTATGTATGGTAAATGACCATGCGTTCTAAAAAAACATGTAGACGATCCACGTCGTTGTAAGGAAACAGAGGCTGTTCCGTTTCCTCACAACGACGTGCACCGCCCCTCAGAGACGACGTGAAGCAGGAACCACGAGGAGAGAGGAACCACGAGGAGAGAGAGGTAAGGGGGATTGGGCATGGGGTGGGGGTTTCTTTTCTCGGATTTAGGGTAGTGCAGTGGTGTTTGGGTAGTGTAGGGGGTCGTGCTGGGGGTAGTGTTTTAGGGTTTTGGGTAGTGCAGTGGTGTTTGGGTAGTGTAGGGGGTCGTGCTGGGGGGTAGTGATTTAGGGTTTAGGGTAGTACAGTAGTGTAGGGGTCGTACTGGGGGTAGTGTTTTAGGGTTTAGGGTAGTGCAGTGGTGTATGGGTAGTGTAGGGGGTCATGCTGGGGTAGTGTTTTAGGGTTTAGGGTAGTGCAGTGGTGTTTGTGTAGTGTAGGGGGTCGTGCTGGGGGTAGAGTTTTAGGGTTTAGGGTAGTGCAGTGGTGTTTGTGTAGTGTAGGGGGTTGTGCTGGGGGTAGTGTTTTAGGGTTTATGGTAGTGCAGTGGTGTTTGGGTAGTGTGGGGGTAGTACTGGGGTAGTGTTTTAGGGTTTAGGGTAGTGCAGTGGTGTTTGTGTAGAGTAGGGGGTAGTGCTGGGGGTAGTGTTTTAGGGTTTAGGGTAGTGCAGTGGTGTTTGGGTAGTGTAGGGGAGCAATACATGC